>VXBQ01003998.1:403911-535400 GCA_013400175.1 Phainopepla nitens | reverse complement strand
GGCCCCCGGCGGAACAGCGCGCGCGCCGCCATCTTTGCTACGGGCAGATCCGTCTCGCCGCGGGCCGTGTGTGCAGGCAGCCGGCTGAGGTCGTTTCAGCGGTCGCATCCACTGAAAACTTCTTGTCGTTTAACTCATGGATGATGAGCAGTCATTGGTTTGCCAGCAGCGGCTGAATAAAGAACATAACGTGCTCTTCCAGGGCCCTTCCAGGGCCAAACTTTAACAAGCAAGCTCGGGCTGAGGCAGGATCGGTGCCCGCTGAGGGGGTCACGCACGGAGAGGGCAGCCCCAGTTTTGCTCAGGAGACTCTTACAAACCAAACCCTGGCATCCTCGGGGACAAGAGCAGGCGACAGAGCTTTCTGAACCTCGAGACTCGTCACTTGTTTCTTTGTTATCACATCGACCACTTCTTTTCCATGTCCTCCATTTGGTGGTCCCTTGTATAAAACAGGATCACTACTATCTACTTGTTGATCTGCTTGTTTATACTGGTTCCGTTTCTTTTTCCTGGGACATTTGTATCACGTGCACCATAATTTTTTTAGACCAATTAGAGCCCCGTATAAAGTGGCTTCCTAGCCAAACGAATTGTGGTCCTTTTGCATGGCATCAGTAGCATCCTTCTAGTGACAGATCCCTTTTTCATATTCATCTGAAGGACTCAGAACAGTTTTATCTTCATCAAAACAGGAAGAAGAAGCTGAGCTATCCTGGATGTCCCTGCTTCTTAAATTAGTCATCTAACATATACAGAGGAAGTGACCCACTTCTCCCCCTTCACTTCAATGATTTTGAAGTTTGGATTAAACAATAAGATTAAAAAAAAAAAAAAAGAATGGAAAGAAAACACTAAGAACAAAACCTTCTTGCAGTTCTTGGCATTGATACTCCCACTTGGTTCACAGGCTTGAGCTCTCAGATTTTGCTTTTTTATCTTTCCGGAAGCCATGCAGGTCCCCTCAGCCACAGAAATCTCACAGTAACACAGCCTGTGCAGGACAGCTGGACAGGACCACTGATAGAAGCAAAATTATTCGAATACAGCAGTGTTTGAATCTGCAGTTTTAACTGACACCTAGCACAGTATTGCTCCACAGTCCCAATCGTATGAGCCCCAGATAAGGAAAAAAATATAAGCACACATGAGTCAAAATTGATGCATGTACTTAAGAGCTTTGTGTTATTGACCTTAGTCTATAACTCTTCCTTTAGTAATAATAGTACAAAAAAATGGTTCTTAGAGACCTGAATGTCTACATTCCTCCAAAAGGATTTGTCTGTAAAATACCCTGCTTGCTCTCAACTTTGTCCTCACTGACGAATAGAGCCTTTTATACATTTGAAGAGAGCCACATCAGTGGAAGTTACAATCACTCAAAAGTATTGTCGTGGTGCTTCATTTTTATTACTGCTCACAGTGACTGGTAATTGTTATCTCTGAGTGGCAGAGGAAAATACCAGCACAGGGGAGATGCAACTAACAGCTCAACAACCAAATCTTTTGTGTAAACTGTAGCATTAGCTGAGGGAGGAAGTTGTTTTGTTATATAGTGGCATTGAGAAAACGTATTTTCCAAATATTCCTGCCAAGAGATCCCTCTGCAATCATACCAAGGAATTACTGCACCTTGGTGATAGCACAGAGCAAGCAAACGATTGGTTCAGCTCCTGCAGCTCTCCCAGAGTATCCATGTAAAAAGACAGCAAGTGAAACATACAGCTAGCTTAACGAGTCCTGTGTGGATAGGAGACTCAATTAAAATTAAATTATACAACAAATTAGGTTTTAAATGCTGCACTGCTTAGCCAGCCAGACAAATAATAATTAGAGACGTACTGATCTGCTATGTGCAGTTGACTGCTGTAACTGCTCTCCATGTACACTCACCACCCTTCCCTCCCAGCTCAGGGTTGTTTTATACCACATTCCAAGTAATCCATCTCTCAACAGCCCCATTTTGTACTTGTCACCCTTCTGAGCTGGGCAGAATGGACAGGATCTCTTTCTAGAGAGCACCTTTCCCATCTGCTCCCTCAGTTAATGTGTGCTTAGCAATATACCTCCCCTTCTTCTTTGTTCCTAGACTCCAGCTCGTTCTAGATGGAATTAGTTTTCAGGCTCTGAACTGTGTAGGTACACATATATCAGGAGAAAAAGAAGCTACAAATATTACTTTTTTTTTCTGTATAAGTAGTGATACACATACCCACATACCAGCAGTTTGAAAATACCCTGTGATGGATCAAGGAGTTCAAGCTATAAACTGTCACCTCTGGTACTGGTTCTTGCAAAAGAAATTTGGGACATCCTTACAAAGTGCAGTGTAAAAATGAGTTCAGTTGAAAAGGACCTGAAGGTAACTACTCAAATCCTACTGTAAATGTTCAAATGCATTTGTATTGCATTAATGTTTGAGGTTCTCTATCATCCTGTTATAGATAACATTCAGAAAGACTGGTGCTATTTAATTTTCTCCTCAGTTTTTTTTTCACCTCTGGAGAAAGCAATATCAAATTCTTAATATCAGATCTGGCAAAAGCAACTTGGAAAACATATTTCATATTAAACTAATAACTATGTGTTCTGCATGGAAAATAAAGTATTTTAAATTGTCCTAAGCCAGCAAGAGTAATGTTATCCCACAGCCATTTTCAGCTGTAGTTTCTAACCACTGGCTGCTTGTCTGTGGGTAAGGAAAAAACAATTTTGTACTGCAAAAGAAAACATATCAAGGACAGGCTTTTACTCAAATTTTTTTCCAAATACTGATAGCCCAGTCCTGCAGATAATCTCTATTCCTGCTACGCTGTAAATGAGAATACACTATTAACATGAAGGGTTTTCCAAGTCAGTCAGCCAGCCCCAGGTTTCCTCCTTATTATGTGGTAGAGAAAGGAAGGCAGCCACATGAAAAGGAAAGAAGAAAAGTGTCACTTATGTCCTTTTTCTTATACTGTTAATCCTGACATCCATTACTGACCACTGCTAGTGTTTGGGACCATTTCAGGGTGTGGAAAACCAGCATGAAATTACCCATAAGTTACAAGGTTAAGCAGCAATGAGTGTAAGTACCTCCAAAGGAAGGACTCCCTGGGAAATTGAGAAGACCTTCCAGGAAAATAAACAAAACCAACACACCAAAATCATGCACAGGGGAGCTAACTGTGAAGTTCCCAGGGAGAAGATCCTCTCAGCAGGGACCACGGCTGAGCTTTGTTGCTGGGAGAGAAGGAACAATGAGGAGAGGCTGCTCTGTGCCCAAGTGGCAAACGGGAATCAAAAATAGTGCAGTTGTTGTTCACACTTCCCCTGTGAGCTTCACTGGACGCAGCTCAGATGATCAACAACACTCTGGTTGTCTTTGAAACCGCTTTGTAAATGCTGCCAGGTATTTCCCAAAGAGAGCTAATAATGACACTTTAAAAGAAAAACATATTGACATTTCTTCTGAGAAATTGGTAACAACTAATTATTTTGTTACATTCAAATGGAATTTTAAAGCAGTATAAATATACCTTTTGGCATTATTTACACCCTTCTTCCCCCCAGCCTGGCGGGGGAAAGCAGCTCAAGTTTGTGCCTTTGGAACATTTTAGTTTCCAAACATCAAACTCTGTAGGTAGCTTGCAAGCCCCGGCAGATGGTCTCTTCTGTCTAATAAAGAAAGCAATTCCACTTGATTAGAAAAATTGAACCATTCCTAATAGCCTTAGGTTTTCCAAGACATGGGTTTGGGTTTTTTTGTAGATCCAGGCACAGCCCTACAGTAAAGTCTTCCCCCATCTTACCTGACAGGAGCCCACCCTAGCCACAAGCATATGAACATACACTGACTCTCACTTTCCTTGGACCAGATTCAAACAGACCTTTTAAATGGTTCTTCTTGTCGTTTATAGGTGACAGTCCAAGTTTTCTTTTTGATCACATAATTCATGATGTTTGAGAAATCCTCCAGCACTTCCCCAGTAAGTCTTAGATTGACATGTTTAGTCTAAGGAAGAAAAAAATTGCATGTGTTATCTCAGGATGAAAAACTGCCAGAGAAAAATTACATTAGTATTTCCACAAAGAATCCATAGAAAATTGGGAAAATTTACAATACAATCACTCTGGTTAAAGAATTGATTGCATCAAAGGGGATTTTAAAAATATTTCTTTCTTTTGAGTGTTTTGAAACATACTTCCTCCAGAGGGTGCCAGATTAACACCACTGGAAAATAAAAATGTTTGAGTTATCCACACCGAGGACAGAACTGGCCATCCTGCTCATTTCAAAGTACCTGGTGAGTGATCCACCCCTCTAGTCTGAGCCAAGGCTTCCAGTGTCCAGAGTGAAATTTTTCAGCTGTTCACTTGTAAAACTCTCTTGAAGTTGGAAACTGCTGACTGGTCCTACAATTAATGTCACACACATGCTCTGCTGAGTTCAGATAGGACACATCCCTCAGAAAAGAGCTTTTAGAGTGGCTGAGTGGAGAAATACATCCATCTCAGCCTTTGAAAAAGAGAACTTGGGGAAGGAAGAAGTAACAAATGCAGTGGCAGCTATATGTAGCTTCAGCCAGCTTATGAATAAGGACAGAAACTTGGACACAAGAACTAAAAAGACACGGAAAAGCTGGAGAAAACATGGTCAGGAGTGTCATCAGGTTTTCTATAGGTCTGCAGGGAATGTCAGCTATGAGTAGGATGTCTGTAAATGTCATTAGAGCAAAGGAGAAGTTTCACTGGCTCAGAAAACAGAGATCTATCACTTGAAACAGAAACTTTGCCTTGAACAGGCGACTGCTTTGCTCTTAGGGAAATTGATCTAATCACAATTTCCAGACAAAGGACCAAGAAAAAAAGAAAGCTGTTGAGAAGTCATATAATAGTATCAAAACCTTTTCAACATGTCACTGTTCATGTTTTTTTTCATCTACACAGCAGCTAAAATAATCCCACAGTTAAGCCATTCTGGTTCCCACAGAAATATTACTGAAAGAGTGCCTGGTTATCTTCTACTTGACAGTAAAATCTCTGCTGGATAAGTATTTAAGGGGAAAATTTTTCTGAGAGACTCCAATTCTAAAAGACAAAATCTCTGATATTTACTTAATTTGTCCTCTTGCAAATTTACTTTTCTTACTTTGAGATTAGCAACAACAGTGAAAACCAACATAATTAATCTGTAATATCATATAAGCGTGGACATTGTCAGAATGAAAGAAGATCCTGAATATTATATTAATCCATTCTTAGAGTGATCCTGGACCCAGGGCTGTCAGTTACACCCTACTGAGATGCAGAAGAGATGCTCACTATTCCAAAATATCACCTCACTCAATTCTCAGCTGCATATGACAGTGAAGCTCCAGTGCAGTTACTGATTGGCAACTCTGCATCAGCTAAAGATACGATCACTTGTGTAGACTTTGAATTGCTGTGGAAGCACAGAGAATTCATGAACCACAGCCTTGAGTGCTGGGAGTCGTTTCTGTGACAGTGCAGGGAGCTGTGCCTGGTGTAGGCACTGAACCAGAGACAACAGATAATAGTTAGAAATCACTTGCAGTACATACCTGGAAGTCTAGTAATGGTGCTTGTAAATAATAACATGTCCTAAATTGCGTGATCTGCAGACTAGGAACTGGGATTAATGGAACATTTTACTTTATTCCTCATTTTCTCTCATATTCTAGAAACACATTGATATTTTTGCTTGGCATTACCTTTGTACATGCAGGCTTGCACACTAATCTGGTTTCTGCTGAACTGTCCCCTGAGAAAGGGAAGACTCTGTCTGCTATGTCCTGTACAGAAACAAAAGGTCCCATAACATCTTGCCTGGCTTATTATTGGCAGGGAGTCAACTCTGGGGGATGTGGCAACATTTTTTATTTGTTATTTGGTTTCTGAGAAATCCCTGCTGTGGATATTAAGAGGAAATCAGCCATAATTCTGGAGCACTAGTTCTGGTGGACAGTGAGATGGAAGGTTTCATATTAAAGCCTTAGGAGGCCAAAAAGAAAATTGAAAATCGGGAAGTATTGGCTGATGGGCACTATACTTTCATTATAAAGAACACCAAGCTCTATAAACCTCTTGGCGGGAGGGATAAGAGCAGAATGAAAACAGTGACCTTGAGATCAGTGTCAGGCTAGAGAACAGTAGGTTTACAACAAAGGCCAGGTAAGGGAGAGGAAGAGGAAATGCAGGTCAAGACATCGTCTTCAACTTCGACCTCATTCTTGGCACTCCTGGTCAAAAAATGTCAAAATTTATAGTTTCTTTCTGGAAACCAAACCAGATACATGTTTTCTCTCCACCCATGAAGCTGGAACCCTAATTATGTTCTCTTTGCTTTGCATCTTCACTGCTGCGTCATTCTCTCTGTTTTTGTCATTTGGTGTTTTGCCCCATTCCTTTTCCCAGCCAGTGACCTGCTTTGACCAAATCACTTTCAATTTACAACCCTTCTTTGATTCATCATTCTTTAGTGCAGCAAGGAAAAAGCTATTCTGTTAATATTCCAAGACCTGTTTTGACCCAAGTCTATCCAGCCTATCACCTTAATTAACTTTTAGGAGTCAAAGCTCACCTCTTACCTGCCACATTGCCAGTCTGTGTCACCTCTTTGTTCCATTTTCCTACATTTCCTCCTAAGCCTGGTCTCAGTCTAAAGAAATCAGATTGGAGACCATTATTTGGGGTAGGCTTTGAGAAGCCAAAAAGCCTGCATTATCTGCTAGCTAACTCTGGAGGCAGCTGGCTGTGATTTATGGGGGTGTTGGAACACCCAGAGCTCAACATCCACGGCCATTGAGCGCATGGGACAACGTGGGTGTTGGCACACCATCACCATGTGGTTTTTCATATGTGAGCCCTGGCTACTTAAACACCCTGCACTCAGCTTTGACAGACTGTAAAGTACTGGAAGTCACAATCCCAAAACATTGGTCTTGTTACTCATTTTATGGCATTCTCATCTTTTACAGCAGTGTATATGTGGAGAAGCAATGATTCAAGAGCTCACCTAAATCATTGGTTTGCAGTTTATGGCCTGCAGAGCCTGGCAAGCCCATGAAAAACTTCTAAAGAGTCTGAAAAAAGTGATTGAGAAAAAGAAAATTCATATGTGCCAGACAGCAATCTACATATGAGAAATTCCTAAAGGAGTCTGCACCACTGCTGGAAATTTTTTTTAGGGGTCCACAAATCAAAAAAGGTTGAAAAACCACTGACCTAAATCTTCTCCTGCAACAGCAAATGGCCTAGAACTGCAGCAATATGAGAACTTGGCACTAAGAAATGGCATGACAGCTAAGCAGCACAAAATCTCTGAGCTTCTCACAGATGTAAGTAGAAGGGAATAGGGCTGGCACATATCTGTTTTGCCTTTGTATTTGTTCAGGGATTAGTGTTAAAAAAGACACAGAAAATAAAAAAGGCAGTCTCTCAATGCTAACTAAGTAATCTTAACTACAGATTACTGCATGCAACAAATTTGCAGAAGGATATGTTCCTTCTACAGATCGGTCATTCCAAAGGGTGAACTTTCACTAATCTAAAAAAAAATCAGACAAGCACAATCCCTATTAAGGCATCATGTCATTATTTCAGTAGATTCTCTGGAAATAAGCTTGTTTCTGTGCTAATTTTTCTTCTGGCAGAACCAATTCATTCTTGGCCTTTACAAGCTGGTCTTTTACATTTGATTCAAAATTGGATTTGGGCCTCTGGAGATATCTGATGTCAGCCTTCCTAATGTAGTGTCAACACGAAGACACAAAGAGATAAAAAGTCAGTTTCACTTAGAGTTTCCTTTTTCCAGGGTCTAATCTGGATTTTTCACTCTTTCACATTTGCAGTGAGGATCATTGCATCTTCTTGTTGTGAGTCACATTAAGCAAGAGGGCAAGAGAGTGCTTAGCCAACCTCTCTGCTTTATAGGCAGGGTCACTAACACAGCTGGAACACATACTTATGCTTCATGATATCACCTCATAAAACGATCACATAGCAGACAAATTTTAAGTGCATATTGGAAAAGCAGAAACTCTGGGGTCAGGGTGGCGCAGAGTGGAGGAAGGGTAAATGTAGGCTACAATGAGAAATAATGAGACTCACTTTGCTGGAGGAAATGGTCAAACATTAGCATTTCAATAGAAGAGGTCAAACCATTTCATCCAATACAGGATGTCATTCCCTGCAGACCAAGCTAATACAACCCATAACATCTGTACTCTGTATGATACTTTTTAAATATGACATCCAAACTGTGGGTTACTCCCCACAAAGACTTCTATTATCCCTCCTGCCTCCCTCCCTGGCCCAGCATGCAGTCTGTCCTCATCTGGATCACATGAATTAAAGAACTAAAAATGGGACACAAAGGAGAAAGAGCAAGAACACAAAATATCTCAGAGGTGTTAAGGAAAACTGTGTAGGCACACAGCTTTCATAACACACATAAAGACTGAATTACAATTCTTTAGACAACCTTAGGTCTATCCCAACCAGGCACGTTCATTTACTCTTTTCTTGAAAGTGTGAAAATGCTGTGATTAAAAAAAACTCTAATAAGACCAGAACCAAAAAACCCCCAAGAAAACCAGAAAACCCACAAGAAACATAACAAACAAACAAACCACCAAGAAAACCAACATAAAAACCAACCAAACCCTCTTCCCCACCACATTTCCCAATCTGCAGCACATTCATGGTTCCAAACACCTAGAGACTCAAACTTTTGCTACCACTACCACCACTGCAGAGCAGAAGGTAAAGCTGTTTTTTGCAGTATCTTGCTTAGCATGTTATATTTCACAAAGGCAGTAGAGGAGGTCTTTTGCCCCAGGTCTCAATATGGCAATTGAGACAGGATTTTGGGCCACGGGTAGAACATCACCTTTCTGCCATATTGCCTGTCTTTTAAAAAGGTAAGGAAAATCCTCATGTTCAGATGAGCTGTACAGCTGTTCAGTTTTGCACGAATCTTGTGAATTTGCCTTGATGCTGTTTTCTTCTTTGCTTACACCAATGTCTAATTTAACACCTTCTATTTCACTGTTCTCTCAGCAGTCACTGCCCAGCAGCACATCCTCCCACAGCTTAGCAGTGTAAACCAGTCAAGAGCACATTAAACATTTGATTGGATTCAGCTGGATCTTTCTGCATTGTGGGAAGAGCAGACAAGCATTTGAATAGAGTTTCTGGGTGTTGGTCTGGACATCCACATCAATCCCTTGCCAGAAATAGAAAAAGCAGCATCACATTTTTCATAGTGCTTTTCTTTAATGACATTTCCTTCCTTCCATTAAGCAAATGTCCAGGGGAGATAAATGAATTGCTTTGTGTATCTAGAGGATCTTTGAAACTCTTGATCTAGCCTAAGTGTGCAAGAATAAGAAAAATAACAGAGAGCTGAATGGAGGAAGGAGATTTAAACACACAAATTTTCAGATAGAAAAAAATAATAAAGAGCTGGAAAAGGGAGGCATGGCACAAGAAAATAACTCAGATATAGGGATACTCCAAAATAACACAGCTGCTAGAGGAGAAAAAAAAGGGACCCCATGCAGCAAAGGAGAGTTGATGTTCGGCAATGCTCAGAAATTTTAATACTGATGTGTAAAATTAAACCATGACAGCAGAACAGGCTTATCTGCAAGCGTCACGTTACTTCCCCTGGGATCACTACCTTCCCACTGGTGCTTCTGTCATCTTCTCCTCCCCCCTCCAAATCTCACTTGACCTGAATTCTCATGATTTGACTCTATAATCCTCTGGTTTCCACTGTATGCACACAAAAGATTATTGTACAAAAGCGAATTCCCAGGGCCTCGGGCTTTGCTTTCCATTTAGTTAAAGAATTATCCTACAGTAGTTTAGATGCTGGGAAACTTGTCCTGTAGATTATTGCCTACAGGGCAAATGCTGAGGAGGCTGCTAACGAGAGAACAGATGTTCAGTGGCTTATGAGCCTTGCTGAATGTAAATATCTTCAGCACACTGCCTGTCAATAAGCCTCTGCCTGAAAATCACAAACCTTATGGACAAAATTCACCCCCCTTGTAAATGCATGGGCTTAGGCAGAATTACACTGAGGAAGAAGCTGTTTCTTCATCTGCACCAGAGAACCAGAGTTTAAAAACTTGTATAGACATTGAGATTGAATGTCATGAAAAGTTAATATTTTTAAACAAAACATTGTCTCTTTCCAAGAGAAAATGCAGCTCTTGGATCTGTTATGACACAGCAGGCCTAAAATAAACAGATTTCAGTGAAAAATTTATATTAGGGGTAAAAGATTTTACACTGGATTTCTAAAAGTTTGCTTGTCTCCATAAAAGGATGTTCTACTTACAGGGCTTCAGTAGGTGTTGTCTTTCCAGGGAGCAGTAGCTTAAGCAGGGTGGTGGGGGGGGGAACTTCTGGACTTTCCTGAGCATCCCTGTGCATCCCTGCATACCCCTCTGTCTCCCCCTGTGATACCTGTAGGACCTTAGACAGTCTCCTGGGCAAAATGTGGAAAGAGTTTAAGCTCCCTCTTCCAATCTTCTGAACACCTGCAAACTTTCAGCTACCAAAGCAGTACTGTTTCTCCCTTTTGCTGCCTGGTGAGTGACCCTCAGAGCACACACACTCCAGTGAGGGCTGAGTAGCTGATCACAATCAGTTGATGCTTCTGAGTGGCTTTTTCTTTATGAGGTTTCCTGACAGAAGACCAAGACATGCAAGGACGACACTTGCCCCCAAGCTTCACCCCTTCCAGCCAACCTTCCTGGGACAAGAGCAGGCTGACCTTGCTCTGCACCTCATCCTTGCCATGGCAAAGCTTAGTTGTACCTACTTAGTTGTGCTGGAAAGCCACGAGTTCTTGCTGGCCACAGATTTCACTTCACTGTTGAAGTGTAGTAACTGCACTCTGTCATGAAGTTGCTTGGTACAATTTTCAGGATCCACTAAGGAGTTCTTACAGCTGAGTGTGCCACATCTCTCTGCCTTTGCCAAGTGGTGCTCAGAGTTCCCAGTTATGGCACGAGAAGGGAAGGGAAGTGAGCAGGGTCTCTTCTCTGTCACTGAATCCATGAAACCATGAATGGGCTGGTTTTTTCTGGGAGTCCTCTGTTACAAGGGTATAACCACAGTCTGAAAAATAAACAAACTCCACCGTGTACAACATTTAACTGAAAAGACTGGCTGGCAAGCTGAAGCTTGGGAGACCTGGGTCAGCTACTGAACTGTTTTATGATGTGGAACAAATCACTGTGTTGTGTTCGCTCCTCTGTCCCGTCCCAATCAGATTGCCAGCTCTGCACAGACAAGCCTTGAGTTTTAATAAACATGCACACTCTACTGAGCACACTGCAACCCTTGTCTCACCTGAGGCTTCTAGGTAACACTTTACAGTTCAATCTCTTATGCTGGGAAATCCCATGAAAAATATTTAATATATGCCTTTGTGCTTATAAAAGTGATTTGCATGGAAGGAGGCCACAGAAAATACTGTAATTACAATCTTGTCTTTTGGAGGCAGAGATTTACTGCTGCAATGTGCTCACCTCTGGGTGGAGAGCGCAGGAGCAGCAGCAGCACTGCCAGGACAGACACACAGCGTCTGCACCAGGAACTGGGCGGGACCCAACCTGCTCAGCCTCGTTCCTTCCCCTTGCCTTCTCCCTGCGGGCAAACCACAGCTGGCAGAGCTGAGCCATCCCAGACGGATCCTGGCTAGGGCACCAAGGTGAACACCCCAATTCTCACCAGAACTGTCACAATTTATTGTTACCTGACTGAAGTCCTCTACACCACCTCAGTGTTCCTGTGGGGACTAAACCTGCACCCACCCAGCCCTGCTTGGCTTCAGGGCAGAGCGGGGCCACAGCAGCCAGGCTGAGGGTGAGAAGATAAGAGCTACATCAGCATGTAAAGCTCCATGAAAATACAGAAATATTAGGTATTTCAAACACTGCTGAAACTTACTTCAGTTGTTCCATTGTTAGGATGAGCTTGTTAGTAGCTGTAATGTTTTGCTCTTAAGCAAAGCTATTGGCACGTTTCTTAAGCCCTTCAGTGTCCGTGGGACAAAGCAGGATCTACGGCAGGGCTGCACATGGCTTGCTGAGTTTTGGCAGAGATTTACCGGCCCGCCTTGCGCTTCCGCACGAGGGGAGTTACCGGGGCCACCTGTGCGCCGCGGCGGGGCCGGCGGGGCCTCCCGGCTGTCCTTGTGCTCCGGCGGCGCTAGATGGCAATGTGGGTCTTCAGCAGCCCCGGCACGGCAGCCTTGGGGGAGCCCGGGGCTGGGTACCCCTGGGCACCCCTGAGCATCACCGCGCATCCCTGCGCCCTCCTCCGCATCCCGCCCCGTAACCCCCGCAAGACATCAGGCGGTCTCCTGGGCAAAACGTGGAAGGAAATGCTGCTTGGGTGGCTGTCATTGTCCTGTGCCTCCAACAACTGCTTCTCTTCCCAAATTGGATTTTATCCATCTCCGGAAATAAAGGCTGCAGCCAGCAGCAGGGCCCTTTAGTGCTGGCCGCAGCCCGTGTTCGTGTGGAGGGGAGCAGCATCTCCCTGCCAGCCTAAGCTGCTTTTGCTGGGACCCACGGTATCCGTGGGAGACAGTATGGGGCACGAAACCCCGTGGGCAGGCAGCCCGTGTGCCAGCATTGCATTTGTAGCCAAGCTGTCGTCAGGACACACACCTGCAGCTCTGCAGCAGTGTTGGGGCACGCCAGCCTGGGCACCACGAGGCACTGCCACCACTAGCTGCCTTCTGCAGATTTTCTGCCCAGAAAGGGTTAACATTTCCTTTCCTGAGTCTAGAATAACATTTCTGAGAGTTGGTTTCTGGACATTTTATTAATCACCCTTAATCCAGTGATTTTTTTCTTTAAAAGGAAAGCATTTCTCTTAATAAAAAGTCACAGACAAAGCCTTTTCTATTGTTGCCTTTGGATGGAGTTTTATCTGTCAGTCCTGGGCAGGTTTTTAAGAGGAAATTTTCAGATGAATGATAAAGGACACTCTGAACTCTGCAACACAGAGATGGTCTGCCACTGGGTTTCTAGTTTATATTTCATTTTTAAATCTGCCATGCCAAGGAACATTTAATATTTCAGTTTCAGAATTATTTGGCTTATCTCCTGTCTTACACCTTACTTCTTAGGGTTGCCTCCCCTCTGAGTTCTCTCTGTGCCCATGGCACAGCTAGAATTAGCATTTCACAGCAAGAGCTGTGCTCTGCAGGAGTGAGGGATAGTGAACACTGGGCTGTCAGTCCGTGCAGACAAACTCCCCAGCCTAATTTGTGCTGCCTGTTGCACCAGGGACTTACCATTAACTCTGTTGTCATTCCTTGTCTGCTTTAACATGATTGCTTTCAAGATTTCTCTCTCCAGGAAAACATCTGTGTTTTGGATTAGTTTTCCCTAGACAGATTTACTTACAGTTTTCCACATTAAATCTCCCTATTTTGTTGCTTTCTAGTCTATCTAGGTCCTTTTTTTGTTATTATTCCTCCAGGTGCATTTAAAAATCTCCCCATTTAGTGGAGTCAGCAGAGTGCTCTGGTATCCCAATTTACTCTTTGTATTCGACTATGAATGAATCACACATTCCTGGATGTCCTTCTGTAACACAGTGCATTCACTTCCTGCAGTCCTTTGTTTACAGTTCATGCTTTTGTCATCTGCATGACTGTGCCAATACCCAAAAGGATTTAAATTACTGTTTCCATCAGTCACATATGAAAAAGCTATAAAAACCAGAATAACGCCCCCAATTGTTCTGCTTATCAGCCATAATTACATTATCTTTTGAATGTTAAAAGATTTTCCTCTTAGTATCTGCGTTATTTTACTAAATATAAGCTTACAGTAACTTCCAGATTACTTTTAATTCCTGTTTGAAAATTATTTGAATAATTAATTTTCACCCTATTTTCTGCCAGTATAATATCAATTGTCCGTTGCTTAGTTGTAACTAGCAGAAAATATTATTTTGTCCTTTAAATCATGGGTATAACATTATAAATAGGCCCATGAAAGAAATATAAATTTTTGAATGGCAGCAATCGTGTCTAAGAAGAGAATGAAATGAGATGGTGAGTGAATTTAAAGAGTACTTTTTCTGCCCTTTGTTTTATCCATGTATTGAATTTAGAATGAAAGCATATGTAGACTGTGTCCCCAAAACACGCTTCCTCTTGTCAGTGTTCCTGTATTTCATCCAGATATGCTGTTATTTTCGACCCTCATACTCTGAGGTCAAATGCTACACAACCTGTCTTGAAAAAAAAGAGCAGAGCTGGAGGCTGTGATTGTGCCAACAACCAGGGCTGCTGCAGCCCCTAAAGCTCCCGTTTATGAAAGCCTGTGAGAAAGCTCCCTGGCAGCACACACAGATGGCAGAGCTGCCCAGAGTGCCAGTGCAGTCCAGTGCACCCAGCGACTGCAGGACAGCCCCTGTTCCTGGTCTGTTCAGCTTTGCTCGGCCGTAAGTGAGGAGAGGGAGGTGGCTCAGTGCTCACTCCCCTTGCTCCCTGCTGGGGAAGCAATGAGCACTGCCCTGGCATTATTGTCTGCTTCGTGTCCCAGCACTGCTTACAGCGAGAGCTACTTCCATTTCCCTCTGCTCTTTGCTTAATGGAGACAGATCCTACGTCTTACGTTCCCTCTTATTCCTGGTAGGTTTGCAATTTGAGCACTGCACTGTGATTTTCTCCAAGGTCTTGTTCTCTCAAGGCATTTCATTGCTCTTTCTTTTGAATGCACTTGAGAGACAGGACACAGGTACTGTCTCCTTCTGATGAGTCACAGGAAGAGGATTTTTACTTCCACAGCTGGCCTCTTGGCTTATCAGGTCCTCACAGAAACCACAACAAGATTCCCCAGTTTGCAATACTTCTCCCCAAACTCAAGTACTCCATTGCTTTAGTATCACCAAGACATGGCTCACTCCACCCCACTCCCAGGACTTTTTAAATGTTCCTAATATTCCTTTGTGCATTATTATTTTAAAGCTGAGCATGGGGTCAAGCAGCTCATTTCCCAGTGTGCTTTCTGGATGATGTGGCCAAGACACTGGTCAAACTAGTGCCTTCTGCTGCCTACCACAGGGTGTAAATTCATCCTTCATGTGGGGGAGGATGGCAGTGCTCACCTAAAGACCTTGCTTAGCCTGATACTGATCTTCGAGGCCTTATATCCATTCTCTAGATCCTCCCACTCTTGCCCCCTTTATCTTCACTGCGGATGATAGGGAAGTGTGGGCACAGTGGAAGTTGAAGACTCACTGTGATCATTTGCAAGAGCAATTAGCAAAAACCTGTGCTCACAAGAAGCCTCCATGGCATGACAGAGTGCAGGGCATGTCCTCCAAATCCCATCCCTGCTCCAGGCTGTGCAAAGTCCTGTAGGATCAGAACTCCCAGCTTAGCATTGCTGACAGGCAGACAAAAGCAGAGACAGACAGTCCTCATCCTTATTCAGCTGTCCCTCCTCCTCCTCCCACCTGTGAGGCTTTTGCTGTTAGAGCTTAGAGCATTCAGATGTCTTCCACCTCCATCATTGCTTTGATAACTGATAGCAGGGAAGGTATTACTTAAAGAATCTGGGTGACTGTTAGCAAAATAAACAGGAGATGAAAGATAAGGCAGTCTCCTTGGTGCGTAATTACCTTAAAGGAAGGTCTGTTTGCTAATACTGTTGTTTTGATGTGCTAAATAGCTTGGGCTTAACGCCCCAGCAGATACTAAAACTAACTAACTAATTCCCAATGATGTCATTCCAAGATTACAGAGATTGGGGAGGTAAGGGAGGAGTATCCACAAGGACCTGGTGTGTAAGGAGTGCTCCCAAATCACCCGATGTGGCAGACGGGAGGCTTGTCTTCAGAGACAGCTCTGCTGTCAGCACAACAAAGCCCCACCAGGCAATGCCTCCAGGCAGGCGGGTGGCTGTCTCAAAGTCACCTACTCCCTTCCCACCAGCCTGCTCTTGTGGAAATGCTCTCAGGTGTGCAGCAAGGAGAGCTCTCTGCATTCACTCTGTCCCCATTTCTCCCCATAAGGGGGATTCTCTCCCTTCGCTCTGAACTGGGCTGGAAGGAGCTGCAGCTGGTTTGTAGGCAGCTGGGTTACCTGTGTGTGTGCATCATCTGAACTGTGTGTGATTGCAGGGTTCCACTCTTTTATTTAATTGTCTGCCTGGAAGCATCTTCTGACCTAATTATGCCCACAGTTGTGTCACTTGGCTTGTCCTGCGTGCCGAGTGGCATCGCATGAGCAGGGCCCGCTGTGCACGTGCTGGCACACAGCTGAGCTAATAGAGACTGACAGTGGGTATCGGGTTTTTAAGACTAAGAAGTCTCCTGGGGTGTTAGTAATCCCCCAGAGGTGCCATTAGCTTATGATAACCACACCTTTGAAATTGTTTTATTGCTTTAATAATGTGGTGGTGATGGAAAATGGGGAACATGCCACATTTATTATTTATGCTGGTAAAATATGAAAGTTAGCAATTAGAAGCTTTAAACCACAGATTCAGCAGAACTACATGACTTACATTTATTCCTTTTTGGACTGTGCACCCCAGCACTGGGATGCCCTTACTGTCCAGGTTTGTTATGTTGAGCTGCCTACAGAAACCACGGCAAAGTGGCAGGGCAGCACAATTAACATTGTAAGATGGATACACATCTCACTGCAGGGATGGGTGGAGATTTCCTGGTGGGGAGCTGTTGGAACAGTGCTTTATGATATCTGAACTAATCTTGTGCTATGATAATTCTGTCTTGCTTAAGTGCTTGCAGCCTCTCTGTGCTGCGCAGTCATGCTGTGGCAGCTGCTGTGTGCATCTGATCCAAACTCGCTGCTTCCCCACACACTTAATTGGTAAAATTGCCACATATTGTTTATAAAAAAGCATGGAAAGAGTGAGCAGAATCTTGGTCCCAGGACTGTAGAGCTGCGGCTCTGCTGCCACACGGGTGGGATTCACACTCTGTCAGCTCAAGGCAACACAGAGAGGATGTATGTTGTACCATATGTCGTGACACCTACATCTGGGTGGAGCAGCTCTACTGAAGTAAAAGAAGCTGGTGCAGCTGATGGTAGAGAATAAAATCAGGCCCTTCAAGGCTGCCATGCTTCCCAAGTGTGGGGTTTTAACCCCAGCACCCAGAGAAAGGGGCATCAACACCCCAGCAGAACTGAAGGGAAAGGTAGGAAAAGTTAGGCTTGTCATAAAAGAAACATGCCAAGACAGCAACTGTCCGTGCCTGCAGCTGTAATGGAAACGATTTCACTAATCTGCCTTGCAGGCCACTTTCTCATTCTGTGTGATCCTTCAGTGAGGCTGCAAGCGTGTTTGATCGCTTCACCTTAGGATCAAATAAGCAGAGGGCTGACTGGGTGTTTTATCTGCAGCTGGCAGAAAATGGAGGTGAGAGAGCAAGCAAGTGAGTTTCTATTAAGAATTGAGAGATTAATGCACCCAAATTTAATTGGAATTGCAGAAGCAGGCAAGAGGTGTCAAGCTCTGAGTTCATGCATAGATTGTGTGGGTGTCCTATGTACTACATTTTGAACATTTGCAGCATGACTATCTCTGCCTTGTACTTTGGTCCTTGCTACAAGCTTTCATGTTGGTTACTGATGCTGTACGTCCTTATTTCTATTGTACACCCTTGTGCCCTTTGCCTCATTGTACTGCTCCACTCCCACTGACTGGCTGTGTGCAGATGGAGGTGAGCCAGGACCTTGCCCAAGACTTGGTTTCTCCTTGGCTCCAACAGCCTCAGTGTTAGCAGTGTCACACCAATGTCCTTACCAAAGCCTGCAGAGAAACCCCTTTGCTGAAGCAAACTTAGGCCAGCTATAGGCTATGTCCAGAGCCTGGTATTGTGAGTGAGCAACACTGGAGTGCAGCACCTGGCTGAAATCATTAACATCCTTCTATTAATTGGAATCCCTGTTGCTCCTTTTGAAGGCTGATTCCATGGTTAGCACAGGAAGATTACATTAACATCAGTCCCTGGCACTCACGCTACTCAGGCAAGAAGAAAACCATTTATGCAGCCTGGGTTCCCAATCTGCATCCCACACCTGAGAAGCTCTCACTTTGCAGGACCTGATTCACCTTGTGTGTGTCTCTTTTTCTACAAGCAAAGTCCTTAGGGCTGAATATCCCTTCCTAAAGTAACTGCAGATGATTCCAGCCAGGCTGGTGAAGGGTTGGAGCTGGTGCAGTCAACATTGTGAGTGTGGGCTGCTGCCACTTAGAGAAGGGAATTGGGTTTAGGCCCATTCACTACCTTCTCACATGAACATCACCCTTTGACAAACCCCATGCTTTTGGTTCAGGTTATTCCTGTAAGGCTGGAGCTCTGCAATGCCCATGGGCAAAGCTCAGCCAGGACACAGGTTTTGTTTCTTTTCCTCAAGACTGTTGTCAGCCTTGGCTGTGCTCAGGGACCTTCCCTGGCAGCACCAGTGGGACAAGGAGCCCACCCTCACCGGGAGGATTGTGCTGTGCAAGGAAAATATGTTTCTGGCTCTTCTCATGTGTATTTGGGGCAGAAAGAAGGTGTAGTTTAGATTAGAGCACTGCAGCTTTATCAGTGTTTATCAGTGTAGGAGTTCTGCTCCGTGTAGCATAACAGCCTCAAGTCCTTTTAAACCCTGACATCAATATGTGGTGATAAGATAACACTGGTTATCCTGTACTGGTTGCTGTAGATAAGATAAACCCTTTTATGCTTTAAAACTGGACTCAAAGTTTCTGCTATGTTTTCTTTTCCTTTTAATGTACCAAACTCCAGAAACATTTTATTTCTAAGGGAGTTGTATTTGTAAAGAGATAAAAATAGTTCATATCATAAATGAGACTTTCCAAACTTGCCTGAGGAGCATTAAATATTTTCTTTCAAATACTAAATAGAAATGAGCTAGTAGGAGGTAGATTTCAATGCCTTAGAAAATTGTTGGATTAATTAGAAGCTAAAATTATTCCAAGTAAATGGTCATGCCTACATTTATTTTGTCTGAAGTATGTCCACACAGTGATATTTCAGCAACAGTGGATGTTAATTTTAAGGTGGTTACTTTTAATTAACACAAAACAACTTTGGTAGTATTGCTTGAGACAGCAGTAGTTTACATTTAAAGCTGGCACTGAATATCTCTGTACAAGCCAGCATATCCATAAATCTTCAGCACTGACTCTTCAAGTAGAGACTATATCTTCAGAGAATTTAGAGATACATCCATTCATTAGTGAGTTAAAATTAATAACTAGGTCCTCTATGAAATCTAGCACTTTAGTCTTGTTTGTCCCAAATGATTTTAACAATGGAATAACAGACTCTTCACATTTTCCATATAATTAAAATTAATTGAAATGATGTGCATTAGTTGTAATTAAGCTACGCAGCTAAGACTGGTTGTATGTAATTGCTATGATTATATAGGCTACAAATAACCTCAAGGAATGAAAGTGGAGTTATTTTGACAGAAGGACTCGGCCTCTCACCACCTTGCCATGACTGATGGTCTGCACAAGGGAAGCATGTCTCTGGGACGAGGCAGTGCTCCATCAGAAGGGGATGCTTTGAGAGCTGAGCTGGCTCAGCTGCCCCTGTTTTCAAGTTCATGTGAGTGCCCCAAACCTGATCACTAAGGGCTGCCCATTTCCTCAGCTTTAGGGTAGCACTAGTGAGGGGGACAAACTGAAGTGGAAATGCAGCCCCTGTAAAGTACTGAAGCCTTTGGTACAGGGTCTGGCACAGCCTATGAACCACTGAATTAGCTCCAAATTCAGCTCCACATTCACCAATCTGTCCCAGTTACATCAGGCGTGCCCTTAGCCCAGCACCAGGTGCACTGCAGGAGCTGTACAGCTCACAGAAGGTGACCCTGTAGTGGCAAACTCCTGCTTTTAGCTCCAGCGATTTCCATGTCCCTGTGGAAATGTTTTGCAGCTGCAGGGCACCTGTAGGCCACTTTGTCCAGCTGCTTCACAACAAAGCTGCCCACAGCAGTGCCAAAAAGGGGCAAGGAAACAAAAAAACAACACCCTCCACCACTCCATTGCTTGGAAAGCTCAGTCTGAAGTGATCGAGCCTTAACCACAATTCTGTAGGTCACTGCAGGGTCAGGTTGAGGTTGCTGGGGATGTCAGACCCATAAAATCACCTTTTTTGTTCGTTTGTGCTCTGTGTAGGCTTTTAGAGCAGTGTCTTTAAAATGCAGCTCAAATTGTGGTTTCGTACATTCTTATTGATGGTTTGGGGAATAACAATTCCCTGACATTATATTTATTTTAGGGGTTTTTTTGGTTGGTTTTGGTTTTTTTGTTTTGTTTGTTTGGTTGTTTTTTTTTCTTTTCACTGCCTTGGAAGTATTGAGCTTAATTTCAGGGAAAAAAATGTTTGTAGGGTTTTTGGTATGGGAATAAGCCTGAAGATTTGAAATGATGCTGTTGTAATCTGCCCTCTCGCCACCTGCAGCTGGTTTGTGCATGACAGGCCCCAGAATGCAGGGCTGTGTCATGTCTTGCAGGGTGTTAGAAAAATGAACATTTCAGCAGGGTTTTGGTCCCTACAGCACATAGGAGTGGCAGGGATATGGCTCTGCTTTGCCAGCTGTTCACATGCCCTGTCCCAAGGCAAAGCAGCCCCCCTAAAGCATTTGCCTGGTACACCAGCAGCAGGACAGATGCAAAAGTCTGTGCTCAATAAACAGCAGGCAGCAAAGAATTATGAACTGCCCAAATTTCCCTTCTTAGAGTGTGCTGGGAGTTATTGACAGGGCTGCCAAGCAAAGCCTCTTGGAATGTACGGCCCATGGAAACCTCCCTGGTGATTAATGGGGGATTGTGCTTTGGGCAAGAGGCTCCTGAAACCTCTCCCACCCTGTGTCTGTCTGTTACTCAGGGCTGGTCTCTGCCAAGGAAGCTCTATTTATTCCCAAACACTCCAGAGGATGGTGTAACCTTCATGCACCCACTTTGGCTAAAACCTCCTGGCATGCTTTAGCCTGCTCCTCCATGAGATCCCAAGAATTCACTTCTTGCAGTGCTGTTTCATAGCCCAACATTGCACTATCAATTTTATCCTTGAAAGACTCAGCTGTCTACCTTCAGGCTTAGCAACATGAGTGCAAGACAATATTTATTTACACATAGGTGTAAATTAGTGACAAGTATGGCAATCTGACTGATTTCCCTCTTATAACTTCTTTGATAATCTGCATCCTGTGAAGTTTAGGGTACAGATTTGGACAGCCTAGGGGTAACCACATGGCCCTTGTGTGCTTGCACTAGCATTATTACCCTGGGGAAGCAAAATCTTTTTTAAAAAAAGCAACCCAAAAAACCGTCTCAGGATGGACAGACCATGATACTGGTTGGGGGGTGGTGAAAGAGTGCAGGAAAGTGAGAGAAACCACTAACATTTTGCACCATTAGTCAGGAGCCTGGGGACCTGCTGTAGCAAAAAAAAAAACCCATATAATTTAGTCAAGGGAATTCAGCCAAAAAAATTAGAAAGTGGTTTTTTTTTTCCAATGTAATAACTTTTTACTCCATTTAATTTCTAGTTTAACCATCTGAATAGATAATAGAAAAGTACTGTGAACTAGGGAATAATCTGAACTGAGGGAGAGAAAAAAATGCTGAGAAATTTGCAGGCATGTTCACAAACAAGAGTCATCCAAGATACAAGAGAAACCAGGAGGCAAGTAAATCAGGAGAAAACCAGATCTACCTACCCCATCCCAAGAAACACAAGGAACCTGCTGTGCATTTCCATCTGGCAGGAATGCAGACCAGCACAGGATCTGTGTACACAAGATCCCATCAGCAGCCCTTGGGCTTGCAGGTTCAGTAACTCTCAGTCTCCAGCTATTGCTGCTGGGGAGATCAAGTCACAATCTCAGCAATGGGTTTTATTTTTATTTATTTATTCTGTTCAAAAGCTGAAATACTAGCTTTTGTACAACTTGTGGCTACACTCCCATCATTTCTGCTAATATCTTGGAATGGATAATGATATCCTCATGATACTTTCTTATCCTCCTCAAAACATTGAATACTTAAGAGTAATCAAGAAGCCACAGCAACTGCTCCTGGCAGGAAGCTGCCAAGCTGTTATCCAGAAGCCTGACCGGCATTATTTGGAACAGATGCTCTTTCAGCTTTGTAATTTTCAGCCAAAAACAATGGCAGTAAGTGAAAGTAAAGCTGTGGGTCAAAGGAAGGCTAAACGGTATGAGAATCATGTGAAAATATTTTTGATTTCACACATCCTCTCATTTACAGCACATGCTTCTGAAATGGCCTGTGAATGTTGACGTGCAGCTGCAGGTTTGATCTTCGTGTCCATGGCCTGGATTTGCCAGCAGTCAAGACTTCCTGGAAGCACAGGGTCACTGTCCTGCTGGAGCCCTGGCACAGCCTGTGCCACAGGAGAAGCTCCTGGGCTTCCCCAGGCTGGGGATGGGCCACACCTGAGACTGTTGCTACCTGCAACCCCTGCCAGCCCTTGGGAAGGGCACTGCCTGGCACTGTGGGCCAAGCAGGGGCATGCTGGTGCAGCCAGCAGCCTCTGGCTAGGTAAATATTCTGTCCTATCTGTGAGCCCAGTGACAGGCACGTCTGTAGACACACAGGAGCGAGCTGCTCACCTGCACAGCCTCTCAGCACCAGGAGCTCACCTGACTCCAGGGAGGCAGCTCCCATCTTCAGGAGCTGCCAGAGTTGCACAGGACAGGGCACAGCAAAGGGCTGCAAAGCAGGGTGAAGCTTTTCAGTTATTATGGCCAGGCAGGCAAACCCTGATCTCCCCAGCTGGATGAAGGCTCTGCTGGGCTCTTGCTGCTCCATTCCTTTGCTAGGCAAGCTCAGTTTAACAGAGCTCAAGAAACAAGCAGGTCTCAGGAAATAAATGCTTTCAGTCTCTCTTTTTTATTGCCTGTAAAATAGCAGGAGGCTTTCAAAGCAACAGCAAATCCTGTTAAAAAAAGTAGAGAAAATTAAAGAAATGTTTCTTGTCTCAGATCCAGCCCTTTTTACCTTAACTTTCCATCATGGTACATAAAATTTTGTATATTTTGGCAGAGCAGAGAAATAATTTTTCCCCTTTCTCTTCCTTGCATAGCCCAGGAGCTCTGAGTGAGCTTTAAAACAGTTTTGCACAAACAGAGAACGGCCAAATAATAGAGCAAGAAAACAGCATTAAACTTTGTAGACAATCAACTTTATTCTGTGCACAGCAGCTAGTTTCTCCTGCTCTCAGCAGAAATAAAAAATTTACAAGTGTTCTGGGAAAGCATTAAAAACCAAACACATCCAGACAAAGTCTAGTGCAAACTACTTGGAAATAGATCTGTGCATCACCTTCTGAAAGGCTCATTCCAGCTGTGCTGGTGTAGCCAGGCTGACGGCGGCCAAAACAAATACACCCTGTGAGTTCAGGACAGGATTGGAGGGTTGAGATTTAGGTACCAGTCATCCTTGTCTCACAGAGAGGCATTCACAGTCCTCTGCTTGTGAGAATTTCCTCATCAAAGAGGTTTTCTGCATCATTCCTTGCACACAGAGTAAGGATGCCCACGTATTTGGGAGAAAGTGAAACCTCCCAGCACCAGGAGGAAAAATCCAGCTACTGCAGAAAATGGATCAAAGACAAGAGGGCAGGATGCATTCCCAGGCCCACACCCCAGCCCTTTCCACAGGGACCATATTAGGTTTGCTGTATGCTCTTATGGCAGTGAATGTCATCTTCCAAGCATAGCAAATAACATTTTCATAAAGCACTGCTTTTAATCAAGCACAACTCTCACATCCCCAAAGGAGCTATCTGGAGTCTATCCCTTTTCTCTACAGTTCTTTTTTGCCCCCTTTTAACTCCCTCCCTTAGAGGCTTGTGCCTCCAGCAAGGAGGGCTCCATGTGGTTCCCTTCGGAGCTCATTAACACGGGTCCATCCATCAGGCCACGAGTGTGAGCGGGAGCCGCACGGAGCCGGGGTCCCGCGGGGCCGCGGCACAGCCTGAGCACGGGGCTGTCACAGAGTGCTTTAATAACCCTGCTGAGAGGGGAAATGCAGCCTGGTACCTGATTACACAGCCCCATGCAGGCTGGGACACTTAAGCAGGATGCCAGTCTTGATGGAGCAGTGGGATCCAGAAAGCCTCGTGCTTACATAGTATATTAAAAACACTAAATACAGTGTCATCCAAACAGAGTGGGTTATTTGCATATCCAGACATTGTTGCAGCTGGGGTGGGGTTTGAAAACGCCTAAAATGCATTTCAGAACATCAACCCAAAACAGTACTCTCATTACAGCAGTAATGGAGACCAGCCCCTTCCCAAACCCCACTCCATGACCTCCTGTGTGATCTCGAGTAGACTGGCAAGCAGCTGGTGTGGGCGAGGGTGAGACCAGCTCCCCAGAATCAGATAGTTATTTCCTGCATGGAAGATGCTTCCTATTCAGCACAAAGAAAAAGCCTTCCAAATATGTTTGTTTCTTTATCAAGAACTAATGCTTGAGGTGAGGGGTTGAATCCCTTTTCATGGACAGTTTCCAGCCCGCAAGTGCTGCTGAGCAGAAAGGCAGAGCCACCTGTGCTAGCATGAAGGCTGATGAGTATGCCCAGGCAGCACTGATATAAGCACACTCTTAGCTAAACACATAGAGTTGCTGGTCAGATTTACCTGCCCTCCTGGCTGGCTATGGGCAGAGCCCATCATCTCTGAATCTCGGAGTGCAAGGGCTGATCAGGAATGAAGTAGTCTGAAGGCTTATGCTCTTAGGTGCAAATGGTTCATTATGGCCTTTTTCAGACTGTGCTGATGAGAGGATTCATTCTTCATTGATGAGAAATCCTGCATTTTCTTCTCTGGGAGAACACAGCTTTGTTCCCTTCCCCCATTTAATAATGCACAATTTATCAGGCTAAATTGGTGAGCCTGGTAGCAAGTGATTCAAATCAACTTCAGTGGCTATGAGCAATCACATATACTTGAAGAAACCCACTTATACCACTTTCAGTAAAACCTGAGGAAAGCTGGCTATGAATGCACTACCATATCCTATTAATGCTCAAGATAACCCATTTAAATGAACCTCTAATGGCTGATTGAGACTTCTATAATGAAACTCCATAAAGAGTCAGCTCCTTCCTTCAGGCTGGGCAGGCCAGTGCCTCCATGGCTCTCTTGTTAGGTGTGGGTAGGAAAATCAAATGGATGGAAGCAGAGCTGTGCTGTGGGCACAGAAAGGAGAGAAGGCTCCTGGCTTTTCCCGGGTTGACACTCGGAGCCTCACCCAAGAAGGACACAAGGTACTAAGTCTCACCTGCGTCTCCTGACACTTTAAGAAACAATTTATCAGACTGTGACCACTGTGCTCTGAAGAGCTGCTCAGACCTTCCCCCTACACAAAGCACAAACTGCCCCCAGTTTACAAACCCCAATATTTCTCTACTGGAAGAAAGATAATTTCTATGTCTCCCCGTATCTTATGTCAGGCCAGCGTATTAAGCCTGCCCAAACCTGGAGGCTGAGGTTGTGGAAGGAGAGGGGAAGACAGTCCCTGCTAATCCCCGTGCTCTGCTCCTTCCTGTCTTTGGGAGCATCCAGCAGGGATGGTCAGCAGGGAGCTGCTGTGCCCCATAGCCTATTTTAGCATGCAGCAGGTTCTCACACTCAGCAAAACAGGAAATAAATGGCCATAAACCTTTCAAAAGCATTTACATGCCAACCATTCACCTCCCCTTCAGGGCAAGAGGACCCTAATGGGGAAACATCCCCTTGTTCTAAAAAGAAGAGCTGCTGTTCCCTCTCCATCCCCACAGACCCATCAGGCTTCTAGGTGTCCCTGTTCTGGGCAGACTGGCCCTTGCCAGCACCTGGGAGGGTTTGGTTTGCCAGGCACTCTGCCTGCAGGCAGCTGGCAGCGGGATCTGGAAAGCCTGGGCTGCAGCATGAGCCTCCTCCAGAGCCTGGCCTTGCCGAGCCCTCGCTGGGCAACAGCCACCAGCCCTGGTGTTCCTGAGGACTTGCATCACCCTGCTGGAGACGTGGGTGGTCATCAGAATGGGGATGGGGCATGCTGGGGCCCTCGAGCTGGAAAGGCCATGGGTGCCTCTGGAAAATGGGGAATGTCCTTCCATTGCTGCTTTTGTAGTAGCAACTGCTGTGCTGAGATAAAAGCTTTTGTTTGCCTTTTCTCTCCTACATTCCTAATCTCCCTCTGTGCTGGTCTCCCCTATAGTCCATCAAGCACTTTTAATCTCTAATTGCATATGACTGATGAGCCTGAACTCCATACACAGCGTTGCCAAGAACCACTTTTTTGGAGCCTGCTTTAGCTCTTTAGGCCAGTCATAACACACTGCAGGACCATTAAGAGTTTATAGTTTGTATACATAACACCCTGGGAGTACCAAAGGGTGGTTTATCCAAACAGAAAAGAATTGAGATGAATGAAAGCAGAAATGACTTTTGGCCAGGAAATACTTTAATTTTAATTAGGGGGGAAGGGGGTGAGAGAGGAATGAAGAGGCTTTCTTCTCTCACAAAAGACAAGACTAATGAGTTTACAGCTGCAGGCGCTGACCTTGGAGCATCCCGTATAATGCTAGTGCTGAAATGTTTGGATGTGATGTTAGACCCGATAACCTTGCTTCTAAAAGGAAGAAATAAAGGGAAATGGCTGAATGGGGAGGGATTAATTTCCTTGGGATGTACAGACATATTTATTTATTTTTCTCTCTCTTGTATTCCCGTTCAACTGCCTTTGGCGACACAGCCATTCTTCCAGCTGCTGAGCTTCATATGGGCCTTGTCTCTTCTGCAGGAAAAATAAGTCTGTTATGGCAATTTTGCCATATTTAGGACTGTCCCTCATCCCATCTCACAAGCCCCCACCTCTCTGGAACCTTTGGCTGGAGTGAACGGAGTGCCAGAGCCCAGGGGAACCCCACGCTTGGCAACCCATTCACAAGGAAAGGTGCAGCCGGGGCTTCTGATGCAGTGGCTTGAAAAAGGCTGAAAGCCCGAGACCATCCTTGTGCAAGGAAGTTGTCATCTGCTTCAGCTGTGTGGCGCTGGAACCTGTGCCAGTGCCCCCAGCGCTGGGCTCACGGCTGGCTCCAGCCCAGGAGGCTCCTGCTCCTGCCCTGGCATTGGCACGGCTCTGCTGCCCTGTCCTGGAGAGCAGCAGGAGCAGAGCCACTGCCACCGGGCTGAGCTGACACCAGCTGCCCATGGGGTGTTCTCGGGTTGTGCCAGGACAGCAGGGATGTGTCCCTGGGCCTGCCAGGCTCTCCCTCCTGCCCGGGGACACAGCTGCAGGGGCGAGCAGGGCTGATCTTGCACCTCCACCCCTCGGCAAAGGGCGTGGCTCGCACATCTTCCAAAAGCTGCGGAGCTGCTGCTCCCACCTCCCTGTCCAGCCTGCTCCTTCTGGGCTGGGCACCTCGGCTGTACTCTTCCTGGAGCTTCCAGGCATCCTGGCATCTCCTTCCTCCCCTGGAGCTCTCTCCATGGCCCTGTGAAGCATCATCTGGCCCTGTGGATCCTCCCATGGGTGCTGCTGTGCTACAGCCAGAGAGATTATTAAACTCTTGAGTGTGAAGCTGCTGTGAGCTGCTGTGACTGTGGAGCCAGCTTGGCCTCCAGGGAATCAACCCCCTGCCCTGCGAGCTGGCAGCCAGACGGGTGGGAACAATAGTGCAAGTTAAGGGAGCAAAACAATCATCGGTGTTTCCTATTAAAAGTATTTTTAT
The DNA here is from genome assembly GCA_013400175.1 of Phainopepla nitens. Classification (NCBI taxonomy): domain Eukaryota; kingdom Metazoa; phylum Chordata; class Aves; order Passeriformes; family Bombycillidae; genus Phainopepla; species Phainopepla nitens. The sequence continues at coordinate 507,609 of VXBQ01003998.1, read as the reverse complement.
GATGTTGATTATTATTAATATTATATAGGGGCTGTAATTTTCTCCCGACTCACTCCAACATCTCACAAAATAAACAGTTGCTGTATTATCCCCTTGTAAATGAGACCACAGGATTGTAAACTTTAATTTGTTACTTTTGGCTGCTCTCAGGTTTGGCAGACAATTAAACCAATTCATTAGTTCACAGAGGCACATTTTTGGCCATGTCTGGCTGCGTGAAGTCATCCAGTGAACACATTGGAGGCAGAGTGTGGAAAAACCATACTGTGCCTTTGCCACAAGATCTGTCAGTAATGTCCAAACAGGCCACTGTGGACTTTGCAGACCCAGATGGGAGAGGGTCTCCTTGCTCCTGTGGCTCTGCTGTGCCCTGGGCATGGGCCATTGGCAGCCCAGTGCCCCTGTGTGCTGACCAGAGAAGTGGCATTGATTCTGTATCTGACAGCAAGGTAGCTGCGTCGTGCCTGAGGCTTAACCTTTAAATTCTGCAGAGTTGGACTAGTGAAACTCCATAGGACATAGCAGAAAATGCTGAGCTCTTGGAAAGGCTAATCTGGCCGTGTGTGACCTCCAGAGCCAGCCCCAGCAGCTGAATTAATTCCTTCAATAGCTGGGCTGCTTTCGATCCCTGCTTTCCCAGCTGCAGACACACGGTTAACCTGTAGAGCCCCGTGACAGCAAAGCACAGCTTTTAGCCTTTTCAGGACCACCAGTGGTATGTGCTGGGAGTTAAGGTGGGTTTCTTTAAAATGGAAGCTGTAACAGCATGTTTTATGGCACTACCACCTCCCCTCTCCAGAGTGGCTTAGTGCAAATCACCCCTCAAATGAGGTTCCCTTGTCAGACATTTTTCACTCTCTCTAGTTTCTTAGGATGTCCAGTAACAACCCAAAAATCCTGAATCATCTTAGTTTTGAAAAAAGCCCCATAAAACTAATCTCTTTTCCTTTGTTCCCTCCACAGGAGGAGGCTGTTTGATAGCATTCAAAAAGGAAAGAAAGATTTTTGAATAATGAAACCTAAAAGCTTTCCCAAACTTGTTCTTCACTATTGTGTTTTTCACTGGCCAGCACTTTGAATTTGGATTTGCAGAGTTCTTCTGCTTTGCAATTTCCTCTGAGTGATCCCACTACCACCAGCGTGTCTGGGGAACATCGCTGGGCTCTGGCCCTCCATCAGCTGGAAATGCTAGTGAGAAGGGGAGGCTGTGGAAGGGAATGGAGCATTTTTGAAAAGGTGGTCACTTCCTTCAGTGTCTTCACTGGTTTTTCCTTTTCCTGAAATAATAATAACAAAAGTGCTTTTGATGAAACAGTGAGCAAGTGCTGCAGAAGAGCCTAATTATGACTTTGCATATGATGGCAACTCCTCTGGAAAGCAGCTGCAGAAACCTGCCCACTCCACTGAGCCACAGTGGTTTTCTTCCATGGTTCCTCCTGCTGCTCGTGTGTGATGGAGGCCAGTGTGGATGTGAGCTGGGCCCCATCTCCTTTGGGTGTCAAACACATCCTCTGCTCCTCAAACTGCTCTGGCGGGAGAAGAAGGGCTTCACCCTGCTGCGGGCAGCTGCACTTCGCTGCGTGAATTCCAATCAGGAGCTGGAGGAGGAGGAGGACGAAGCTGGCTGGGTTTTGAGTCAAAAAATAAGCCCTGTATTTTTCTCCTTTCAGCTATTTATCAAGGCTCAGTGCAAAGGGCCTGACACCCGGCCAGCACAGCCCGGCTGCTGTGATGTGTGTGACACACGAGCCGCCGCGGAGCCGGTAATGAGGGACCTTCTGCTGAACGGCCAATTGAGCAGCCGGTGCCTCGAACAGCTTCATCTCGGAGGGACGGCGGGTGGATCTCTATTTTGACACATCCTCGCTGAATGAGGAAGAGAACAAGCAGAAAATGGCTGATGATAAATGCAGCAATTAGGGAAGCTTAATGGAGCAGAAGGTTTTTTGTGAGAAGACAAAGAAATTGCCGTGCCGACACCTGCAAGGAGGTCCCAGCCGCTGTGCAGGGAGCCTCCAGCTGTGCCGCAGCAGCAGGGGCTGGGATGAGGGAAGCCGACCTTTTTACTTCACACACATCCCTCAAAGGCTTTGGAAAAATATTTTCCAAGTTAAACTTCAAAACATCATTTGATTTTTCTTTTTCTCCATTATGTTCAGAAATGGGAGCCTGTAATTTAAGCCTGGTGTAGCCTTCCCCCATTCCTTGCTTTTTATTCAGTTTCACATAATACAGTGCACTACTGGGAAAGGCATTTTCCTGACAAAGTATTGATCTTGGTGCTGTGAAAGAGCCGTGGCCTCAGCAGGTGGATGCCATCTTGCTGGACACAAGTGGACAAGAAGCGGATGCCCCGGACAATGCTGCTTGCCCACAGTGATGCCCAGCTTGAGGTGAACCCACGACCCACCCTGCTCTTCCCAGAGCACCATGTTTCTGAGCTAGGCCCTGGGCTACCAGCTCCCCAAGATTTGAGCAAAAGTGTTAAATTTGTTTGCCCAAGCCCATTTCTCTTTATTTCCTTAGCTGGACTCTCCCCAAAGCCAACTGCCTGTGCAAAGGGGCACCAAGAAGCACTGGGAGAGCTCTGCAAGGTGTGTTGGCATGGGGACACACAGGTTTTGGTGATGGGCAATGCCATTTGGCCTCTCACAAGACCATTACCAAAAACCCCCAACACTGGAACACGTTTTCTTAAGACTTTGGCAAAAAAGGAATTTCCTGAGGGAGGTAAGGGAAAGGTTTCCTTTTTTTGCTTGGCACAAGCCAAGGAAAACACCAATCTTGTTTTCCTCTCTGTTGACAGTTTCTCGGCTCCAGCCTGAGTTGCACAGCACTGATCTACCTCTGCTCTCATTCTGGCACTTGCTGGGCTGCCTGAAGCACAGCTGGTGTGTCTCGCTCTTCGCTAAGCTCTCAGGATATTGCATTCCTGACTAGTTGGCTTCTTATGCTTTTCCTCCTCTGAGCCAGGGCGGTGCAGCCATGTCAGACCTGACAGTGGAAGCCTGCTGCCGAGTCCTTGGGCTCCCCTGCATCAACCCTGTTTCTCTAACTGCAGATCACCAACAGCTAACTACATTTTTGTGGTATTTATATAGGCTGGAAAGGACAATTCCCATATGCTTATTTTAGGCAAAAAAGCTGGCTTTTTAGGGAAGCACGAGATCCTTTTGTCAAGGAACAGTTAATATTTTTGACAAGTGATCTGAGGATTTGTTACAGCTTTACAAATTGTCTTTTTCCCTCACTTGCTGATATCCTGGTTGTCTCTTTTATTGACTGGGCCAAGAGTGACCCCCATTAACTGAAGCTGGTGCACACATCTTCCATGGAGCCCCAGTGGGTATGTGGCATTTTGGACAAAAGGTAATGTAAGTGCAACCACTGCTCTCCCTCCTTACGGCTTCCTGAGTATCTTTTTAAACACGGGTTGCCTGAGGCAAGCAATGAACCTTCCAAATCCCGTCTTCTTCCTCCTACCCACTGTCATTTGTTTGCTAAATTCCATCCTTTTTTGGTGACTGGGGGAAGTCTTTGGGGAGACAGCCAAAAGTAGAATAAAAATGGTGAAAATGGCACAAAATGAAAGCTGAACAGTGGTAGAAATGCATAAAACCCAGGAAGTCCTTCTGTACCAGTTCTTTAAGCAGAAGGCAGCTCAGTTGGGGTGGCTTAAAGGAATAAGGCTGAATTAATTAGTTTCTCTGTTTAGGTAATAATACCATTAATCATGATGAACCATTTTGTGAGAAGGCTGATACTCGACACTGTGTAATTCCACAGGAATCCCACTGTAGTGCAGCATTATTGATGGGTCATCCTCTGAAGGCGTGAGAGCAATGCCTCCTAATACAGTAAATGGCAAACCACTGATTTTCTTTTAATATTCAGACCACCACAACATCAGTCATGATGAATTCTTCTGGCACCAGGGTGGCTGCAATAAGCAATCCTTCAGGAATGCCAGGGGAGCATGGCATTGATTTAATGCTCACTTTTTAAGTCATACACAGACCAAATGCTTCCAAAGGGCATAGTCCATTTCAGTATTTTTTTCTTGAAGTTTCCAGTAACAACCTCCTTTGCTGACACGTACCTGCATTAGGAACATGCACCTATGGATTCTTAACAGAGGTAAGGGGGGCTCAGTTGTGCAGGTCCATGTCAGACATGGTGTCAAACAAGCTCCCACGTTGGACACTGGCACCAGGAGAATTACAATTCCCCTGAGCCAGCATTATGAATCTTTATGCTGAATCCAACGCGCTTTTCACATTCACCATGTGTTCTCTGTTCCTCCAATTTCAGCTGGGAGAGCAGGTGCTGATTTTTAATGCCTATTTTGTTTTAAGCCTCCTTTCATCAGATTAAGGACCCTGCTATTTTATTTCATTTTATTTTTTCACGCTCAGTAATTTAGTCACACGCAAACTTAAACCCAGAAGCTGCAACATGCTGTTAGAGCACCGTCAGCCGCGGAGCTCGAGGGGCTCGGGGCTCGGGGCACGGCTCCCAGCCCCACAGATGGCTCAGGCCAGGCCAAGGCTGGGGAGGCAAAGGGGAAGAGGAGAGCAGCGCTGCAGGCAGTAACCTTCCCTGGTGACGCCGGCAGCAGGGTCCCTCCACACGAGCTGCTGCACACAGGCCTGCTTCCTTTGCTGTCCCTCTTATCCCCGGCACGAGATGCTGGATCATTCCCCGGGGCGCAGAGCCCGAGCTGCCCGTGGAGATGCTGCAGGGCTGGGGGCACTGCTCAGCTCTCCTCCCCAAACCCCCAAATCCCGACCTCCAAAGCGTGTCACGGGCAGTGTTCCTACTGTGGGAAGGATTCAGAGGCAGAAGCAAATCCCAGCACCAGCCCCTTCCGCCAGCTGCCTCCTCCCAGCTGTCAATAAACCATTAGCCTCGAGTCAACAGCGCTGGCTACGACACACAAACACTCAACTGCCTTTTTCATCCAAAATCAATGTTGTATTTATCTTCATTGATCTACAAGGAAACTGAATGTTTAAAATTACAGGGGGTGCAGGGGGGAGGATGGGGAGGGGGGGAAACAAGAGTTACAGAGCCAAGAAAATAGTAGCGGATGGCTGAATTAACTAGAGAGAAAAAGCCCAGGATATATAAAACATGGACACTGAAAAATAAAATAAGGGAAGGGGGGATGGTACAGCAAGTAAAACATGGCAAAATTTACATATGGATGAAAAGTAAAATTGGAAATAAAAAATAAATCATGCCAAAAAGCAGTTCAAGGCAGAACCACACTGAAACAAACATTTGCTTATGGTCTTCATGTACTATAGATAATATATCAGAATTTCTTTTTTTTTTTTTAATCAACCATTAGACTTTTTTTTTTTGCACTCCTAAAATTCTACTTTGTCTTGTATACAGATTCCAATAAGAACACTGCACAATTAGCACAAGGGGTCCACGGAAAATTGTCCTTGCTTGCCAGCGATCCTGCCCACAACACAAAAAAAGAGAAAAAAAAAAGGAAAAAAAAATAAGGAAAGGGTCTGCCGCATGGTACTGTGCCAGTTCCATCTGCTTTTGCCAGCTTGAAAAGTAGGAAACCAAAATTCCCTTCCAGGAGCGTGTGTCTTTCTCTTTCCTTGACGAACTGTCCCTTGTGTTTGTACAAAAAAATTCAGTCTCTCTTTTTTTTTTTTTTTTTTTTTTTAAAACCACATTTGGNTTTTTTTTTTTGTTAAACCCAAGCATCCTTCTTCCTGTTCACATGCCATTGCCATTCTGTCTCCAGAGTTGCGAGTTGGTTGTTTTTGGGTTGTTTTTTTTTTTTTAAATTTTTTTTTTAAACCTTCCTCCCCCCAACATCCACTAAGACCTGCCTCCAAGTTCTTGCATAGTTGAAGTATATATGCCGTACTGAGCTTTCTGAGTGTGAATTTCTGACTGTGACAAGAGTATGAGTTGTAACCATGTTAACAAATAACCAGAGTGGTTCTAGAAACCATTTTTATAAAGTCTACCTATGTTAAGAATTTAATATTGGTGTACATTTATATTAACAGAATATTTACAGTTTGTTTTCTTTTTTTTTTGTTTAAAACAAGAAGTCAAAAAAAATTCCTCTTAAATTTCTGCATAATATAATAAGGCAAAAAACAAACAGTTTTGTACATTATTATTATTATTAATATTTTAATATATATCTGTAACTTCGGTTCCAAAGTACCAAGGTAAGTGATCAATTGGCCTCAGAAGGGAACCTCACAGTGGACTGTAAAACTACAGTATTTCCATAAATAATACTTTTAAGAAACCCTGGGTATTTTTTTCTTAAGGATCTGAGGCCTTTAAAATGCAAATTTAACTAAAAACAAAAGCAAAATTTCTTCTTTTTTTAAGTGAATAAAGAGCACAAAATTAAAAAAAATACAAATCCATTAAAAATGTTTCTCACATTTGGGAAAAAATGTACAAACTTGATATTCTTAACTCATTCTTTTTTTAGCACAGAAACAAAAAACAAAACCAAAAATCAATACCTATATATTAAATTCCCATTCTCAGCAACCTTCTTGTTGGAAAGTCCCCAACCCCGTTATTTATGGAAATGTGCTTAACTTCTACAAATTTTACATTAAAAAAAAAAAGTTTACAGCAGTGCATTTTGTAAAAGGTTTGTTGTTTTCTTTTTTTTGTTGGTTTTTTTTCCTGTTTGTGGTTTTTTTTGTTGTTTGTTTGTTTGCTTGCTTGTTTTATGTACAGGTGAGTTTAAAATTCAATGTTGGGGACTATCGTGCCTCTACTTCTTTGGGGTTCCTAGAGGGGGAGTAGTCCCTGGACTCTGAGTTTGTGAGTGGAGTAGTCCTGCGAGGGGAGGCAGGTCTGGTGCTGCTGGCTGGTACGAGAGGCGGCGGCGCGCTCAGCGCTGCGGTCGGCGGGTTCCTGTTCAAGATCCCGTTGTGCATGGCAGTGGATGGACTCAGTCTGGGGTAATGCATCCCGCTCAAATGAGGCATGAAGGATGGCACGTGCGCCAGGTGGCTTTCGATGGGGGACGAGTGCAAGTGGTGCATTCTGGCACGCTCAAGTTCTTCCCGTAAGTGCAAGCGCTCGCGCTCCTCCACTTGCCGCAACCGCTCCTGCTCTCGGCGGGCTTCCAGAAGGTTCTCGTGGTTGTAGTCGTGTGGTTCCCTGTCTCTGTAGGAACGCTCATGGTCATAAAAGCCAGAGGTGGTAGGAAACCTATGGATAGGATCTGTCCGGAGCTGGAAGTCCATCCGACGGTGCAGGTCTAAGCTCCGGTAGGCATCTCGCAAGGGGTCCCTCATGGGGTCCCAGGAAAATCCAGGATGCGGCAGCCTCTCTCTTCCCGACAAAGGGTTCATGCCTATGAGCGGGGTCATCATCCTGCTGCGGTCCAGGACATTCATGTTGTTCATCTGGTGCACACTGCCCATGGAGATGGGCATGGAGGCAGCCATCGAGTGAGGCAATGAAATTCCATGGAGAGTGGGCGGTGGGGGATGCTCCACTGACCGGGAGTGCTGGGAAGGCTCAGACCCAACCACTAGCACATCGCTGTCTTCCTTCCTCTCCTCCTTGACTTTGATGTCATTCTTAATCTTCTGGAGGTCGCTGGGAAGCTCTGTCTTTCTCTCCATGTCCTTGCTCATTAGATTGGTAAGCTTCAGGCTCTCACTTAGTGCAGGTTTGCTGTATGGGGATACAGACTGGATTACTGGCTTTGTGTTGTCCTCAGAGGGTCTTTTATCATGGCTTGGAGTTTCCTTCACTGGGGAACGGCTCTCTTTGATCTTGTGTTCAGCTATGGGCGGCTCCCTCAGCCGGTCAGGGTGCTCTCGCTCGGGCTCCTTGGACCTCTCCCTGTCCCCGAGGCTGACCTGCCTGATGGCATCGCTGGAGCTCTGGCTGTTGCTGCGGATGAGATTGCTTATCTGATGCGTCACTGGGGCCGATGCCGGCGAGGATCTGTTTGAATGTCTGTTTTTATCCATGAGGTCTCTGCAAAAAGACAGAAGGTGCATGAGGTCTCTGTAAAATGACAGAAGGTACATCCTTGGTTATGTGTGAACAAACACACCCATGATGTTGGGCATCCATAGTGCTGTGCTCAGTTGTACACTTTGAGATTGCTCAGGAAAGGATTTGGAAAGCTCTACAAACATCAGCTACAGCTGTCATGCTATGCTAAGCAATATGCACTAGCTGTCTTTACATACTTCAAAGACAAAAAAAATGAATTGTTCACAAATGTAGGACTAAACATGGGGATGTGGCTGGAAGAATACTATATTCACCCTAGGACCATTTCACTAAGAAAAATAGAGTAAGAAGAATTCTAGATAGCTTATTTTTCTTTAAAAAAAGCTTATTGTGTGTTCATGTGGACATCTTGCTGCCAGACAGTGACCTTCTCAGCTGTAAAACTTGGGTTCCTTTCCCAAAACACAGATCAGCCACACAAAACAGAAGTCTACAGAAATGTATGCAGGTCCTTCCCAAGTCAGCCTCATTGACTTGAAGCAGCCTTAAAATGAAGCTGATTTTCCTATGGAACTGCAAAACTTTGTTGTTGGCAGTTCTTGCAGGTAAGCCAGGTGCTTCAGGAGAAACATCCTTGAATCAGCCACGAAACTGAGCAACTGAGCTGTGTTTCAAGAGGACCTGCTGTGATAAACAAGGCGTCTGATGACAACATCCATGGTTTAGAAAGAGAGGCACAAAGGTTTACATTTCCAATTGCACCTCTGCCTCTGAGCAAGCCAATTAGTCACAGTTAATCCCACCTTTTTAACAGGGGAATAAATAATGTTCACCTTCTAAAAGCACTTTGCTCTGAATGAGAGACACTTTAAATGCAAAATATGATCGTGTGATTGAGAGAACTGCATTATGCAGCTGAGAGGCTCACTGATGCCCAAGTTTTAAGTTGTGTTTGTTTTTTGAGAGCTGTAAGACCTGAGTGCTGAAAGCTGGAGGTGTTTTGGGGAGCTATGTAAGTATTTATCCCTTATAATTACATTTGCTAACCCAGCTTTCTTCCTCTGTGGTAGTCCTGCTTGCTGGTCAAGGATGTGGTTTATTAAAACCATGGCCAAACAGGGATGCTGGGGACAGCTTAAGCTAAATTAATAGAAGTGTAATACAGCTGTTAACCCCTGTGTGACCTCTCTTGAGAGAGTAAAGTAACCTTGGTCTGCAAATGAATTCCACTAGAGTCAAGAAGGGATACCCTCCCTACCTGAATGAAATCCGTGCAAGGATGTCAGACAATTTAACATGTAAAGCAATAAGATTTTCAGCCTATTGCTTCCATATAATTTTGTTCACAGGTATTGCCTGAAGGTCTCATAACAAGAACTCCAGCAAACTATGAACTCCTATCACTAGTCAAGCACACACATCTAAGACTTGCAGGCTGTTACTGCCTACTAAGAAGTAGCCTGTTGGAGACAACTGGGCTCTGAAATATAAAGGGCTTCACAGCTTCAAAATCATATAAGTGGGAGCTAATCAAGTAACCACAGCCCAGGAAATGCAGGCCTGTCATCGTTGATATAGGTTTGCCCACAATGCAATTTTTAAAATCAGTTTGTTAATGGATTCATGCACACTGCTCCAGATACAGGCATTTGCATTTTTATCTTGGTAATGTCCAGCTAACATTTGAATTCATCAGTATATTTGTAGATTAATGAGAACTATGACTGTCTCCAAAGGACCCAGCACAATTTCAGAATATGCAGCAATCCTAATGCAGCTGCATTGAAAACACCCAAGTTTTCAGTACACTGAAAACACAGCAACACACTCAATTCCTCAGCCTGGTGCATTTTGCTAACCAACTAGCAGGAACTGGGCAACCTTATTTCCACAGAAGACAAATCCTAAAAGGCAAAGAAGAATTTTTTTGGTGTTGCTAGTACTTGTGCTTATCTGAGGAAAAGGCCTATCAGCTGCTTTAAGGATCAGCAATATTTTAGGGAAAACAGAAAAAAATATAGAGGAAAAACAGTCTCAGGAGGAAATGGTCAGAAGCCCACAGTGCTCACCTCTCTTTGTCTCTGTCGTCTTTGCTCAGAGGAAGATCCCTCTTCTCGGGCTCCCGCTCCCGCTCCCTGTCCCTGTCATGGTTTGTCACCGAGGAGCTTCGCTCCGAATCCGTGGGCTTGGGCCACTGGGGAGGTGTTGGGAAGGACGGCGGGGTCCGGTGGAGTCTATTCCATGGCTCATGGGGGTTATTGAAATTCTGCAGGTTTGGGCCATCTTTATGAGTAAAAATGTTGTTGTGAGCTAGAATAATGGCAGGGGGAGGAAGAGTTAAAAATAATTCAAAGCAAATAACTATACAGACATTTTTCACAATATTAGTCACAACCAGAACTGTCCTTTTAAGGCTTTTTTAATGGTGAGGGGGAGCTAGCTACTAGTGAGTGGACACAGATAATTCCAACACTGGGTGTAAGATCCACCAGCTCTTTTAAGGCTGTTGTTGAAGGAAGCTTTATACATTTCAATAACTCAGAGACTAGTGAAAATGCCCAGCTTCACTTCTCCCCCCACCCCAGGAAAGGGCTCCAGCACAAAAGCAGTATTTTTCCTCAGCTCCTCTCTCTGGCAGAAACTTTAATTTGTGGGTAGTTACAAGCAATCAGCTGCCTGCAGCTGAGGCTTAAGAGACTTTTTTGTTGAAGAACCCAGACTATTTGGTGGTATGCATGTGTGTGTATAAACACAGAGCTTGGCTATAGGCTTTTCAGAACAGTCACTTGATTTTCCTCCGTCCATCTTCAGCTGATTCCTGTTGCACCATGAGATGCACAAGCATGCTCTCTTATGTGCTCTCTTATGTGTGGCTCTCAAGCATGTTTCACCTACAGGTAACATGTTTTCGAAGTAGAATTATTTTATACAGGTAATTTAAACTTCAGCCAACAGTTACAGAGGATGTCTACATGAATTAGAAGAAGCATCAATAGCTGCACCACTGTGCATCTTCGCTGGTGAAGGGTGTTACTTTAGGTGCCCACAGGGTCCCAGAGCTCGGTGGGGTTTTGGAGCTCCAGTGTCCCTGAGCACACAAGGTACCAACCCTCAGCAGTGAGGAGGCACAGAGCACAGCTACTGACCTCTGTGACATGCAGAAAAGCTCCCACCGCAGAGACCTGGAAATCTTAGGTGCAGTGTTTTCAGATAGGAGAATGGAGGTTAGGAATTAAACTTCTTTAAAAACTACCACCAGCTGCTGTAAATATTAGCATGTGGCTTTTCTGGAAGGGATGTTTGTCTCCAGTAACCCAGCCAGTACTTACTCAGAGCATGACTGCCTAATCCTCCAAAGGCATTGCTGCCTAAGTTCCCAAGGCCGCTGAAGGTGCTTGACCTGCTAAATGGATCTGGAAAGGCAAACAGGGATTTAGCAGGCATTTAGCCAAGAATGTTGGAGAATGAAATGCACCCCTCCCCTTCTTAACGGTTTGAATCCATGTAGGATTAGGCCAGACTTTAAGCTGATCCTTCTCATTGCAAGGTTCTTTGCACAGAAAATTCCCATCATGTTAAAATGGAGAAGGGATTCAGTGCTCACTCGGCAAACAGGTGCTGTAATAAACTTTTGTATGCGAGTCAGAAGTGAGTTAGAAATTAAGGTCTAATAGCTGAAATTAGGGTGGCTGCTGAGCTATAACTCTCTTTCTTTATCAGTACTAATAGAAGAAACATTGGAATTGCCCTGAAAGAAGAATCTCAGCAGGCCCCTCGGCCAGCACTGAGGAGATGACTGTCTTGTTTCTGCATTTTTTTTCCAGTAAAGACAACCACCACCAGAAGAGGTTTCTCTCTGAGAGCACACAGCCCATCTCAGGCTTCCACACTCCAGAGACATCTATGGGTTAAATCCTACCAGTGTACTTGTTTTCTTTCCTACTGATCATCTCTAAGCAACTCCTCCTCCTGCCCACTGGCTTTCTGACTGTCCCCTTCAAGCCCTTAACTTGCCATGTTACAGGAGGTAATGCTGCTCTCCACTTCCTCACAGATATTACATTTAAAATATCAAGGCAATGGCACAAACAGCTTGTATCTTTAAGCAAACGGCTATTTGATTATTTACTTATTTTAAAAGAAATGTTCTTGCCCTTCCTCTTTGATCTTACGTGGCTGAGTGACTTGGTAGAGATAGTTAGTTTTGACAGAATGTTCAGGAATTGATGTAAATCTGGGTATTTGCAAGAGAAAAAAAGTCTACTAGGTCACGTGGCATGCCACATTTACTGATTGGATGAATGTTACTAAAACATTAATCAACAGAGCTTGAACTTTAATTGGCAATGAGCTGCTTGTGAGCTTCTAAAATGAGGAAATTTGACAAAATCAGGCTCTACTTACTGCCAATTAGGAAACTGAAAGGCTGGCAAAATGTGCAGAACATCTACTTGCCAGGCAGTGTTCCCTGAGCTCTTTTAAAGAACCTAGTCAAGACCTTTCATAGGTGGAAAATGGTACAGGAGGAGCCCATTTTAAGCTGAGGCTTGTCTGAGGTATCTTTGGCATACATTTTCCCCATTTCTTCAGGCACATTCAGGAGCACAGGACTCTAGAGGTCACATTTTGGCTCCGGTGCAGTGACAGATGTGACAGCTCTGCACTGCCCTCTCCTTTGGGGGACAGTGAGGGCATGTGCTAGGAGCTGGCAGGGATGAGAAGCTGGCCAGCTTCTGGATCCTGAGGCAGTTTAAGCCTTTCCCTCCCCCAGTGCTAGAGTGCAGGACCACACTGAGAGCCAGGAAGGGGGCAGAGGTACAGAGGTGAAGGCAGGGTTACTCACACTTACCTGCCAAGTGGTTTGTAGGCAGGAAACTGCTGTGGTGAGGTGAGGGACCAAAAGGGGTGGTGCCTGGATGTGTCGCACCTGTGAGAACAAGGTCCCTGTTCAGTTCAGGGGCAAGTGGCTCCTTGTATACCCAGAGCTCCTGGCCATCACACTCCAGAGCAGGATGCAAAGGCCACACTTAAACAACAAAAGCAGGGGAAGACCCCAAACCTCGGCGAGAAACAGGCCTACCAAGGAGTCTAACAGGGAACTAGGAGGCAGGAGGAGACCTTGCACTCCAGCTGCTGCTCACCTGGAGTAACGAGGAAGCCAAGCTCTTTGTCTGACATTTTCAGTCATTACTCCATGTTTACATTAAAAAGGGTCAGCCCAGGTTATGGGCCCAGACAGAAGGTGCTCAGAAGTGACTGATTAGAGTCTATATCAAACACCAGTTAATGACAGACATGCAGTGAACATCAATCATCCTTCTCCCAGGAGAGCTCCAGCTACGCTCTCACATCTGTCTCTGCATCCACAGGCTCCCCCCTGGTATTTTCTCCTTTTCCTAGACGCTGCTCATTGCCATGGTGCCATGCTTCCTCGTGGGAAAGAACACCACTGCTCAACATGCTGGCTCAGGAGATGGGAAGGAAGGGGGTGAAACAAGCAGGTCTGCCCTGTACTTCAAGGTGGACCAGGCTCACGCATAAACTCTGCTCTCCTTTCAGAGCAGAAAATGAGATATTTTCTTCCTTTGCATACAGGCATATGTGAATCTGAACGGGCTTGCAACCTCAGTGTGAAAAGCACTGGTGTCACCTGTCCCTGGGGTACTTGGTCAGCCCCTGACCTGGCCTTCCTTGGAGACAGTGCCCAACCCCTGATGGCTGCTGTGAAACACACCCATGTGTCCAGAACATGAGCAAACTGTGAAACCTGAGGGGGAGACAGAGCTCTGTGTCCCTCACCAGCTTGGGCACCTCAAACCTAAGCAGCCAGAAAATGAGTTGAAGAAACTGAAGAGAGACCATGGCAATGAGACCTATCTAGTACCTCTATAAACATTCTGACTGCTCCAATGCTTCAAGACAGATGGAGACTGTCATCTTTCTAATCCTTTAAGATTTCAGAAGGTGTATAATGGATGGGAGATTTCTTCAAAGGAGACGGCTTACAAACTCCACTACATGGGCTGATAATAAAAAATCCTCTGGAGAAAGCCAGGAGCAGCATTGCAGGCTGTCAGGCAGTTATTAAATAGAGCGTCTGCCAGGCAGCCCAGCATCCGTCCTGGAGACAGGTGGCCCTAAGATAACTTATGTTTCCCCCAGTAACCAGGCAATGCAGCAGAACCAATGATTCACATCAATTGCACACGTGCTCAGTAAGGTGAAAAGAATGCCTCAGATATTCCAGAGTAAAAGATTTATTCCTCCACGTATTCCAGCTGCAGTGTTTGCTCGCGTTGACAGCACTCTTTACCTGGATTTACCATGTGATGGCTCTTGTGATTAATATACTCACAGGCAAGTTGTTGTAAGGTTGTTTCTCTCTACCAAAAGTTTTCTATTAGTTTGCCTTCTTTAATGTTTCTATTTAATACTATTTTCCCTCTTGCTGAATGAAAAGCAAGCCATACTTGGATCTTTTAAGGGAAAAAACTCCAAATGCCAGTGGACTGGTGCTTTGATGCCTGTTAGGGCAACTCTGGCCAGAACAGCCTTCAGTAGCAAAACCAGACATGAAACAAGATTCTTGTAATGACAACACAGGACAGACTGAGGACAGTGTTAAGGAAACATCTGCCACAGGAAAACAGCCAGAGGTTTGTAAATAAGCTGTGCTTATGCATCCAAGTAGATTCTGTAAGTATCTTGGTGTATCAACAAAACACCTTTATAATGAAAGACCAAAATACAGAGTAGCACCCTACAACATAGAGCTGGTACCAGCACTGATTACGTGTGGTCCAAATGTGCATTTGATGCTTAAGAACCTCCATCCACAGATAGAGCAGAAAGACAGACTGAAGCAATGGTGGGAGTTCCTGAAGGCCATTTGGCATCTGCATTTGAAACCCAATTCTCAGAAATTTCAGCTTGATCATCATCTGTTGCTTTTCTGTCATTTTTGGGACAGAGTTCAAAACAGTTCTAATGTCATTAATTTCAACAGGGTTGAACCACGGCTGAGTATGACCATGTCTGCACTGAGTTAGGGTGATTGTGCAATATTGCATCATAAAACCAGAGTAACATTAGGGAAGAAAATTACATTATTTGCCAATTAATTACATACATAAAGAGCTAAGTTACATCTTGTGAACTGATGCAGCTCATTCAGAACGCAGACTTTGGCATCTCAAACACAGAGAGAAAATGTGAAGAAGTTGAGGGGAAACTTAAGCTTGAGAATAAAAACAACATTTGGCATTTGGTAGACAGATGTCCACATGAATCCACATTGGCCTGCTAGACCAGAATGGGAGAGCTGCAGTCTCCCATGGTCAGAGCCATCGAGAGCAACACAGTGAAGGTTACTGTCCTCTAGTAATTGTACAATTGTAATTACTTCTCCAACAGATTGAAAAAAAAATTGATCAGTATAAACTGTATTTAATTCTTTGGGGCTTTCTGTAAATTCAATATATCACTTTAAGCCCCAGACTTTCCTGAACTTTGTAACACATAGGGGAATTTTCTATTTAAAAAACAAACACTTAACAAATACACCTTCTGTGATATTTTCAATGCTATTATTGAAGTTTTCCTTTTACAAAAAAACCCTTGTTTTCAGAAAACAAACAGAAACTTGGTGAGTGGAGGAGCTGAGAAGAATAACATGGCAAATATAAAAGCAACAAAGAGACTGGGGCCACTTCCAGTCCTGTGCAATGGAAATATTTTCAAGTGTTTTGTCAAAATCGCTTTTAAAAAATCACTCTATAGCCTATTAATCAGGCACATAAGAACCAGCTGCACAGACAGGATTGTGAGCCAACTGCTACAGCTCACTGATGTGCAGAGGATCCTGCACTGGAGGTGGTGGCAGAGCCCTGGTCACAGCAGTGTCTCTGCACCCCTTGAAGCAAAACTTGTTTCTATTTTTGAGGCATATGTAGCTGTAAAGACATGCATGACATACACTGACCATTTCTCTCTCGCCTTTTTTTTTTTTTTTTAAATCAACAAGGAATGATTTTCCCTTACCTGTGGTAGAAAACAGAGGCCTGGCAAGATCTTGTGGGTAATGGAAGCCTGGAAACACTCCAGGGGCTGGAGGTCTGCTGAACAGGTCAAGTTTTCCACCTATTTCTAGCTTGTGGGGATCCAGCTGCATTTGCTGTCAAATGATATAAAACCAATCTCATTATACACTTCTTTTTTTATGGGAGAACAGGAGAGGGAGTTAAGGCTCATCCCTCCTTAGCCCTGCCAGGGAGTGTTAGTGAGAGCGACAGCAGCGAGCCCGGGCACGCAGCGCAGCCGCGGTCGGGCTCTGCCAGGCTCTGCAGGGCCAGCCCAGCCCGCAGCCTCTCAGTGCCTGCCCCATCCCAGTGGGCTCTGCAGGGAGCACTCAGCCCCCAGCACAGCTGGAACAGGAACAGGACACAGCGAGTGCACGACACCCCAGGAGCAGTCGGCGCTCTCAGCCTGACAAAAAACCCTCTGGAGGCACAAAGCTGCTGCCAGAGCCTCGAGAGCTGGGTGATGGGCTCGTCTGTTCTGCCTCTCCAGTTTGAGAGAGACGTACCCACACTATGCCCTTCCTGCAGCCAACACAGCTCACTGTGCAGAGAGGGCGCAAAGGATGAAGGAAGCTATGAGGCTTCTCCAGAGACTGTTTTCATCTTTGTCCTGTAGAAGTGAGCAAGGCCAGAACTGCACCTTAATCATAGAAGCCTATCAATAGCTTAAAGATTACGTATTTGCCTATAAGAATATACGGACACACACCCCTTTCAGAGGCACCTATGCGAGCAGAGAATAGCCTTCATTAATGGGACAAAAAAACTACTGCAGGAGCTATGAAAAAATAAAATCTACACGAGTCCCTTTATCAGCTATTCTACCTGCCATAGGGAGCCTCAAGCTTGCAACAGCACCCCAGGGTACCTACATCCTGTTACTTCCTGAGTGTTAAACCCCCTCCCTCTGCCCACCATCACAGCAGCACAGGAAGCCCCACAACCTCTAACACTGATGTTATCAATCTACTCTCCTGCTCTCTGCTCTGTAATGCTCCTCACTGCATTGGCCATTTCATTACCTCCTCCACAGGAGGTACTAATGCAGAAGGGAAGCGACATTAAACGTGCATGCTTTGTAAAAAAAAAGATTGACTTGGGGAAATTACTCTGCTCCTCACTTTCTTCCCCTCTTTCTGGCTGTACACCTTTCCACCCAGCTCCTCTGCCCTCAGATAAACTTTACAGTTGCTACAATAAATGTTAAAGGAGTGTAAGTATTAGTTAATCAATACAGGCAAGCTTGAGAATCACCACAGTAACTGCTTCCTGCCCATTACTCACTCAAATACAATCTGTAAGCTAAAAGACTTGGCTTTGTTCCAGAAACCATCTGAATTACCTTTATCTTTTGCTGGTGATGGTAGATCTGCCAGGCGATCTGTACATGAACCGCACACCACTTCCCGGGTTTCTGCAGTGGAAAGCACAAGAATTTAGATTAATTTATACGTTAGCAATCTACATCAGATAGAGCATTTCATTTCCCTTACTGTCAACCAGGCAGCTAAGCAATGAGAAAGGCTGATTACTAAAACGGCACAATGGGTGATCAACATTTTCTTCTGTTCTGCAGCAGATGATGTTTAAATTAAGAAGGAAACAGGAAGAATGTGGGATATCTTCCCCATCTCATGGACATCTGAGATCCTGCCTTGTTCTTTCCTACTTGCATTCCCCCCTTCCCAAACTGAAATGAATGGCAGCAAAGAACAGCACGCCATGCTTAAGCGAAAGCAACTAATGGCTGAGAGTTCTGTTTCTGAAAAGAGCCCTGTTCATTCACCCCTGCTGCACTGCAGGCTAAGTCATGCATGGTTATTAAGGCTACTGGCTTTTGGGGAGGGAAAGGGTAGGGACAAACAATCCCCAGGATGAGCAGTGCCACAGCTGAACAAGTCCCTGTTTTCAGCTGAGCTGTGGTACTCACTGTTCCACTGGTTATGTGGAACATCAGCACATTGACCTAAGCCACCACGAATCTGTTCACTGGTGGATGCCTGCCCAGGCTCAGTCATTTATTGCTGTGACCCTCATTTCATACCGTGAACTATTAATGCACATAAATGGATGCAAAATAAGGCCAGGATTCAACCTAAATGTTATTTATCAGAAGTGGCAGAGAGCTAACTGACACTTTGCTTTAAGTAAAGGATGAGCATGAAATTTTCTACTGGACATGTTAAATTTCAAAAGCACATGCACAATATTCCAAGTGTCTGTGTATAAATATGTATATAAAATCCCCCACAAACCTTACTTACTCTTACTGGAGGCCTATAAGGGTCTGACACCTATGGAAAAAGAAAAAATAAAACAATCAGTCTTTCTAAAACTAGCCAGTATACAGAAAGGTGGGGAACTTCCTTCCTCTGAACAAGCATTTAGAAAGCAATGTTCCAGAGAAGTCCCCTGTGTCACGGAAAACCTAAAAGGCTTAAAGAAGGCTTAAACCTTCTCTTTCATTCCTTGAACCAAACTCAGCAGAATTTTATGATAAACAAAGCAGCTTCATGCCAGCAACTGAACAGTGCCAGTGCTCTTCTGAACCTTGTAATTATTCTGAAATGGAGCACATAAAACTACTCTCCAAGCCATACTTAGAGGGAAGACATTGAAGGGGTTTCAGGGGTTTCCTGCCCCATTTTCCTCTGACTTTTGAAAGAAGCCAATACATCCCTTTGAATTCTTGACTGGTGGAGATTATTGTCTCACCAGAAAAAGACAACTTCTCAGTGCATGTTCCCAGTCTAGAAGGCCAATTTGCTCACCAGCCTGCTCTCCTTTTTTTATCAGCAATCACTGTGTTTACTGTAAACCCAGATAAGCTGAAAAGAAGTTTATATATTGTTGCCTACCCCTGGAGTCTTCTGCAGCAGCGTATGGTGGACTGTGCCTGGTCTACCTGCTACATCAATAGGGTTTGAAGTCTGAAAGACAAGAAGAGAGCGTGAATAATACTGTATCACACCAGTGGTACATTTAACATCTCTATCTGATGTTAACAGCATTAATTAGTCCATGTTTGCACAGCGCCTTGAACACGCATATTGCAACATTAGTGCTAAATGTTATCTCTTACTGACAGCCAACAGCATTTAACCACCATGTCATTTATTATTACTGAGTAGCAGCAACAGTGTTCCAGTAGCACCCCGAAGCCCTGCCGAGATCACAGCCCGTTGTGCTGTTCCTGTGCATGGGAAAAGCCAGTCCCTGTCCCCCAAGCTTATTCTTTAGACAAAACAGGCAGGAGGTAGGAGAGAGAACGGGAGAGGCAGCCCTCCATTTTCCAGGCTGCAACCAGCACAGCAGTCAGGAACAGAATAACTCCAGTATCCCAGTCCCATATTCCACGCACTGGACCATGGCCCCTCTCTGACTGGGGCCAGGTAACACAATGCCTGAACCACCAACAGTCCATCTATTTGCTTCGACAAGGCAAAAATGAGAAACCTTAGAAGGTGCTTGTGGGTCTTTTATAGCTTTGCATTGTTTACCCCATCGTTTTCCAGCAAGAATTAAACACCTCATGGAACGAATCCCTGCTCCTCCTCCTCTGGATCCCACCTGTTGTCCTGTCCCAGATGATCCCCAAGAA
Source organism: Phainopepla nitens (assembly GCA_013400175.1). NCBI lineage: Eukaryota > Metazoa > Chordata > Aves > Passeriformes > Bombycillidae > Phainopepla > Phainopepla nitens. The sequence goes on along the minus strand of VXBQ01003998.1, from coordinate 487,947 downwards.
CTCGTTCATCTCCTCACTCCGGCATTCATCCATCTCCCACTCCCAGAGCAACTGCACCTGGTGCCTCTGCACAGCTGAGTGCAGAGGGGTTAAACCTCATTCCCCAAGAGATTATTTCACTCATGTTTTAGGTCAAATTATAGCAGATTTCAAACAGTACAAGGCATGAGTATAATCCTGGGTGTGGGAGGGAAGGAAGGTAGGTTTTAGTTTGTCTAAGGCTACGTAACTTCCAGACTCATTAAAAAGTGAATTCTCGTGTGTGTGTAAGTAAGTCAGTGCACTCCCCAGGCATAAGAGAGCTCTCAGGGCCTCTCTGACAGCTGAGGTAGATATAAGGTGGCAAATAAGTTACAGCTTTCATACAGGCAAGAGCTTTAAGATCACAACATGTTAATAGCATGGTGTCATCCTGTCCCTCTGTCCCCTGGAGAAAGACGTGAATGCTTCCTCCAGCAAAGTAAACTGAATACTTCTGACCTTTTCAAGTTCTTAGCTTGTGAGAAACGGCCTTCGGGAAACTCACTGAGAAATTTACCGTCAGCCTGGATTTATGTGCAGTGGACTCACACGCACAGCTGTAGGCAAATGACATGGGAAGGGGAAAAACAAAACCAAGATCTCTGCTTTGGAAAGCAAGAAGTGCAGGAGTCAGAGTGCCAAAGCCAAATCATCAGGTCTGTAGTGATTATGCAGGCTTTAGTCAAACAGCCTGGGAGGGAGAGACCATGGAAGAACGATGCAGTAACAACGACTGGAGTGGCTTTGCCTGCCTAGAGTTCAGCCCTACCTCCTCTGGGAAACTGGAAAGTAATATGCCAAAACAGCAGATCCATTTTTCAACCTATACCTCTCTTTTTCAGATGTTAGATTGTATGTAAATACTGCACTGTGCAGAGATCAAATTATGTCAGTGATTAACCACAGCACCAGAGTGTGACCTTGCACTGCTTAAACTCAAACTAGCAAATGCTGGATGTATCTAAAATGAATTAAAAAGTAGTTATAACAGCACTAGGAACTGCTTAAAAATGTAAAGGGTCTGTGCTCACTTTTTCTTTCTCACTATGCAACTGCTCCTTGCTTGGCCTTGTATTTTACAGTGAGAAGGGATCTGTGAAGCTCTGTAGTGAGGATGCAAAGCAGAAGGTGCCACTGGTGTAGCAGCAGCTCCTCATGAACAGGAAGGAGCCTTATGGCAAAACAGCTCTGGCTGCACGTGAGCAAAATTTGTCCAATTCCATCTTATTCCTGCGGCTCCTTTTCTTGGAAAATCAAGTTCACACCCTGACTACTCAGGCTCCGTAGGGACTCCCTGCCATCCCTTGCAAGAGTAACAACAATTAACACTGGCAGACAAACTCCATCAAGGGAATGCCATGTTCTCTCCCTCTTGCTCCCTTTGCTTCCATGAACTGCTCCTTCTCTAGGCCTGCAGCCACCCCATACAAAACTCCCCCTGAACAGAACCATTTTAGAAACTTTGCTATTTCTAATGTATCTCTAAAACAAAATAATGTCAAGGATTCGATGGGCACTGAGGAAATCCTCTGGCTTCCATTAAAAGTATTAAGGGAGAAGGTTGTAAAAGGCTTTATTTGCAGCAGTTGATAATTACTGACTTCCACTGACATCAGCAAGACTGCTGAGGGAAGTACATCCCTCAGACCTGCCTGGTGTGGGTATGGAAATCACCTTCCAAATGCAAACAAGAATGGCCTGGCTGCAGTGCTGGTCTTTCAAGCCTTCTTACACAAAAGCAGAGTTCTACGGAAATGCAGTTCAAGATAAGAATTAAGAAATTTTAATCTCTAAAATCGCAGCATGTGAGGAAGCTGAACATGTCACCTTACAAATGGAGTACATGCTCCGTTTTCAAATAAATGCTATATAGATACAATCCATTATTTCTTGTTTGGAGAGATTTAACAGTTTTGGTACATTTAAAAATATTTAATAAAAGGAACATGTCTGGGAGGAAAAAAAAAGCAGTGCACACCACAGAATTTGACAAAAAATGGGGGTTATGATGGCAACATTTCCAAATGCCAATCAGTGCTAGTTGTAATGACATGTTACAGCTGCAGTGCACCTTTCAAACACATTATCTCAAAGAAGCTTGCAGGCATTAATCAACCCTTATAAAACCCACTGCAAGATAACTTTATAGATAAGGAAGCTGAGGAACAGAAGGTTTAAGCAACTTGCCCAAGGTCAGACAGTGCTGGAGCTGGGAATAAAAATTCAGCTCCTTCAAATTGCTCTACCCATTTCCAGCAGTCTCTCCCTATTGTTCCCACACTTGTGCAGTCAAATTTTCATTGTTTTTTCTGGGAATAAACATTGTTTATCTTTTGCAATCTCAGACCGTTAGATTTATAAAATGATTTGGGACTCATTGGTCTATTATGAGCTGTAAATATTTCAATCAAAATAATGCACTTCACTCTATGCTTCTCCTCCAGTTTCAGCAGACCTCCCAAGTGAACCACTGCATCCTTTCCAAGGAAGGATCTGCAGTGCCAAGAGAAAATTTCTGCTGAAGTGTTGGCTGCTTTGTGCAGAGGATGCTCACAGTTCTGTGGGGTGATCCTTTCCAGCCCTGTGCTGCACTTCTGCTATTCAAATCATGTGCTGCAAAATCACCAGAGACAAGACTCTGAACACAGTTTCTCTCCCAGCAAAAGAACAAAGCCTTCAGAAGAAGAAATTTGTACCTTCGGTTGAAATGCTCCCTGAAGTGAGCCAAAGGGACCTGAATGTGGAAGCATGGGTGGCATTCCAGGCATTGCTGGAGGATAGGTTGGAAAGAACTACAAAAGAAAAAGAGATGCTTATGTCACAGGATGACTTGAACAATAATGGAGGTAGGTGCCAAGCCTGGCACACACAAAAATAGTACTGTGCTGAACAAGTGCCACAGTGAAAATACACGATAAATTTGCTTTCAAAATTTTTAAGAGCAAAGCCAATACTTGAAAAATGTATTTGTCTGATAAATTTTCTAGATAGTGCTGCACGAGTGTGCCTTTAAAAATTGTGGACTATTGCAGGAAGCACAGAGCATAATTTGGGGTTTATGTTAATTTTCCATTAACTTCGCATTTTTCTGCTGTTTAAAACAAATTGATCCTGTTTTGAAATGTGACCTGCTTTAATTTTTAAAGCAAAAGGAACCACAAGATGCTGCACGGCCCTCTAACCACAGGCAACATGCACACCACCTTGTAGTTGTGTAGGCTGGGTGAAATTTTGCTTAGGCCTCTCCTGAGCACACACAGCAGTTTTACAAGTCCCAAAACATGTAGTTTTTTGTGCTTTGGAGCAGTGGGGAGCACCAGGAAGAAACCACCAGTCTGACTTACTCCTGTGACCTGAGCAAAACCTTGTGAAAGAGCCATGCACTCCGGGCTGCTGCACTGGGAGAAGCACCAGCTGCAAAGGCACTGCAATGACCACTGACTGAGCAATTCCTGCGCATTCCCTGCCATCCCAGGCACAGCGATACAGAGCCGCAGCAGCAAAAACGCAGGAGACAGAGAATTCAAAAAAAAAAAAAAACAAAACAATGCTCAAAGAAAACTTGGTACCTTAAAAACGTAAAAAATCAAGACGGAAAAAGAGCTTTAGAAATGAATGGATCAAAACACTAGTCATCAATTGAAAACAAGCAAAAGAAGAGCAAGCAGAACCATTAACAAAGAAACCAACGAGAAAGGTGAGCACTCACGTTGGAATGTCGAAAGTAAGGGTTGTCTAATTTGGGAGCGTACTTGTCAAACTGGAAAGAAAAGAGAAAAAAAAGGAAACAGGTGAGTTTGGTTTTGGCAGTAGCAGACACATCAAGATTCCAACATAGACAAATAATCACGGCCCATGTGTAAGCGTTTAACAGAGCAGAACTGACTGGTTATTCCGTACTCCCTCATCAGAGAGATGACTGATTTCCCCAGGCTAGCACACAGAAGCTCCCAGGCCACGCTGGGCACTGCCAAGGGTCATTGCAGAACCCTGTCTCAGGCACTGCACGAACAGGCTCCTGCTCTGGGAAGAGAGCAGTCCTGATACTGCAGCACAGTGAAACACAGGGAAGTTCAGCTCGGGGTCCATGTCTGGGATCTGCCCCTGGATTGCTGAACTAGATCACAGACTAGCAGGTAAGAAACATTTTCCATTAGACCCCAACAGCTACTGTGGGGTAGCCAATACCAATTCCCTGTCATGGAATTATCAATTTCCCAATTTTGTGGGTTCCTGTAAGCACCAAAATTCTTTGGGAAAGGGCTGAATTACTTTAAATACACAAATCTCTATATATTCTCCCTCCTCTGCAAAAGGGAGAGTTCCCCATAGAAAAGGTGACTGCAAACTTTTTCCATTCCAGCATGGGGTTTTAACACCTCCATGTGTGTAGTCTGTGCCCTGTTTGTCCTGTACCATTGTGGAAGCAAACCCAAAGTGCACACACACTGCATTTCTGAACAGTATGTACATTCTGCTGGGGAGGAGGGAATGGGGAAGAAGGTAGGGAAGGAGCTGTAGGACCCCAGGAAAAGCTGCTTATTTGGCAAGTCAGCTGCTGTTTCACACTCCTCTATGTGCAGGAGAGTAGATTTGTAATTTCATTAATTACAGTTATTACGGGAGCCATGTCCCCTCCAGTGTAAATACCATAAATTACCAAACACATGCAGCTGTAATTTCAACACTCTTCTCTGGTGTTGGGATTAGCAGACCTGATCTAGTGGAATATAAGAAGATGTGAGTGAAATATAACAAAAGAGCCTTGCAAGTTGTTTTTGGTCTGAAGGCTGACATCAATGGGCACGGGTGGGAGGGGAGGGAGCTGTTCACAAGCTTGGGTATCGCAGTTCTTAAATAACACAGGAGATTTCTGAGAAAAGATTCAGGATTGTTTTACACAGACCAAGCAAAGAAGGGAAGGTGTTTACACATAAGTACACTGAGCAAACACCTGGGGCTGGATTTTGGGTGGATGATATTGCTTTTAATTGTCTTACTGCTAAGCAGATTACAACCCAAGAATGTCACTGAGCAGTCAGCAGTGGGAAAGAAGAGTGGTAAAACACTATGCTCCTTGAGTCCTCGGTAGTTCTTCCCAAAGGCTGCTTTTGCTAGCCTTTAACAGAGTTGTTTCTGCATTTTGGACGCAGTGGGAAACTGAGAGGGGGAAAAAAGCTCAATCTTGTGCTTTCAATCTCACAAAGTAATTGCCAGAAATGGGGAGAGAGTGCATTTTAAAGTACTGACAAAATCCATTTGCAGCAGATCCCTAACAATTCTGTAACAGCTGCAGCAAAGTCCCATTGTGTTACAAGCAAATTCAATGACCAAATGCTTATTACACGGCCAGGAGGATCTCTCCCAGCAGAACCAGCCACACACAAATTAGTGCTTGTTGATGTAATCAAGTCATAAAATGCCTAAATCAATACAGATCAGGTATTAGGAGGAAGAGGGACAGAACTGGTATCGGATGAGATGCTGCACTGTGGTGAGAGCTCTGGGTAAGCCAGCACAGTCTGCCCTGCACCCAGCAGTTGTGGGGACAGTGTTTGGGGCTGGGAGCCACCCATCCTGTGGCATCCTGGTTGGAGTCTTTTGATGTGTCAAGGCAGCTGGCTCTGGGGAAGGGGGAATAGAAATACAGGACACAGTAGGACACACAAAAAGGAAACTAAAGGGATTATGGACTTGTCTCATGGGTGTTGTATCTGCTCATGGACAGCAGCACAGGGAACCAGCAGGCTTGGTGTGGGGGCTCTGGGTGGAAAGGGGGTCCCTTTGGGAGTGCTGGCCTCCAGGTCAGAAGGGCAGGGACAGCACACCCGGCTGAAATGAAGAGGGCTGGGTTTTGTTTGACAAGAGTGGGTTAGGCTTTTTGACCAGAGATGCTCTACTTATCCTCACATTTTGGGCTGGGGTACGCACCATGGGAGGTGCAGAGGGCGGCATGAGCGGCGTCTGGGGCAAGCTGGATGGAAAAGGAGTGAATGTGTGCTGGTGGGTGTGTTGGTGCTGATGCGTGTGTTGGTGCTGGTGAAACTCCGCTCTCAGCAGCGGCACCGGGCCAAGTGAGGCAGCGGCCCGGTCCGAACTCTGAACCAAAAACCGGTTGTTCAGCTCTTGCCTGAGCAGTTCGTGATCTAGAGGAGAGAGAGAGAGAAAAAAAAAAGACACAGAGGCCCGTGGGCCTGTGAGTACCACAAAGACGGAGGAGAAAGAGTCAATATTCACCTGGCATTCCCTGTTTCTGCAGGTCATGCTGTGGTGGTTTTCTACGTGAGGACTCATTGGTGGAGGTAAGAGAGATGCCTGTGACAAAGTACCAATCAGAATCCCCGAATGAGGCTGGCAATACATGATTGGTTGGTTGAATGATATCAACAGGCTGGTATCTAAAGACAAGAGAGAACACCATGAGTCATCACAGCAGAAAACATCATCGGGGCTCGCACTCCGCCCGGCCCGGCCCGCCCGCCGCGCCCGCCCGGCTCCTCCTCCCCGGCACCTGCTGCCACCGAGGTGTGTCTGGGAGCATGCCCCAGAGGGCCAGCCTCACCTCTGGGATCACACCTCAGAGATCCAGCCTCACCTCTGGGATCACAGCTCAGGGGTCCAGCCTCACCTCTGGACACGCCTGCCAGGCTGACAGGAGCTGCACCTTCTGGCACCAGCAAGGTGCTGGGGAGTGCCCTGGAGGCCAACAGCTCACTTCAAAACGAGCAGTACTGACCTTCACCCTCTGGGTGTGTGACAGTCAGAGGCACACAAACACACACACACTGAAAACTGATGTGTGTTAAGCTCTGACATATACATACTTCACAGGTAAAATTTTGGTAAGATGTGCAGTGCAATGAGATAACCGTGGGTTTGGGTGGCTGGAAACTGCCTGCTTGGACATCAATCCCTGAGCCATCCCCCCCTTCTCAGCCCCAGGACTTGCACGCAACGACCAGGAACATTTATCCTAGAAATCAAGGCCTTCTTTGCAGTACGTTTTTTCTGGAGATCTTAAATAGCAAGCAGGCCTTTCCTCAATTTGTAACAGGCTGTAATTCTTGTTTTTTGACATCGCCTCCAGGCTTTTCTCCTCTGAGCAAATACAGAGGAGGAATCAGTGGGAAGAGGACAAACATTGAAGTGGCCCAAGATCTCATCAAGGTTGCAATGACTGCTGAAACAAAATGTTCCACCATATGACGTGGCCTCTTCTCAATACCTTCCTCTGGAATAACAACTTGCATTGAATGTGAATGTGGTTCAGGGCAGGGGAAGGAAGACACCAGTGCTTTAGAAAGGAGGACACTGAAGACAATAAGGATCAATGCCCATTTCTGCAAAATGTCTGCTGGAATAACAATTAAATCTATCTGTGGCTTTGCCTAAGAACTTCAAACAAGGATTAGCATCCAACATGTTATATATTTTTTAAGCGAAGACCAACCTGTGTCCCCAGCTGTGGATGACACACACCTGGTCCTGACTGATCTACTTGCTTCTGAATTTACATGAATCTACTTCTTTCACTGTAACAACCCCTTTAAACTACAGCTCTTAATATAAAGGGGCAAAAGAACACCTGAACTTTAAAGTTTTATTTCATGTTCTGTAGGGATTTCTTTCACTTCAGTTTTTTAAAGCAACATTAGAAATGTCTAAATCAATCACTTTCTGAAGTGACATGGTTAAGATCTTTAAAATCAGGCACTCTGATGGGGAACTTCAAGGTCTCGACTACCACTTAGAAGCCTACAATTGAATGTCACATTTGAAAGCAAATTTTGGGTGCCTAAGTCATTTGCTTTTCAGTAATAAATGTACTGCTAAGAGCAGGTACTGTGTACTGCTGCAATTCATATAATAATTAACACAAAAGCAGAAAGTATATATATTTGTGATACTGAAGCCCAAGGCACTGAAGCAAAAGAGTCTGTAATGAATTCTCCTTGGATTGAGCAAATAAGAAAAAAAACTATAGGCTGAAAGCACTTAGGTCCAAAACCTTTAGAGAATATGAGCATGATTTCATGTGTATGTGTGTGTGTTTACGCTTTTAAATCTGGCATGACTTAAAGAAACTGAATCCTTCTGTTTGCATCAAGATAATCCACTTTTCTGGAGGGAGAGATAAAAGCAAGTTGGCAGTTGTAAGTGGTCTGATATCCAATTTCTTTAAGAGACTGGAAGTCAGACTGATAGATTTGCAGCTGGCTCCAGCCCATAGCCCTCTACCACAGCTTTGGCCTCTGTCAGGAAAAGAAAAGGCCTGGAGATGTTTGGAGAAGCTGTGTGGCACTTGGAGGAGTGGCTGCTTCATAGCAAGGATGGAATTGCAAAGGAATAGCCCAGCTCTGTGAGGGGCTCTGAGCAATGTCTGGATCAGAACTAAGTTCTTGTACCTGCCAGTGATGTCAGGTCCAGTCACACAATAACACAACCAGGAGCAGGGTGCCTGAGCAGCCCCTGGGACCTGCAAACACTGTCCTGCATGCACACATGAGCTGGGCATGGCACAAAAAGGGCACTCCTGCTCATGGTGCCCTCACGTTCAGGAGAGGAGAGACACACACCACTGTTTCCTCTGTGTATCAGGACAGGCCTTGAGCAGATGGTAGAAGTCCAGCAAGGGCTGCTCCTAAGTTACTTGCGTTAGCTTCAGGTTTCAAAAGGAAGAAATGCCACCAGAAGCACCTTCTTGCCTCTTCAGGGCTGCTCAGCAATATTGTTTGCTTTTAAGGAAGTTTTATGTGAATGACAACAGAAGCTCCTGGCTCTGCAGCACTCTGTATTGATTTTATGATGTGCCACTTTGCAGGCATTTCATATAGTGCAGACAGGAGGCACTTCACTGTCTGCAGGGTTAGACACCCAGACCTTTCCCTCCACTAACTTAGGCTTCTCCTGCTTAAATTGCAGGAGAAATCCTTTTAGCAGGAGCAAGACTGTTACTGTTTCCTGGCAAGCTGCTGAATGTGAATAGGTCACTTGATCTTGCATCTCCTGAAGTTAATGGTGAAAACATACTTGCTTTCAGTGACTGCAATATCATGCTTTTAGTGAGCGCTTTGCTATTTCCTTTCACTATGCTTTCAAAGTCTCCATCACAGTAGTTCTTTGCCTTAAACAGGGGAAGCAATGAATAGGTCTCCCACAGCGCTGCCAACATCTTCCCAGCCATGTGGTTGAAATTCTAGATGGTGCCAGGGCCTGTGACAGCCACCAGCTTTGGCCTATGTGGTCCTGGAACCCAAAGCACTTTTGTCTATCATCGTTCTCAGAGCTCACTTTGGACCAATTCGTACTTTTATTTTTTCACTTAAAGAAGCAGTAATAAATAATGAGACATTATTTAGCTCCTGGAAGCAAAAAACAGGGATGGAAGACCATCAGATTTTTCCACAGCAAATCTGTCATTTCCTTATTCCTTTAACTGACTTCATATGAAACAGAGAGTGTGTTTTCTGCAAAACACTTGTCCTGTTTAATCTCTGCTGAGTTAGTTGTGGAGTCAAATGCCAGATCAAAAGGAGGCCCCAGCAAGTGAAAGTTGCTGGGAAATCTACAGCTGCCAGGGTCTCTTCCAGGGACAGCTGTAGGCTAATGGATCAGCCATAAACAGGGCATTTAGGGCAGAAGTGACAATAGAATGGGGGCCAGGGTGAACAAAGGAAACTTTTAAAAAGGACGCAAAGATAGTGAGAGTAGAACAGCAGGGCTTGTCAGCTCTGACTCAGACTGAAAGGCCACGGAGCCATGGGCACAGAGCAGTTTGCTGCTGCAGGCAGAGCATCCTGCTCTGCCACCAGGATGTGCTGCTGGTTGAAGGATCAGGCAGGGGATTCCGAGAGATTCAAGTGCTTCATTAGAACAATTGTAGAAACAGTATTTTTTCATCAGTTCTAAGAGCAGCAGCTTTCTTTGGGGAGGGGAGAGAGAAGGGGAGAACGGCAAACTGCGCATCATTTCTCTGTTAGTCTAAAAGATGTCTGATGTCTGTGGAATGCCACCCTGGACAACGCATGCCCTGAACAGGACATTTTTTTTAAGCATTTGTTTTGAAGACTTCCTATAGGAAGCTACAGTGATGTGTCTACAATCTGGTATCAGGTCTCCTACCTTTTTCATGAGCACTGTCACAGCACACACTGAGGGGTCTGTGTCAAGGTATTTCACCTGCCCACCAGCCAGCCCATGTCTCCACGCCCTCCAGCGCATGCACGGCCGATTAGCCCTGGCAGAAGAAGGGACCTACCCGCAGGGTGCCCTGGTATCACGAGGCTGTTGGTGGGTAACGCTGGTGGAGGTGGCAGCGTGGGTGGGGTGGCAAACATGGCCGGATGGTGCTGGTGTTGGGTCTGCGATCTGAGAGAGAAGTGCGAGGTAGCAAGATTAGAGATGGAGAGGGGCAGAGCTGGGCCGGAGGAATGGTGCGGGGGTATCTGGGGAGACAGGGGCAGGTGCTTCGGGAGGCTGATGCTCGTTGCACTGCTAGCACTGCTGCTCCGGCTGCAGAGAGAGAGAGATGGGAGTGGGGGGAGAGAGAAAGAGTGTGTTACAATACAGGACTGAAACAGTGCAAGAAATGCACTGCCAGAAACAACACAACTATGGAACACTGATCTCCCCAGGCTTATGCTCTTGCTTGTCTTAATGGCAGTGGAGACAGTTAACCAATCTTAATGAATGTCTCCAACAGTGCAGAACAGGCCTTGGGCTCTCTGGAGGGACATTTCCTCCAGTGCTACAAGTCCTCAGAGCTATCTGTGAGTACTGATGAAAGCCACAGAGGCAGCTGGATTTTGCACCTTTATGGAGCCTCTGATGACCTTGCAGTGTCCATGTGGATCCTTGTGACCAGAGGACATAGTGACACCAATTCCTTTTTCTGTTGCTCTGGATGTACAGAGCTACACAGCACGACCGACTGGGACCCTGCTGGATCTGCTGTGCAGTTGTAGTTACACAAGCATGCAAATGCACACCATGTTAATAATTTTTCTCATAGTAATTTGCATTTTACATCTTCTTCTATTATTACTACTCCATTGCAAGTGATCTAAGTTTTGTGGGCGGAAACACACTATCACCGCAGTTATTAGTTGTGTAATTCCCACAATACTGAGTATCTGTTGCAAGCTAAACTTCAGAGAGATCTTGAATAGTTTGAAATATTATTCACCATTAATGCTATGGCATTTACAAGGTAAAACCACAACAGAGCTTAAGTATGCAGCATACTATGAAATACACATTAATGGCAGCTCTCTGTATTCATATTCTGACCTTTGTGCAGTCAAATATTATGCTTTAAATTAGTTTTCTCATCTTGTTTAAACTAGCCTAGCTCTTGCTTGGGAGGCAAGGCATGTTTTCTGTACCAGCAAAAAGACTATACAGGTTCCACTTGACTGACTAAACTCTTTCCTTTAGAAACATTTTATCCATACCATTTTCACCCACCCTGGATGGAGGCAATTTAAACAGCAGAGCTAAGCCTCCTGCAAGATCTGAACATGTCAGATTGAAGCAGATTTATCAGCCTACATGGGAGCTCTGGTCTCAGGGACACAGTGTTTTCCAATACAGATCACAGGATATTCTGAGTTGGAAAGGACCCACAAGGATCAGAGCCCAAGACAGATATCCCTCTTTTGATACTGGTGAGCCAAAAAAACCTGAGAACCATGAGCAATAGAAGTATTTCTGAATTTGGAACAAAGGTGTTTCTCAAACTCAAACCACCTTAAATTTGTAAGTCAAGAACTAGCCAGCTCAAATATGACCATGCAAAATTTTACTTGAAACTGGACTGAAAGGAACATGTGCCTTTCTCCCACAAGGTGTGCATTCATCACCTCATTTATCACTTTTCAAATGCACTGATCCACCACAGCTGGAAAAACCAGTCTGGAGTCAGCCCATGAAGTCCGATAGCCAAAGCACAGACCACGTTACCCCAGATGAGTGCTCGCCTTGCCTCCCAGCAATTTCTACCTGGTCTGAGACAAGCTTTAGCCCTGCAGCAGCCTGAAGATGTCGTGAGCATCCCTTCTCCCTACCTGATATTATTGAGTCCGTTGTGGGCCACCTGGTGATGCACTTGGTAGTTGAGAGGCGGAGGGATGTGGCTCGGAGGCTGGCTCCGAAGGTCAGGGATCAACTGGGGCTGCGACTGCGGCCGAGGTTGAGGTTGTGACTGTGGCCGAGGCTGCGGCTGAGGCGTGAGCCTGGGTGGTGCTGGTGCTGAAATCACTGGCTCCTTCTTCAGCAGTGGGCTTGCTCTGGCACTTGACGTGGGCGCTGAGGAAGTCGAAGTCACAACGGCAGCGACTGGCTGGGGGCTGGGGATGGGCAGAGCGAAGGGCACGTCGGTGCTCAGCTCCCGGCTCCGCTCTAGCCCAGACACCTTGGGGACATTGGCCGCTTTCGCTTCTGGCTTGTCATTCAAGGTGGGACCTTATGGAGCAACAAGAAAAAGAACAAAGCACATGCTGAAAGGTTTGGGTTTCTGCCTCTGCTTGGTAGAACATATGCCTTGGAAAAAAACAAGTCATGTTTCAGCTCGTGGGAGCGCCGTGGGAGCACTGCTGCTACAAGATGGATGTGTGTTTGAGTCCGTCCTTCCGCTGTCCTTGACTGGCCAGTCCACAGTACTTTTAGCATGTGTGCAAGAGACTTCACTGTCATTAAATGAATGCATACTACAGAGAACACACAGCTTTGTGACTTCTTCAGGGGCCCAAGGTTATCTACAATAGGACTGTGAACATGTCTCAAGTTACTGCTACAGTATTTCCTGCTCAATGTAAGTTTCATGCTCATGAAACACACGCCTCATCATTAAGACATTTCATTTTCTCAATGCCCTTTCAAGGTAATTCACACTGGATTTAGGCTCAACTCCAGCTACAATGCATCATGACCCAAGCATCAATCCTGAAGGATAACCCTCTACCTGTCTTCCAGGATAGAGACTACCTGGGATATCTGTAGCAAAGAATGGGACAGCTCTGCAGAGAAACTGTGACGCTGTCCCCTGGCCTCATACTTGTGTGAAGAATAGAACAGAGAACGCTGGAAAAATCCAGTCAAAAGTTCAGTGGACACTGAAATGTAGTCCTGCTCACCCTAAACAGTGCAAACATCTGTAAGCTTAGCCTGCTGAAATTATCAGGAATGATGCAACCTTACAAAATGCACCTACTGAGAGAATGCCATATGGAATTACTCCTGTGCTGCCAAACCCTGCCATTTTTCATAATTAAGCTAAACAAAGCATCCCAAAGAGTTAAAAGGCTGGAAAGGAAAAAGGGAGGAAAGAAGAGATATTTCAGATCAAGTAGTATCCAAAAGGTTAAAGACAACTGAAAAGACCAACATGAAAGCAATTCAACTCCCACTGTAACTCCCTTTTCACCCAAATCTGTGTATCCTTGAGTGCACACATACCCACAATTACAAGAAAAGCTCTTCATGGGCTACAAGACCTAAGTCTGTTGGTGTGTTTCACATGTACACATCCCACTGTGCACACAACACACCTCTGACTTTTAGGAGGCACACTTTTGTCACCCACCAAAACGTGCTGGGGGCTGCCTGCATTTTGCTGCCTTGCAGACACACAGGAGATGCTACCTACACTCATTAACATGCTCCCAACACTCTCACAAACAAATTCCACCTTTGAAATTCTCCCGTCTCATCAAAGGACCAAGCCAGTTCCTGATGTAGGAGGGTCTGGAAATAACACACAACACACTCCTGAGCTAATTCTGGTCATGCAGATGCTCTGACCAGTGTTTGTGAACCAGCCCATGTGAGGCCAGAGCCCCCAGTGCCACTTCCACAGCCTGAGTGCCACCGTGCTGGCATTAGATGGGAGGAGGACAGTGATGAATCAGAGCCTGCAGCACACCAGCTCATGTTCTGTACCCAGAATGCCCACGTGGTGATGGCATCTCCTTCCCTGAGATAAAAGGCAGCTTCCCACACGGCTTCTGGCTCTGCTTGCACTCTCACCATTGCACCATCTCCCTCATCCATCCATCAACCAGCTCATCACTGTGTATGTATAAATTCAGAACGCGAGAAGAGGACGAATGGAAACATATGAACTATATTTATCAGCTGAAAATGTCTTGAGGTCTTGGGGCCTCAAACCCACAAGTAACAGGAACAGAAGCCTTTCCAAACACCACTGTTTTGGCTGGCAGCAAGTACTATCAACACTGTACTTTCCAGCACCTTATGTATCTTTACAGGTTTGACACAATGTCTGGAGATCCTAAATTACTCTCTACAATAAATGTAAGCCTCTCATTTCAGTGAATTTCTTTATCAAATATGAATTCATGCACCACAGGTAACCTGGTTGTGAGATGCAGGTAGACTTGGTTCCAGCGCTATTTATTTTTCAAGTCAAATGCTCAATGCTCTTGTGCATCATGACTTTTTATAATGCCAGTTATGTTTGTATGTTTTCCCCAGATTTTACTGCTAACAGTTTAAAAATTGTCATCGCCTACTCAAGCCAGGGCTCCCCACACTGTGTTTTGGAGCAAGTGTATTCACAGCTGTAGATTCCACTATTTTTCAGGAGCTACCCATTAAAAGCAATTGGGTTCCATTCCTGAGCACAGGTTTCCTCAGAGCCCATTAGCTCTTTGCATCCAACAGGCCTCCTCCTACAGAGTTAAACTTCAAATTGTGTAATTATAGGCAATGTAGACTAATGGTGTATATTCAAAACACACTGGCACCACGAAAGTTAGTTGAGTAAAAAGTCAATTAGATCCAAAACAAATCAATAAAGCCCCACATTAAAAGCAGCTGTTTGACCAGTTTTATGTGCAACTATTGATTCCCTGTGGTTTCAGCATTAGCTCTCATTTGCAATTTTCTCAAAGCAAAAGCTCAGGCTCCCTTGCTGACTGAATTGACCAGCCAAGCCTGGTTGTGCTAGTTAGTACAAGGGGTACATGACTAATTCCTGGTGCCAACTTCCATATCTCAGGATGCAGTACTGCAATGTTTTTGCATTTCATTCTCGACAGCAATGAAAATACCCTCATGCCAGTTTCCCTCTTGCCAGAAAAGCTACAGGCATGAGTGGGAGTATCTTCTCTTATTTTGCAGCCATGTTGCACAAAAGCAGAAGCACTGAGAAGGGAAAGATATGATGTGAATTCATGGGCAAGAGGGGAAAAACATCTGAGAGAGCAATCCCCAAGCCTTCTCAGCCACCACACAGGAAGGGGAGAATCCTAGCGTTTGGTAACTTTGTCATTTCTCCTCCTGATGGCTGCAACGCACACATGGAAGTCTCTCAGCTATCTTTCCTGAAATCCCTCAGAAAGTTAAACTTGATGATTTTAATGAGAGATGTTGCCCATTCTAGTCAGGATCTCAAACTCTGTAGTTTCTCTGCAGGATGCTTGAATATCCCTCCTAAGAGAAATACACTCCTGCGTGCCCAAGCTCTGACCAGGCTGACTGCTGCTCACACGTGGAAATATCCCAAGGAAAGCAACCAAATATTCCCTTTTGTGCAGGCTGGATCAGGTTGCATTGAGACTTTTTCAGAAATTTCTGTTCTTGGGCTGCTAATCCAGCTCTCTCCTGAGCAGATATATCCATGGAGCTGAGCACAACTGCCCCAACAAAAACACAGACCCACCCAACCATACCACAACGTTCTAGAGGCAAAAATGTGTTTATTTTCACCAAGTCCTAGAGTAATTTTCATGCTTAATGATAACAGGCTGAGCCAATTTGCCTAAGACTTGACAGTCAGCTCCAATAATTCAACCTTAATTAAACCTGAACGCATGTCAGTTCAGCTTGTCCCTTCACAGGAAATCTGACATTTGTAATGATTCATGTTCCAGCCATGCTACGGGAAGGCTGGATCACATCTGCTGCTCTACCGTGCAGAGCACTACCCCTTTTGAGCATGCCAACTTTTGTTTATTTTCTAACCAAACACCCTGGACTTCACCCATTGAGAGCTTTCCTTAAATGAACAGACAGTGAAACATGTCTTGATCTCACAGGGATGAATGATTATTGAGTGTGAGAGACAGGGAAAAAAAGGCTGAAACTGCTCTAACAAGAAAAAAAACCCCAACAACCTGGGATTAGTAATTCTTGCCTCCCTGATGGCCTAATTGGTTCATTTGGAATGCTGCAATATGTTAACCTCCCTACGTCCTGGGCTACATCCAATTCCAACTTCAACCGGTAAAGAAGAAAACTTCACAATTTTTAAAAGCACAGAGAGCTTTAGCTCATGCTGTGTAAATCTGTAGAAACTGAAGGTGAAGTTTAAGGGAAACCCCAAAGTCAACAACAGCTTAAACTACTGTATAAAGCATGCTTCAGGAGGAGTTACCTGAAGCTGAGAGACCATCAGCCAAGACCCCATCTGAAAGTCTCCAGATTTTGAATCTGTGACTGGAAAAACTGTGCAGTGCCCATCCCCAAGGCTGCACAGGGTGACATGCCTGCCAGTGTGTAACAACACGGGATTGCAGGCTAAGCACAATACAGAAAGTCCCAGACACAAATTAAACCTTTCTGTTACAGGAATTTGCTTTCAAGCTGATTAAGAGTAGCTCAAGTGCAAGGGATTAAACATGTAAAGGCTGCTTTGAGAACTCCAATAAGCAGTTACTGTGTTATACAAACAGTACTTAGGGCAACAGCAGTTCCAGCCCTGCCTCTTGCTCTTTGCAAGCTGCTGGTTGCTGCTGAAAGGGGACTGTCAACACATGTACAATGTGATTGGAAATAATCTAATCTTGCTTGCACGCCTTTCCTTTGTCTCTTGAAAAAAAGAAAAGTGGAGTCATTCAGACATCTTTCTGCAGCCTCCCTCTGCAGTCTCCCTTGCTGCATTCAAACAGCAAGGGTGATGGGGTGATGTGAGAAAGAAATTCCTCTCCTACATCCATCAATGACATCTTTACCAATGGCAATTTCCCAAGAAACACAACAACCACCATCTGTAGCCCATCTATCCGCCCTGTACATATCCTTGAAAACAGACACAGGCCAGACAGGCTATGGTGAACCCTGCTGCATATTCCAGCAAGAAACGCTACAAAAGCACCACCAAAGGAATTATGCATGGCAAGAAGCTGAGAATTTTAGATTGAGTTGATGAGACCCAGGGAAGAGTTCTGAAGCATCAGCAAGGGGAACGAGTAAAGAAGAGCAGGACTTTACAGCAGTAGGTCAAAACAAAAAAATAACTAAATAAATCTCAGTAAACATTTTGTGCTTTTTTTTGAAATTTTATTTAAAATTGAACTTTTAGGCTGCTGCATAATGTATTGTGGATATGGAACATATAAGCAAAAGAGAGAATAAAGCATTTTGCATTGACAGCGATAACACTGATGCTGGCAGAATGCTTACAAGTGAAAATCAATATTTAAGTGCTAATTCTTTATCCCTAGATGGCTTTTGCTTTTATATAAATGGCTTTTTCATTGCATTTTAGGAGAGTAGCACTACTTAAGACTTCAAGTGATTAGGCTGTTTGCAAAGGTAAGGCAAGCAGAGCTACAGCACAAAACTTCCCTACAAAGGGGGCACAGAGTTCCTCTACCTATTGTAATGCAAATCAGCTCAAGATAAGACATAAAGATGTGGGATTTGCACATAAAACTACTGTCTGGAAAGGTCCATGGTGTGCAACAGGACGATTTTTAACATTACTGAACAGCAAAGGCCAAGCTTCCATCACGACAGCAATACTACTCAGTAGGCTGTGTCAAAACAAAATGTTCTCCTGTGCTGTGGGCTCCTCAGAACATCATGGGCTCCTGGTGGATTTTCCACAAAAAATTACAGTGTTTTCTCACAGAGAAAAGCAAACCGAGTGTGAGCACAAACCCTTGTGCCCGGCTCTGAAGCCGTGTGCCAAGGAGCTGGCCTTTGTTCCTGGTGCAGCTCCCACAGCCCACTCCCAAGCCCAAGTGGGAAGGCCGCTCTGGATTCGTCCCCTATCACTCAGTTCATTTGTACAGAGCTGTCTGTCAAGTCACATCGCCCCGCCGCAATCTGAAACGCCCTCCGAACAGCTGCCACTATCAATTACTCTCCCAGGCAGCCCCGACTATCAGGAAGAGAACTGGAGCGAGCACTTGCCAGTTTTAATAAACTGTGTTGCCCAAGTCATTTAACCTGCTAGATTGCTGTATGCTGGGGCTGTAACAAGCCTTCAGCTTTTCAACCTAGAAGAAAGCAACAGTGGCAAAAAGCTGTCAGCTTGGTCCTCAGAATTAACTTTCAAGGGTGTCTTCCCCCACTCTCCCTCCTGAAGCACCCAAGTTTAAAAAGTGAACTATCTTCAAGTCATTTTCATAACGTCATGACACGGAAAGCAGCTCTCATTTTTACCACAGAGCCAGCAAATCCCAAGAACGAAGGGCTGACGTGCTCCACGATTTGCACGTTAGGGACGCACTTGGGAAGAGAGCTCCTCTCTCCTGCACCCACATGGACACAGCCTGTGGGCACTCCCCAGAGCTAGCTCTGGCCAGGTGTGGGTCACTACCACCCCAGTAATGCTGATGCAACCCAAGGGCTTCAGCTTACCCCAGCCACCTCGAGGGCTTTGCATTCTCCACTCTCAGTATGATTAAAGTTTCTCCCCCAACCAAAAACCCAAGAATGGCAATTTTACATTTACTTTGATTCTTCCAGAACCATCAGGAAAGATTTCTTAAAGAAATACCTATTTAAAATGAAAACACTTCCATCCAAATCAGTGTTTTCAGTCTGTGGCTCACATATATATCAAGATGTTTGAGAGTGTTAATTAATAAGAAAAGGTCTGCCATCACTAGGATTAATTTGAACACAGGAATCTGCCGTCCACCAGAAAGCTTACCGGACTTTACAAATCAAAAAGAGAATTCAAATGCACTACACTGAATGTTTTCCTCAGCCAGTTCTGAAGGTAAGAGCCTTTGTTGAGAAAGCTTGAAGCACAGAAAGGTTTCACCCCCTCCTGCAGAAACTGAGGAGCAACAGCAATAAGATCTATGGACTTGATGCCTATTTGCTGCTCCATGGTTCTTTAATGGGATGTTTATTCCTAGAGATTTGGGAGCTTTCCATGCTCTATCGAGGCATGTTAGCTGTAAGCATGCATGATGACACACCAAAGCTGCAGGAGCTGAATGAAAATGGGTGCCAAACACAAGGATTGGGGCCACAGCATAAAGAAGAAGGATCACCATTTAAATCCCCCCAAAGTAAGTCACACTGCATTTTCCTAGCAATGCTGCTTCTGGCAATATCTCAATGCAAAGCTGGAAGTGGATTTGCAGCTAAATCACCTACTGTGGATGCTGGCGTTGTAATGAGATTGAAAGTTTCATACAGGCTTTTTAATCCGGGGCTATAATGCTGGATCAAATGGGTTAAATCTCTTCAGTACTGCTCCTGAGCAGATGCTGAATGCCTACAAACCAGTGACGTCGAGCCACTCTACTTCCCTGGCCAGAAACCATTACTAAAGCTTCTTGTAGCTGTATATTAAAGATGTGTTTGTCTTGCTCTGTTTTTTAATGCGTGATGGCCTCTTGTGCACCTTATCTGAGTGACAGAAAAGCAACAAGGTAAATAACTTATTTAGAAAGATGCTCCCCCAATATGAAAGCAAGCAAGCACACATCCTTAACTCTAGCTGTAAGCTTTTAAACAGACAGAACTGTTATAAACCAAGGAATCTTTTGATTTTAATTAGGCAAACAAGGGCAAATAATAAACCATCAACGACTACATTACCAGAGAAAATGTACTACTTTTGCTGTTTGAAATCCATATTGATTCCCATCCAGCCTGCGAGTGAGTTATTAATCACTCCAATTAAATCATGAACACAGGTCTTTACTCTGAAACTGAACCCCCACCAATAGATCGATAACTCAAACCTCCAAGAGCAATTACTGCTCAGCATAATAGAGCAGCTTGTAACACAGAGTTCCGTGCAGACCACAATCCTCTCTGTCATATCCTTCACAGGCAGTGCAAACAAACTGGGAAAAGAAAGATTTTATAACTATTATTTTCAAAATAAACAGACATCTGCTTAGAGTTACCTAATCTCTCACATCACAGAGGCAGATCTGCCAAGGTCACATTGGAGACATGATTACATTTTTTCACAATTTGTTATTCTAGCAAAGCCCTGATAAGATTGAACTATTGAAGTTCACACTCTGGTTTAATTTCAAGAGGTTAAATGCCAAATCCTTTTCTTATTGCTACAAGGAAGGGATCTGCCAAGCTGCATAATACCCTGTGTGGGCTAAGACAACAATTTTGTTTCATCTGCACAGTCTTATGAAGGTTTTGATTCTTTTTTTTAAATGACATCAGAGAGCTCCAAACTCCCAAAGAATGATTTAAAGTAAAATCAGAAAGTGAGACTGTTCCGGAGGAGCGTGAATGACCTTTCGGATCTTCCAGCCTGGAGAAGTTAAGTCAACGTCTGGCTGAGAAAGCACACTTGCTAACCAAAACCAGAAAAAGGCAAGAAAGAACATTCTGAAACACCAGATCATCTCTGCTGGGAACAGATGATTGCCCTAACCAGCCAAGCATATGCAGGGTCACAGAAATCCCCATGTCTGCCTTGGAAGACAACTGATGCCTGTCCTGATGCAAGGAAAGAACTGTCCACGCTCACACTCTTGGCCCTCATCCTTTCCAGGTGAGAGATGTTTTTCTGAGCATCCTTGCTTCTGACAGGCTGGCCCCTTCCCACAGCCCTGGAGCCCAATCCATCATCCTTCATTAGGGGAGCTATTGGCAACCAATTAAGTGGTGATGGACCCACACTACAGAGCTAATCAAAATGAGTTCATACCTTACCCTTCAGCCTAAGGGCACTGGCTCCTGCCTATTTGCTTCCCCTGGCTGCCGGCATGGAAAAATGGCACCAGATCAGGCAACACAAGAAAAGCAGCAGGCAGAGGGGCAGTGTTACTGCTGGGGTCTCACCATGGCTTCCCACCACCAGGCAGCTCTCACCAAAGGAAGGCAGGGAGATTATCTATTCCCCACTGCAGTAGAGGCAGAAAGAGACCAAAAACCAGAAAGAGCAGCAAACAGATCGGTTTAGAAATAGTCTCAGTAACTTGAGTGATGTCCATACCTGATGTTATGGCTGGAGCTGTGGGAATGCAAAGTGAGTGCTGCAAGGTGATGAGTCTCTGCTAAGCAGGAACTGAGAGCAGTGACAAACCGTGCCAAAATTAGCAAAATCCCATCTTGTTTATTTGTTATGTCCAGCCCTCACAGCTCAGTAGCTGCTGTCACATTAGTGCTAATATGCTCATAATTTGTGAAAACAACACTTGAGATCGAGTGCTTGTCAAGGGGGCCACTGCTTTCCAACCAGCAGCTCCCCCTACCCTGCACTCTCCCACTGTTCTCCCTCTTCATTCCTAGGCACAAGGAGGCCCCTTTCAGGCAGATCCCTCCCACGGCTTCAGCAGCAGCACATTACCACCCTAAACTAACATGTTCAGCTGTTACCCAATTGCCTCCATTTTACTAGCAGCTGTGAAGTAGTACCTCTTTCCATTAACTTGGTTGAGAACGTAGGGTCAAGTTGAAGAGAAACTGTAAGATTTTTCCTGCAAGTTTAAAAGCAATAAGCTGCCACTTTTCTTTGTGTGGTCAAAATCCAGGTCCTGAGTTGCTGGAATGCCATCTTAAGAAAAAACTGAGATATTGAAACTAACAGACAAAATACATTCAACAACATTTCCAGTTGCATAATGGATAATTAAAATATTTAAGGGACAAGCTGCAAGTTGTTAATCAGGGAACATTTATTTGAATGGTGTGTGCCCTTTGGATTTGGTCCCTATGGCAACCAAAAATTCACTCCAAAAGGATGTGCTGGAAGAAGCATGTCAGGAGCTGCCTCAACATTTTAATTCACAGAGTGAGCAATGAATAAATACAGCTACTGACAGCACAGCACAGGCAAAAAAAACGTTTGTAAACAGCATCGGGAAGTCACAGATGGCCTTTTGCTTTTTAAGACTGAAAAAGTTCATTCTACTTCTTTAAACACGCCCACTATGGAGAAAACTGGACTGTGTCACATGTGAATCACAGTTATTAACTACTGACAACAGAAGTTCTAGAACAGAGGAGCTTTCCTTTACTCCAGTTCTCAATCCTCGATTTTTTGTGATAGTGTTTCCACTCCTCACATCGGAAGGTGTTCCATCTTCTGAAAAACCTTTTTTGTCCCACCTGGTTCAACAGGAACCACTCTTAGAGAATGCAACAGCATCTGAGGGATGGCTTTGTAGAATGCTTGAGAAGAAAAATGTGAGGGATGATTGGTTTTTCCTTCTAAACAGGAGAGAGTGGTTTGGTATGCAGTAAGGGAAAGAAAAGAACACTTCACTGCACTGCAGAAGGCAAACTCCTTCAGCATGATCTCAGTGTGTGAAGTGCAGCTGCAAAGCTCCTTCCAGCCTTCTCCTTTGACGAAGTGTGAATTCTTCAATGGGCAGTAGAAATTCTGGAAATATTTTAGTGCTGGATATGCTGGAGGATAATGTATGATCTGGCATCTAGTAAGACCTAACAGAGGAACACTGTGCCGTGCACTGCAGTGGAATCACACCCTATTAATGAAAAGGTACTCCTGAATCCCTGCTTGTGTGAGGGTTTATGGCTGTGGAAAAAAGTCTTACAAGGCTGGAGGGTGCAGGGCAGCATGGATTGCTGCGATGCCAGCCTGGATGTGCCAAAAGCCTGGAACAGTCACTCAGGACTTGCAAACCCAAATGTGTGCTCTCCTCTTCCCACTGACTCCTTGGGGTCCCTTTACTTCCACTGCAGTGGCCCTGCAAAGATCATCAAGCACAACAATTTCCACAAGGCTGCTGGATGGAATCTGCTGCAGGTTGTCAAGGCCATGGAAAACCCTTGTGATTCTGACATGCATGAGGCTACTCACTGTAGAGAGGGAAGTTGTTCAGGAGAGCATTCACTGCCCTACTGACTGAGGCATTTGGCTTTCTTGGTGCCTGGGATTTGCAGGAGCCCCAGCAGGACACAGCTCTGAGCTCTCCCACTTCCCAGGCAGAGCCACAACTCTCACAATCCTCATGTTACCCTCTGAGCTGGAATTGGGCAGGCACTGCCACATCTAACCTCTGTCTCAGGCAACAAACAAGTACAGGCTCTGACTTCTGCAAAGATAATCACAGGAATAGTCTGCTCTGAAACTGCTGTGCTTTCATTTCAATATTGGGTGAAAGAAAAGAGACAAGTAGGTATGTGGGCTTAGCCTGCAGATACTTTTTCCAAGACAGTAATTGCTGCATAATTCATATTCTTGTTTTTACATGTTTACCATGTGTACCAATAATCCCACTGAAATCACTCTAAGTTCTTCCTTCAAGTCCTCTCCATGTCACAGTTTTTCCAAACTGCACAAACATGCCTACAGTCCAGTACTAAGCAGCTACTTGGGTTTGGCAAATTCCTGTATTGCCAGATTCTTGCACATTAGGAGAGGAAAGTGGGGCCTAAGCTAATTCTTGAGAGTTTCCACTCCACATTAGCACAGCATACAACATCATTCACTCATTATATCTGTATTTCCTTTTAAGCACTTCTCTGTGAAGTCAGAATCAAGCCTTTGTATCTCTACCCAGAGCCACCAGATCCCACAGGCTGGAGGAGTGCTGCCCTCTGCATGAGGCAAGGCTCAGAAATAGAAGTATTTGCAACTGATAGGAAATCTTAGCACAGTAAGAAGCAATTCATAACTTCTGTACCAAAGAGGCTCACAGGGAAGTGCGATGATGCAGTTCCTCGTCTCAGCCCTTCAGTAATGGTTTGAGGTACTTTTGCTCATCTTAAACTAACTGGAGATGACATCCTAGATCCTTGAAGGGAGGGGAAATGCATTTATTCTAATGGATCTCAAAATGGTTAATCAATTCAATGACTGCAAATGAAATACTTCATCTCTCAAGGGGCAGAATCCAAGGGCTCGTGCCACTGGTTTTGGTTTTGAGGACACAATATGGTTTTGTTTTTGAGGACAACACTCCAAAGTGCCAGCAGCTGGTTTCAGGGAAAACCACCTCCTCCCACATTAACATACTCATTTGCAAAATCTATCACATATGTTGCGTGCAAACTGGCTGAGAGTCGATTCAGCTCTGACAGCATGAGAGCCTCTAGCCCAAATATCTGAAAGTAATAAAATCCACACCATTTTCCTAATTCCTCACCCTAACAGAGAAGTGACCTACATTTGCTTTGCTTTGTCAGTGTTCCTAGAAGACAGAAAACAGCAGCACTGGTCCATGCTGGGGTTGTGGACCTCACAGTGGGGTAATTGTCACAACAAAAACACAAGCAACAGGGCTTTTGTTACAGGTTATGCTTATGGCTAATGGCAATGACTGGGCTATCACATTCTACCTTATGGTTACTCCACAAACAGGAATTAGGTCAGGAGGGACAGAGCACCCATTATTTTATATATAGAGATGGGAAGCAGGGGAAATTATGGAAGAATCTCTCACAGACAGCAAGTATTCCTGTGTTTTTAAGAGGGCTCTCCTCAGCTCTTTGTTTTGCAGGCAGGCTGGCTCTGAGCTGGGCTGTTCCCAATGAGCTCTTAGTCTGCAAGAGGCTCAGAGAACCTGCTCTGAATGAGTATGTTTCTTCCCATGAATTTGTTAAAACCAAAGCCAGATTCCCCTTATGCTGGGTGCTGCATGTTTCTGAAAAATCCTGTCTTCTTTTAAGACCGAACACAACCACGAGTGGCAGGAAGGAAGCAAAGATATTCCCCATTATGAAGGGAGGAAAAAGACACCGAGGGAGCAGAGAGCCTCCCCGATGCCACATCACATCTCTGGGGACTAAAGCTTTGCTGCATCCACAAGATAAATCCACCTTCTCCCCCTGTTCCCACAGCAGCAGAGAACAACTCCCCAGGTACCAGTGCTGGATGCCAGTAAAGGTCTCCCTTTTCTTCCTTGTGTAAGGCATTTCCCTTCCCTTCATTTTATAAATTACCAGAACAGACATTTAAATGTTCAAGAATAATCTGAACAGAGTATTCATGCCTTGGGCATTTTCATGCTCTACAAGGAGTGAAACAAAAGGGCCTCATTTAATACCTCCCTACAGCATTCCCTATTCCTGCTCTTCCCTTGTGAATCTCCAAAGGCAAACTCTCAGTGGTTCAAGGCTCCTGAAATACCCCATCCCTCCCTTCCCCCTTTTTAAGATGAGCTTCTAAAGCAAATCTCGCTGTCTGACAGGAACAGGTGGTAGGAATCCTTCAAAGGAGAGAAAAATCATTTGTAACTAATAAAAGGAGAGGAAAAGTCCAATTCCCGTGGTTTTACTGAGCATCCGTGGGAGTGGCTGGGATGGCAGGCACATCCTGCTGCTCTGTGTGCTCTGTGCCCCCCTGGCACCCCAGCCCTGCAGCTGCAGGACAGGCAGGATGAACGTCCTCCCTGTCCCTGCACCCCCTGCCTCCCGGGATGCCAAGGAGCAGGGTGGCTCTGCCTGCTTTATTTCAGGAACACTGCATCAGCTCCAGGGCCTGATGGGACAGGCTAAGGGCTGAGCCTGTCTTCTGCCCTGGATTTTGAGATCTAGCTTTAGAAAACCAGCAAAAGCCTCTATCCTTTTCAAACATATAGAAACCATCCAATGTTTGAACAAAGTTTTGCGCTAGATCAAAAACCAGACCTGCAAAACCCTCCTTGGGGCTTTGCTTTTATTCTTTAGCAAAACCCCTCTGCAGTAATTTTCTCATCTTCAGCCTTGGAAAGAAACTTCCCAATATACTGAGGTGAACAATATTCCTTAATCTCTTGCCTTATACTCGACAGGTAAAGAAGTCAGACTTGGAAAGGACCCCCAGGACATGGTTGGCAGAGGCTGGGCTCGCTGTGTGGCTCTTGGAGACAGCAGCTCTCCTGGAAAGAACTGCAGCCCCACGACAGCAGCTTGCTCCCCCATCTCCCCTCTCCAGCCCTGCCATCCGCCCTTCTTCTTCCCTTACTGTCAAAACTGATGAAGGGAGAGGCGACAAGCTGGAAAGGCATGGCCAAGACTCAAGAGTGAGCATTCAAAGCACCCCTGCTGTGCTCCAAAGTGCTGTTATGGCTGCTCCCTGTGTGCAGGGAATTAGGATATGGTCACCAATCCAGCTACAAGCAAAGGAGACAGAGGAATAGATGTGCTTTCTGCAGAGACCCCAGGTATTGCTTCTTTCCTGTATTTGCTGGCAAGCACAAGGTACAAAAACATCCATGACCAGGAGCAAATGCTGGAATCCAGGTTTATCTGGAGGTGATCTAAGGGATACTTCACTATGATGTGGCCAATGCAGTTGTTTGTTCAAGAGTTAAAAGGAAGGGATATTTCTATATTTCTTCCTATGGAGGAGGATCAGGAAATTAAACCTGGACTTGACTCAGCTCTTCCTCCTTTCTCATATGGGTTGCTCTCCACAAAGAGGGGGTGGCAGTGGGTTTGAATGTTCTCCAAATATGATTTCCCTTTCCTCCACAAGAAATGTATAGTGAAAAAGGTCTGGAGTCCTTGCCATCTTCTACAGATATGCCACATTCAGAAGCTCTGGGCTTCTCTCCATATCTTTGGTTCTCCATACCAATTCTGCCTGTTCACAGCCTGAAGTTATGCCCACCCCACCCCATGCACTGCACATACATTTGGTGAAACTCCATCACTGACCAGCTTTTCAGCAGCCAGCCCCACACCAGTGCCAGAAAGTCTATTTAGTCTGTAAGACAACAAACCCCAAGATACTCCTTTACAGAGCCTGGAACAGCGCTGCAGTATTTACATCCCTTCCAAAGAACCACAGAAACATTTATCACTGCATGGTCACACTCTACTTGTCACACACCAGCACCGGCATCCTGGAGAGGACTGTATTACAAACAAGCGCCCACCTCAAGTACCTTTGGGGTATTCAGCATGTGGTGGCTGCACTGAACTGGTTTCTGACCAGAAAAAAGAACACTTTCTTCAATCACCCTGTAGAAATGTTTTCCTCATGGGCAAACTTCAGAAATATCCACCGCCCGATATTGAGGTTGGTTCTTCTAAGAGCTAAGGATCGTAAAGTAGCCATGTGTTTAAACAAGAGGTCATTATCCACCAGCTCTAGGGTTCAGTGCAAGCTTCCAAGCAAGGAGCAATTTGAAAATAGAGCTGTTAAAGCACTAACAGTAATTTAGTGTAATTTAAGTTTCTGTTTTACTGATTTTTCTGGCTAAGATTCATAGTGCTATCAAATTAGCATCTGGTTATCTTGTTGAGGGGAGTAAAGCCAATAGTCTAACAGGCCCATTTTGCTTCTCTTTACGGCTGCAATTGTGTGACTTCATCGATACTGAGACCTGAAGGCAAAGGACACAGAGACAATGGCCTATGGCAGATGCCAAGCTCCTGTTTTGTATGTCATACAGCACAGTCCAACGTATGAGATTTCAGACACAGCAATCAGAAGAAACTATTTCTACTCAAGATGCCATAACACCAAAGGTTTAATACTAAACTCATTAGTTACCACCCAATTATAGGAAGTGAGCTTTTTCAAAGGCATAGAGTCAGCAAGAGACTGAGAGTTTGACCCAAACCTTTAAAAGCTTTGTAGCAGTTCACCTGCACCAAAACCTGGAAGCATTTCAGGACCAACAACAGTAGCATATAACACATCTGTTATTTAAGCAAACGTGCTGTCCTAACTCTTTGCAGAGAAATCTGCATTACCCAGTACCAAACTCCACAGTCTCTCCAGCTTCATCTACCCAGTGTGGTAAGAAGATAAGCTCCTCCACACCCTTCCTTCCTCTCCTTCTCCTCTGGACAGCACATAATTTTCAGCATTGCTTTGTGCTGCCCCTGGTGTTCCATGTCGCCAGACCGGTCAAACCCACAGATGGAAGGAAAGATGCTTTTCCAAGCCCACCTCTGGAAAGATGCAGATGTGGTAGGAAAAGCCCTGCAAGCTCCTCTTGTTCCCATTGAAACTCGAGGAGAACAGATGAGCAGCACATTTGAAATTAATTACAGCAAAATCTACTGCATTGTTCTCTCCTCCCCTTCCTTTTCCCCTGACCCCCTCATTGCAGAGCTTTCACTGGAACCTCTGTGGCGTGTATATTTTCCTAAAGTTGCCAGGGCCAAAATGGTACAGCTGAGACATTCACAGAAGTCAAAGAAAGTGCAGGCCTAGCTTAGTGCACAGGGGTACAATAGCTCCTTAAGAGCAAGCGTCTCCCCCGCCGCCGCCCCCCTCCTCCCAAACCTTCCGTCTCTAATGAACCTTTGGTGTCTGTCCACAAAAAACAAACATCAATCAGGCAACAGGCTGTTCCTTTTCCCCTGTTGCTAGTCTGAAATAACAGGCATCCCCCGCTGGGCTGGGAACACCACTTCCCTCTCCAGCACACATACGGGATAATAAGGGGGAGGCGAAGGAGGGAGGAAAACCCGCTCCGAGGTGCCAGAATACACAGCGAGACGTGCCTTTCAGAGCCAGAGAAAACTTGGGAACACAACAGCTTTTGATTCCTCCTGCCCCACTGGGTACGTTAATTATTTAATAGCTGGCCTGTGAATTGGTGGTGGTGCTAGGAACAGGGTGGAAGGGAAATCAGGTTTCCCCCCCACCCCCAGTCCCCTCCTTGTGCTGGCGGAATTGTGCACACACACACATGTGTGTGTGTGTGTGTGTGTGTATGTGGCTTTGGGCACACCTGGCAGCCTCCTCTGCATCCTGTCCTCTCTCCCCACCCACACAACACCCTCCTTGTTGGCCTGTGACCACAGACAGCACGGGACAGCATCTGGATCAAATGATGCTTGGGGCAAAGAAACTCCGTCTGCTCTCCCTTTGGAGGCAGATATTTTTCATGTATTATACTTGGGGGAAGGGCACTTCAAAGTTTATATTGGATTTCGACAGAGTTGGAAATGGAGCTGCAAATCAAACAGAGATCAGCTTATGATTTGCAACCAGGGCTTTCTAGGTGTCTGAAGCAACACTTTGGAAGGAGCGTAGGGAAAAGGAGAATGTAACTACATCTCATTTGGATGGAGAGGACTCACAGATGTTAGGAATATTTTTGATCAACAGCTTTCCTGGCACCAATTGTGGTGGAATCCACAACCTTGACGGCTAGCTGAGTAAGAAAGTGCTGGCAAGCTCCTGACTGCATGCAGGCAATTTGCAATGCTGCCAGTCAATATTTCAGTGAAAACAAAATTGCAGGGATCATATTAAAAGAGAGGAAAACAGAAAATAAAACAAAACAAAATCCAGCCCTTCCTTTTAAGAGAAACTCTGATACAAACTGATGGGAAAGTCCCTTCCAAATCAAAATTCAGTCTTTGTTTGTTTAAAATTAACACACTGTGATGGGAGCCCTGCCGTGAGCACGCAAAGACAAGTCTGCCAGCAGCAACAGAAGCAGACACAGCAAGAAGTGGCTTTACACGGGGACACCTGGGTGGCATGTTTAGTACAGGCCTGCAGGAAATTATGCAGAAAGAGGTTTACAGCAGTGTCCATTTGGTGGAGGAAATGTATGCAGCAGGCAGGGGTCTGAGCCAAAAACCTACACCCAGTTCTCTTCAGTCTTTGGGAGGAGAGAATTGATGAGAGAAAAGGAGAGAGCTTCTCTGGCAGTGTTTTCAAACTCTGCCTCTTCATGTGGCCATGGCAGCCTATTAGTGTGAAGCAATGGTGTTACTGAGAGAGACTGCAAGCAGCGTAGCCTGGGCAGGATGTCTCACTTTACCTTGACATGACTGACATGGGCTCTCAGGGGCATCTAAACTCCTGGTACAGCTCACAGAGCCATCTGGACTATCTTCAGAGGTCTCTGAATTGCTCCCACCTGCGTGGCTGGCAAAAGGGTGCTCTGCTGCTCACAACCACTGAGTCAGGCCCTTTTCTGCCCTGGCCTCAGGACTAAGCTTGGCTGACTGTGCTGCCAGTCAGTGGGGAGTCCCCAGATGTCTGCTGAAGGCAGCTTTACAACACATACTGCTAGAATGACATAAAGAGGCCAGAGACTGGCCTGTAACACAAAATATTTCAGGCCAAAAGGTACATTATGCTCAGAGAACATTTTTGTTGATACAATAAAAGGCATAAAATAATCTGCTCCACTTTAGTTACTAAATTGATCAGTACAGAATGAAATGAACACATTCTAGTTGTCAGTTGCATGTTTCTAGCTCAGTTTCAAAGACTGGTTCAATAACAAAAATAATGACATGTTCATTGTTGTATAAATATTCAACGCTCACACTGTAAATTTCTTCCTCCAGCCATTAAGCCTGTATTAAATCAGGTTGTCTCTGCAGAGCTTGCACTATGAGCACCTCTCCTGTGCCCAGAGAAGGCCAGCCATGCACGAAAGCAAGTGGCTGGGGACAGCTCGGCTGTTTGGAAGCCAAATCACATAATACTGAGAAACATTAAAATGTTAGCTGCTTCATCCAACAAGGCAGGCCCTTTTCTGCCACCCTGCTTTGCACAGAGCTTCCTGGGAAGCTTCCTGGAAGGCTCTGGCTTTGCAAGCCAACGCAGCTTGAGGTGGGTTTGCAAACTCTGATGTGAGCTTTGGTGAAGCTGCCTGGTCCTGCACTTCCCAAGATGTCCCAAGGATGAGGACTCATGGGACTGAAGGGACAAACTCTTCTTCCACAGGTTTCACAGCATGGGACATGGAGCGTTCAGACAGATCTCTCCCAAACCTGGATCATCAATAAATATGGAAATACAGAACAAACTTAACAGACACCAGCAGCAGATGCAGGTTCATAGATGTCTGCTTATTACCAAGCTTCACTCCAGCTGAGACTTAAATAGCCTCCTTTATGCACAACGGGAGAGGGAGTGGAATTGAAGGAAACTGGCAATTACACAATTTTATTTCCCTCCTAGCCCGTTCTCTGTGCATCAGGTGGCTCTGCACTCACACACGAAGGGTGCTTGTGAGCACTAAGTGAAGCACAAAGCCAGCCTGATGCTCTGCTTTCACTGGGAGGAAGTTTCTGTGTGCTTTTCTGGATGCTGTGCAAAAGCACAGTGAATGTATTATTCTGCATTATTTTGAAAGCACCACGAGTGCCTGGGACACAGGGACTTCCAGGATTCAATGTGTCTTTTTCAAGGCTGCAACCTCTCCTGAATATGATGGTGCTCAGAAACAGATGCCAGGGTCTAAGTTTAACACCACACCAGGCTTTATCTGTACAGATGCATCTGCAATCTTCTTCCTCACCTTTTAATACAAACAAACTTCCACTTTTTAAGATCTCCACTGTAACTCCAGTGGCAAAGCATCCACCACCCCACAGTGCTTGATGACGTACTTAGGTGCAATCAGGCTCTCCCAACATTGCCACTCACCTTGCTGACACTTTTTAAGAATATATCTCCAACAGGGCAAAACGTTAATGTCTACTTCATTGGAGAGAGATCTGGAACTCTGACTATTCCCTTATGGATAAGCCTTTAAGAATTTATTAGTGATGAAACCAGTATGTTTCTTCAGAAACTT
This sequence comes from Phainopepla nitens, assembly GCA_013400175.1. Taxonomy (NCBI): domain Eukaryota; kingdom Metazoa; phylum Chordata; class Aves; order Passeriformes; family Bombycillidae; genus Phainopepla; species Phainopepla nitens. Next base: position 456,286 of record VXBQ01003998.1, on the reverse strand, counting down.
AATAGGGTTCCATAAAATTACTTCAATAACTTTAAAAATTTAATGGTGAACAAGAACCTTTCCACAGGCTTTTTGAACTGTCCGACAGAATCCCAGAGTGGGGATATAATTCAGCAATAAATTTTGCAGGATGGTTAAAAAAATGTAAAAAGATTTTAATTTCCTATTACCTCCTGCAAGTCTTTGCCATCAATTTAAAGCAACTACACGAACTAAAAAGCACTGTAGTCACTTTTCTGTCCCAGCGATTTACAAGAAAATATTTACTGTTTGGGGAAAAAACCCAGCAAACTAGAACAAGTATCCTTTTCAGAAACACAGACATCCAAACACAAACACTCTGCCAAGTCCTGCTCTTATACACCGGTGTAAACCCAAATAAATACAGGGAAGTCAATGGAGTCAGTATGGCTTTACCTGGCTGAACCGAGGCCGGGAGCCGGGGCCGAGTGCCCGGAGCAGCAGAGATGGAAGGAAAGCCTCATGCTGTGAGTCCCCAGGCAGCTCGGCAGCAACATTAACAGGCTCCACGGGGAATGTGTTCAGCCCTTGTTAGCAGGAAGGATGGCCAGCGAAGCACGGAGGTGAGGGAAGCAGCGAGCACATGCGTGCATGGCTCACACGGTTATTAAAGAAGAAAATGGCAGGAGCACCATGGCTGAAAGCAAGCCCTCAACCCAGCCTGCCTCCTCCCCTCCCACAGGACAGGACCAGGGAGCTACATCACTCACAGCACTGATCTCAAATGAAGCTAATACAGAAAAACCAAGCCCAAACCAGAAACAGCATGAACTGCTACAGGCTGATCAGGACAGCAGGCTCCTGTCATCAGCCCCAGCCCTGCCCCAGGAGGAAGGCCTCAGTCTCCAGAGGGGCAGTGAGAGGAGCAGGAGAAGCAGCGACATGCTGACAGCATCCTCTGTTCCTGAAGCCTCTTGCTGGGACTTAGAGACCTCACCAGCATTGCACACAAAAGAGCAGCCAGATCCATTTGCAATTAAACGGCACGCCCTGGTCTCATTGATCACTCCCATTGATTGCCCAGAAGGAAACACAGCTGACCCGGGGTCAGATCCAGCTCCCCCCGCACCAGCGCTGCCTCGTCAAATCCCCTGTGGATGGCCAGGCTGCCCTGCTCTGTGCTGGTGACCTGCACTGTGAGGGGCTGCTGTGTCTGCAGGAGTCCCTCATGGGCTATTACAGAGCCCAGCCCAGCTGCCCACGGGTACCCTGTCAAACTGCTCCACTCACAGAGAAACAGAGCTCAGGGTGGAGAGCAGCTCAGAAAGGGGCACAGGAGAGCTGGGAAAACAGCACAAGCCTGGTCTCAGGCTGGGGGCTGGAGAGAACAAGGACTCTCCTTTGCAAGGAGCAAGGCTGATTTAAATCCTGGGGATGTGGTGGGCACAGCTCAGACCCATACCAGACACCTCCCCTCATCCTGCACTGCTCGCCCATTGGAAGAGGGAATCAGGTTTATACCCAGCATTTCATTTTCTCAGGAACTGAAGCTTTACAAAATCTTCCATGAATAAAACATGTCTCTGAGGTATCTTAAAAGCAGAATTGAGAAGACCCAACAGTTTCGTGGGGGTTGCAACTGCTGCTCTTAATATCACCACCCTACAGCATCCTTCTGTGCTGAGATGCAACCAGGGACTGCAGCTGGGGACAGCACTGAGACTTTACCCATTGGCTTTTGCTACTCAAGAAAAAAGAAAAACAAACTATAAACAAGGAGTAAAAAGATGGCATCTTTCAAACGTCCTTTAAAAGCTCAGACAATGTAAACTACTACAGGCACTTGGAAGAAATTTCTATTTTTCTCCTCTGATTTACAGTTTGATGGTTCTTTTATCTACTTTTACATGAACTGAGAAAAGCTAGAATGTGCTACTCAATCAATATGGGTTTGTGCTGGCCTGTTCAGGATATATAATATTTTGCTTCTATAGTTTATTTTAAATAAAAAGTATAATTAAAGAAAATAAACCACCCACTTCATAACATTTATACAGCGAAGACTTTATTTATTTTATTTACGTTTTGGTGGGCAAGGCACAGCATGCTGTTAGCTTTCTGTGATACTTAACAAAGCCGCATTTGAAATTTAAAATCTTTAAGGAAATGAGCAAATTCTGTGGAGGAAGGGCAGTTGAGCAAAGAGACTTCTTACATTACCCTAGATAATTGTGCATATATATGTTTCTGTGAGTCTCTCTCTACTCCAAAAACATATCCATGACTTGGAAGCTTTAAATCAAAAAGCAATTTCAGTCTGTAATTCTCAAATAAATAATTAAACACATTTTATCTCCTACAGTATTGCTTCTATTCATTCTAATCCCACTGACAGGAATGCAGCAACATACCCGACATCCTTAAAATAACAAAACAAAACACAGGATACCAACCAGAAGGCCTGGAAATGTTTATAATTCAACTTTTCAACTCTCCTGGCTGCAGCCTGAAGCTACAAAGAAAGCTCTATGCTGGCTCAGAGGAAGGGGAGAAGCCCAGAGATGGCTGTGCAAACCATATGGCCACCGGCGCAAGCAAACCCTGCTGGCCTGCACGAGGCAGCTCTCACTCTGGGAGGCACACAACACTCAGTTTGTGTCAAAGTTAATAAATTATCCACTTTTGCAGTCTGAGTTTTACCAAACTAACCGGACAGAGTGGTTACGGTGAATGGTCTCTTGCTTGTCCATCATAATTTCACAGACAGCTGCTGCAGATAGGGATGGCTATAGCCTGGACTAATAAATACATACAAAATAGCTAACAGGGGAGACAGAGTGCATTCCTCTTCCCAAAGAGAAGGCTGAACTTTGCAGAGCCTAGCCTGCAAAATCAGAAAACTACAGTACTAAAAGACTGCACTTATTGCACTATTTCATATGTTTAATTTTGGTTTGAAATGTGAGTAACTGGCTGTGACTTGGGTAATTATCTTGGTTATCCTGGTTTTTTGAAAATCAAAGTCCTCTTTCTCAGACTGCTGTATAATTATGTCTATACATATCCAAGAAAACTAATTCCCTCATCCTGGTAGTGGCAAAATTAGACAGAACTTTTCAAAAAGAGGATGCTGGAACTGGGCTCACACACTGGATTTGTCATCAAACTCAGGGTGTCCAGTACTGCCAATCCCAGATGTGTTTACAAATCACAAACTATCTTCAAAACAAGGTTGAAACCAAAGTATTTGGGCTTCTTTATGACTTCCTCCTGGCTCTGAAGCACAGAAGAATCAAAAGTACTAGGGTCTTCTCTGTAGTCAGGAAGACTAAAGTCTTGCCTAAATAATGAAATTAAATCTCAGATTTTGATACAATCCTCTGAGGACCTGGGTTTCATGAAAAACACAGAGTCTTGTAAGCTTGTGATAAAATCACCAGAGATGCAGCATGGGGAGCAGAGCAGCTGCAGAGCATCCTGAGCACTGTATAAATCACAGCAATATGGTTGCTATCTAAATAAATGCATTACTTACTTTATTTATTATTACAGATGCTGCTGTGGAAATTTTTGCATGCCTGTAATCATGGCGGACTCTTGTCCAAAGGTTCAGCTGTAAATTATCATCCTCCTCAAGCTCCTTGGCTGCACAGGTAATCAAGCACAAGATGGTGACCTCATCAAAATATAACCAGGACATGGGGATAAAACTGAGATCAAGAGACAGGATGCAGCTCAGATCCCACTGTGGACCCCACACAAGAAAACAGGGAAAATTTATGACATTTCTCCTGACCTCCACTGATGTAAAACACAGCTAATTGCCTGACCGGGTGCGGTGAGACTTGTTTGCTCTGTCTGTGCAGACCTTCCAGTGGTGGAAAACTCTCTCTCTCCTGGCATAGTAAGGTAAAGCCCTGGACTTGATTACAGGAGATGCTGTCCCAGCCCAGACAGGGAGTCCCTGACCCTGACAACTGGAGACAGAGTGCCGAGGGACAGGACCAAGGCACACAGGCAGCATAGCAAGCCTGGGAGACACAGGGCTCCTGATTCCCCTGTCAGTGCTGAGCATCCTTTGAGCTGTGCTGCTGCTGCAAACCTGTGCCAGGCACGGTTTTCTGAGCTCAGCTGCATTCAGGTTGTTTTCTGCTTCACTGGGCTCTCACAGGTTCCTCCTGGAGAGCTGACTTGCTGCTCTCCTGTCCTGCCCCTGCCCCTCCTTTCCCCTCTCACCCCATCTCACAGTAATAACCATCAGTTTTTAACAGCATGTCCTACACTGGAGGTTTTATAGTTCCAGCTTTTAAAATGATTTAGTGTGACAGTTTAGTGCTGAATTAAAGAAAAAAAAAAGAAAGAATAAGAAAAAGGAAGAGAAGAAGCAGAGAGAAAAAGGAGAGACAGTCCCCTTAAGGCAACAACATTATGGAGCAGTGATCTCAGAGGAACAAGGGTTCTTCTCTGGTTCAGACATGCTTGTCAGAGCTCAGTGTCGTCTCTGAACAAGAAATCTCTCTTGCTGGCCCAAGGCACAGTTTTGTGGTCAAGAGGACAGAAAATAAAGGGAGGGAACTTCAAAGAAGCATAAGCTGCATTAGCCCGCTGGGGCGGGTGGCTGCGGCACATCCCATGGCTGACAATTATGACCTGCATGCCGAGAAAGCTTGCCTCCCTCTTGTCAGAAGGATAAGACACAGGCTGTGAGCTTTAGAGCTTTGAGGATGTGTACAGTTCATGATGAAAGATAGCACTTCAAAGCCCTCTGCCTAGAAACCCAGGGAGAAGTAAGAGCGGAGGGTAAGCAATCTTTTTTCCTGGGGGGTGCTTATGCGGGGGAAGGATAAGACTTACTTTCACTGTCATTTATTATTGCCATGAAAATGAAGCCTTGCACTGTTTATGGAATCTCTCATTAAAAGGATCTCTTGATAAATCGCTTGACAAACATTCATTAATTAAGTCTCTGAGCACACTTGGCTGACAAGCATTAGTCTTCATTTTGCAGGAGGGGGAAATTGAGGCATGGAGCTCAGCGAGCCCCCAACAGCCAGGGCAGGGCTGGGTCCTGGCCAGCCACTCTGTGCCACCAGACAGATGGATTACACTGCTCCCTCCGTGCCCAGCTTGATTCTGATCCAAAGACAGGAGCAACACACTGTCTTCAACAGACTTCAAAGCTCTTTTTTTCCTCCCACTGCTGCCCAGTGCCTCCCAGGGCTGCAGGGCAGACAGGGCTGTGCAGGTCTGGCTCCTCCATGGGCATCTCATACCCTGGGGGTTCCTGGACACCTCTTTCATCTCACAGGCACCTCCCCACCCACAACCTGCCTGGGATTATGTATGGAGAAACCCTGGCTGCTGCCCAGGCTCCACTTTTTGATGGAGGTATTCCTCCCTGGGGCCTCTGACCTATCAAACCAAGCAAGAGAAACAGCTTCTTTAAGACATCCATTTCACCCTCACTGCCACAGTGGCCTTGGGAACTCAGCAGGTCACCTGGGCTGCAGCTGCAAGGCTATTGTGGTACAAAAGGCACTACCTCTCCCACTTTCCCTGGGATACAGCAGCTCTGGAGCAAGGACTGGTGTGAGAAAGCTCAGCTGCCTCCAGCCAGACCCATGAGGGAAGCCCACAGCTGCAGGGAGCCAGCAGCGAGGACCCAATGCTCAAGTCTAGAAAACACAAACTATCCTACCCCACACACTTCAAAACAGGATCACAGCAGGCAGGAGGAGGTCCTTGCAGTGACTTAGGGGTGACTCTCCCTCTCACCTCCTCAGCCCCACAGCTCATCTGCCTTCCTATCCCTGACCATCACCCCTCTGCCTCATGCTCCTACCTGGAGACATAATAACAGATCTGGCTTTCCCCTATGCTTCCCCTGCCTTTCCTACTACTCGCCCTTCAAAAAAGGAAGGGCTGGCTGGCAGATTCCTGTGAGAAAGGAGCTGTATGAGAGAGCAAACAGACCTTTATTATTTGTTTATTGATTTATTCTCCAGGAGGATGTAACACCCGGCCCTCGGCACCAAATGCCCTTGTAACTCTGTACTGCAGTGACAAGTTGGCCAAACAAACACTTTTCTGCGTCAGGAAACAAAGACTATCAGCAGAGCAGATCAGGGCTTCTCTGCTCTTACTTTTAATTATTATTTCCTCACACAGAGGATTTAATCTCCTCTTCTGCTGGAAGCTCAAAGTGCTCCATTCAGCCTATTTCACAGCTGTGACTGCTGAGGTCACCCTGGGTCAGGACACCTCTCTCTGCAGCATAATAGTGACTGGTCCCCCAAAGTGGACATCCACGCCGTGCATCTGCTGCTGCAGATGAACTGGTGTCAGGAGGAGGAGCACGGCCACCACCGCGGCCCTGCTGGGGAGGGGGCAAAGCAAACGTTACCCAGAGAGCCCCAGACAAAAGACGCTGCTCCTCTGGCCTTTTGTGGAGCTCTCAAATGCGGTCAAAGGTTACATTTTACAGCTGTTCCAGCCTCAAATAAGCGTAACCCGCCTATCTTAATACTTAATTGCATTGCTAAGCTGCTGATAAGCTAGGACGGCATAAAACAAATTCCCAGGGCCAAATACATCCCCAGGGAAAGTTTGTGGGAACAGAGGGAGTTCCACTAAACAATGAACTGGGAACACGGGGAGTTGCACCCGACAATGAATTCACTTTATGTGTTTTAGAAGCCTGGTTACCTTCAATAAAAGCTGCAGCATGGATGCTGCACATTTGCTAGCTAATATCTCTCCAAAAAGGCTGCCAGTGTTTACAAAAGAAGGGCACAGTGCAAATGCCCACGGGAGAGGACAAGCACGTGCCGCACCATGAGCGCGCCCATCAGGAAACTGTGTTGACCTAATCCCCTCCCCACAGAGCCACCACGGCTCCAGCCCCGCAGAACACGGCCTTAAATCAACGCTCTTATCTCACAAAAGGAATTTAAGTGCAATGCTTTGAAAGTCACTTTCTCCCGGCCATATGGCATCCCCGAGCCTGGTCGTGTAGGAGCGGCGTTCATTTGCATGTGCAAGAGACAAATCTGGCTCTTGCATTGCGGGAGTGTTAACAGAGCGAGGGGCAAAATTTAGCACTGTTTGGGTTTCTCCACAAAATCTTTGCTGAGGCAAATTTCTCTCACCTCTCAAGCCAAGTGCCAAACGCTGAGGTAGCCTCAGGAGAGCTTGCCCACGACCCCATGCCATCAGCAAGGTACACTGGCACATGGCCAGGATAAAAGAGAAGTCTGAGACAAAACCCATGATCTGAACCCGAAGCTGGCAATGTCTACACCCACATTAAAGCAAACAGGAACAGGCTGAAATTATAGGGATATAAACAGCACTGAACACAAACTCCAAGACAGCAAATTCACAGTCATTCGCACATTTAACTTCCTGATAGGGAGGTATTTTGAAAACTCATGTTGCTGAGCTGCTCCATGATATGAAGGGGTGGGGGATCTTGGGCTTCAGCACAAGGAGGAGCCAACAAAGCTGCTAACGCTTCAACAGAAGCCTCTCCAGCAGATCTCTGTGCCAGGCATTATGCAGGATGGCAAGATTTTTGTTTTGCCGAGGCAGTGCCGTATGGGCAATCTGGTTTGCCTTATCAGCGAGCCAAGTGAGAGAAGAGAAACGTTCTTCACCACCATTTGTTTAAATTTCCCTCTTTCCCCCAGATAAAGCTGCATACTTTTGTAAAAATATCTACAAATGTAATAGCATAATGGGCTTGTCATCGGTTTCCACATTTGGCATTGAAAATCTGCAAAGCTTGGAAAGAAAGAGAATTCCTAATAGTTACTGCTGCTGAAGAGCCCAACTAAAAACTGGGCCTGGATCCAGGTGATGGAGCATACAACCACCAAAACGCCTTTCCGTGTCCAGCACCTACTCCTACACAACTGCAAATTGTTCCTTTCTTGGCCTCACTGAAATAATGCAAGAAGGTTATTTCATCACTTCTTGCTGATGAGCCTCATCTCCCCTCTTTGGAACATTTGCATGCCCCTAACATCCACTATTGCTGTGAACTGATTTTATTTTGCAGCTCAATGCAGAGGGTGCTGCAGACAGCCACAAGCCCTGGCAATTAATCTGGAGCCACACAAACCTCCTTGCATGGCAAAGTGGAACCATTCCCAGCACAATGCTTTCCACCATGTACCACATTCTGCCCTCTCCAAGGCTGTTTCTTTGGCATTTCTGCCCAGTATCCATCTCAGTGAGATTATCCCTGGGAACACAGGAAAGCAGAGCAGCCTGGTTTTATGGCTGTGCCGAGCCCTCAGACGAGGGCTTGGCGTATTTAGAGATCTGTGGCTGTGCCCCCCAAGGGGATGTGGAACGAGGCAGTCTCTTAGCAACACCCAGTGCCTATCACAGGTAACTGTCATTAGCAGCAGAGCGGAGCTGCGCCGTGCCAAGCACCCTCTGTGTCCTGGAGAACCGAGATGTACAGGCTCAAATGCTCCGTGGGCACTGGCAGGGGAGGGATGTGCAAGCCCTTGTCAGGATGACACAGACAGCACCGAAATACTGATTTGTTTAAAAGAAATGAGGATTTGATTGTATTAGAGGGAGAGGCATGTCCCCTACAGTAAGGACGGACTTCTCCTTTGTCAGTAATCCCTCTCTCCAAGACACTTAATACAAATCTTACTGGAAGGGAAGAAGTCCCACCCCACACTGAGACAATGCAGCTCTAAATTTTAACTTCAATCATCACAAGCCTGTAAAGCTGATCTTTATGACAATGTGTGTGGCCAAGCTACAGGCTCTGGCAGAACTGATGTCCTGCTATTTGCACGATAAGGATTCACAACCCAAATCTCTTGCTGTAAGACAAGGAAAGAATTTCTCCAAATCACTTACCTTTATTTGCTGCAGGAGAGAACAGCTTCTCAGAGCCTACAGAAGCCTGAAAAAGGAAGAGAAAGAGAGGGTGAATAATCCTGAAGGAGAAATTTGGAAGGTTTGCTCACAAAAACACAGCTCATAAAACAAGTGGGTTATCTGGAGACCTGCAGTTGCGCATTGCACCTGGAGGGTGCAATGTTGTGCCATTAAAGAACGAGCATGCATCCTGAGGAGATGAAAGCCAAGCAAGAGGACTGTCCTGATCTCACCCAACTACATCCTCCTGTCTCGTTTCTTTAGGCAGCCATGCAATGCACAGCTATTTTATCCATGATTCCTCATATAAAAACAAAATCAGTGAAACTGCTATCAAGCTGAAGGAAAAAAAGAAAAAAAAAACCAAAACACATTTCAAAGGCTCTCTCACTGAAAATAAGCTCAATTCTTGCTGAACATGCAAAATGTAATTTGTGTATTGGAAACACAAGTTGCAACTGAACACATCTGTATGAAGGAGGGTGTTGTTTAATATTATGCCAAATGATAGGTACATGCTGCTATGCACTTAGTTGAGTATGAAATAAAACGACTTCCTCTTGGAAGAAGCCCGTATCCTTGCAGACTGGGTTGCACTATGCTGTCTGAACTCCACAGCAGTGTATTTGTGCTCCTCACAGCTCTGGGAAACAGTTAAAGAAATCCAATTAACCTAAACCTTGTAAACAGCTTCATGATAATCAGGGTCACTGGGTTACAGACAAGATGATAACTACAGACAGGGAAAAAAAGTCCATTCATCGTAAAGAAAGCTTTTATGAGTTAATTTGATGGCTTCCTTTCCTCCCCCCACTGATATCAAACAGTCAACCGATTTCAGCATAAGCTTTTCCTCCTCGCTATCTGATAAAATAGCAAGCAGCCTCTCCAGAATCAAAGCTGGTCTGGGAGCAGGAGCACGATCAACGTTACTACCATCTACAAGAAAGTATCATCAACATGTTGGCACTGACTGCTGCATGAATAAAATGGGTGAAGTAAAAAGCTGACGAGCAAAAGATACTGAAAGTGAAAAAAGCCTTTTTCCCCTGGCTCTGCTTTAAAAACAATTAATTAATTCCACACATGGCTGAACTAAGTTGATTTTATTTTTGATTTTATTGATTTTTTTCTAAGGTGCCTTGGGAGATTTGCATGATAAAGAGCACTACAAATTATATTACACTGCTATATATTTTAAATGACGACTCAGAAGGAAAAAAACAAACAGTAAAATGCAAGAAGTTTTGCATGAGATATAGTAAAAAGCAAGAGTGATCCATTAATGTTACTTCTAAGAAAAGTGGCACTGCAAGCACTGAATGTCTTACTTAATGCAAATGCATAAAAAAGAGAGGGAAAACAACATGAAAAATAGGTTGAGGCTGAGACACATAAGAAAAAAATTCTGAATTATGTCCACGACAAAGCTGCACGTGTAGCTGTGGCATGTATGATCATTACACAGCTCAGCAAAAAGACCCTAAAATCTTAGGGAAAATCAGTTACCTGTACGATCCCTTCACTGCATGGATTAAAAAGAGGAAGAACCAGGATTAAACAATGTTTTGCCTAGGCTGGTTTGCAAAGAAAGTGTAACAGCGTCACACAGCAGCAACAACAGTGGTGCATAAAACGTTTGACAGCCAACTCTGAATTTACAACTCATTGTTAGGAGATTTTTCACTTATAATCAACACCAAGTCACCACGGGCGCAGAACACATCTGCAGGCTCTGGGAACTCACCCATGCTAACAGCTCACACAAAGCCAGGGCCTACTCTCAAAGCACTCCACAAGCCCTCGGACACGTGGCAGGTGGATAAATAAGATTCCCCCATTTTACAGGCAATGAAACTTCAGCGTGGCTTGCACTGAAGCCCCAGCAGTAAATCGGCCGCTGAGCCACAAATCCTAAGTGCCGGGTGTGGATGCTGGGGTGTGCAGCCCTCCAGAGGAGCCTGCTCGGGAGAGCCCTTCCTGGGGAGCCAGCCGTGGCTGCAGGAGCTGCCCTGCCTGCGGCAGCCCCCCAGCTGGGAGAATCTTTGTGCTTCCCCTGGTCTGGAGAGTCTGCTCCCACAGCCACCACTCTGTGGCAGCCACCAGCTCACTCCCTCTGGGGCACCTCGGCACCGCGGGCTCAGTGCAGACCGGCAGCGCTCAGCCGGGAGCTTAAGATCTCGGAGCTACAGGTCCAGACTATATAAAAACAATGTTTAAGGAAGTCAAGCCAGAAAATTCACTTTAAAGACAAAGTAAAACACCCGGATTATTGCTCAGTCTTCTGCTATCAGCATGTGCCACCGCCTTCCACAATCAGAGTCAACATTTACAGAGCAGCGTTTTCAACATCGCAGCTTCAGTTCACAGACACAAACCTTCACACCTAGCGTTTACAGTAACTTTTGCTCTCACTTCTGGTGATTTCTAGCTCCAGATCTGAGCAGTTTTTGGCATGAGCACTATTCCGAAACAGTGAACGCCTGTGCTATAGGATATTCTGCGAGCTGCTGTAAAGGCAGGAGGGAAGCTGGGGGAGGAAGAGCCTGAATACATCATTCAACCCTATCAGTCATCCTTTAAAGAAAGTGTACAATAAAACCTATGTGTCTGAGGGAGTCACTAATGAGTGAAAAAATCCAGCAAACCAACACATCTGCTAAAACAAGTCCCCTCCCAAATACTGCTGTTCCAAGCAAATCATTTGCATATGTTTAAGAAGAGATTTAAAAATAATATTAATAAAGTGGAATTCTTCCCTTGTGAACAAAACCAGGCATTTGGAGTCTTTCATGCAGAGTTCAAGCCATCACAGGAAATCACATGTTCTTTGATTGCAAAATGGAACTAAAAATGTCCTTTGTTCCCCCTCTTGTTGCGTCCTGCCTGTCTCCATCTGGAGGACCATCTCACGAACCCCTCAAGTTCCTTTTTGTTGCTGCATAAGGCAGCGAGACCTGCCCAGCCTGAAGCTCACAGACAGAAGACACCTCCACCCTTCCTTGTTCACTGGGTGCTCATCTCCCTTGCCCCCAGCACAGCCCACAGCCACAGAACCCACCACAGGCTTGTGTTCGTACAAATGCTGCTTGCATGGTCCCACCCTCGTCTCCAGTAACAACCGTGGCACTTGAAGCGTATCTGACATCTGTCCCAGAGCAGCAGTTTCTGAGGTAACCTCATGTTGCTGAAACCTCTAAGACCCAGCACCCTTTCGGTGACACCAAGCCTTCCAGGTCCCCTCTGTGGCTTATTCAATGAAGTTACCGATCCTTTGTCACCTTTTGATTTTCTTTCTTTTCTACTCTAGGCCTAAAGGGGAAAATGCCTCCATCCAGCTCTGTGACAGCTTGAAACCAGGCTGAACACACTGCAGAGGAAAATAACATTTCTGCCCTTTTATGCTTTGCAGAGAGCAAGCAGAGGAGTGGTGCTGCAGTCCCTCCCCCTTCCTCCCCTTGAACCCAGCACATATAAACACTGATTCAATTTTCAGCACTAAAAGCTCAGCAAAGGCAGCTTTTTCCTCAAATGTGAGGTGGTAACCACAAAGGATGTAGCACACCCTCTCCTCTGAAGGTGAGCAGTGAGGCATAATGAAGTCCATGCCTCATTCATCCTGGCTTCCACTAACCCAAAGCAGCTGAGAGGTGCAAGAGCTCTTGCAGATTAATAATTTAATGATTATATATAACAGAACAACATCATCTGACAAAGACAGCACTATAAATTATGTCAGGCCTCACAGTAATTAGCTCTTTTTTTCCCCCCTTTATCCTTAGCCTATAAATGGCTGACAGGGAATAGAACTGTTCCTTATCACCAACAACACAGGCTCTGTGGACCTTCATGCTGTCTCCTGGAGCACTGAACGCCAGATCCAAGCCTGATACTCCAGGAGCCTGCTAGCAAGACACTGGGAAACTGCTAATAAGGCTGCAGTTCTGGTTCACAAGAACAAGCAAAGTAGTGTTGGGGACCTGGTATGTATGTCATGTACAGGGCAAAAGCCAAGCATTCCCTCCAAATGAGTTCAGTACTGTAGGCAGAAGAAGGAGACAGTAAAATACATTTTAAATTTTAGATCTGGATGGCTGCCTATCTATTAGACAGCCAACAGCCAGTCTCAAGAGAGACTGTTTGCACTATTACTGAACTTAGAAAGCACTAAAAAGCTCACAAGAAAACCCTTTTCTGGGAGATTTCCAAACTAGAAGTGCTGGATACGTTCAGAGGAAGTTTTAGCATAAAGCACGGACACTACCTGAAAATTTTGGATCAATTTTCATTCTTTCCTTTGATCTGTCTCCCCTGCTTTTACCAACCACTCCAATGCCACTTGATCGCTTGTCCAGCAGCGAATTTCAGCATGTCAGTACTGCTTTACTACTTTGCAGTTCACTCTGCAAGTCATTCATACCAGACCCCTCATCCAGTAATATGAGAACAATAACTCAAACAGGAAGGTATTGTTTGGGTTGTGATTCTTCTGTAGGAAATGGAAATTGATACATATGGAAAGGTGCAAGAGAAGCCTAGAAATAGCACACACGCACACAAAAACCCAAAGTAAAAATCCCCCTTAAGACCAACAAAGTATTCTACACATTTCAGGATTCAGAAGCAGCCCATAGGTAACACTGCCTGCATTGTGAGGGCATGTTTCAAGGTAGCCTACAGTCTTTCCAAAACTTGCATTATTTTTGGAGAGAAACCACAGCTCAGTTAGGTAGACAAAAGGAAAGTTAGATCTGCAATTCAGTCATTTTTGTGAACTTTCTAGGAATATCCAGCTTTGTGGTACACAGCCGGCTGGGACACAGCACAGCCCAGCTGTGTGAAGGATTAAGCAAGAGGGAACAGGACTTCTACAAATCCACACTGTGAATATCTTCCCACAGAATTTATAGACTGGCCTTTCAAGAGGGCTCAGCATTCAGCAGCTGCCTTTGGGGCATCAACCGGACTGGAACTACTGGGTATGGAGCACTTCCAAAAATCCGTTTAGAAACCTGAATGGTGACCAGGTTGTTCTGAAAAATTTGTTTAGAGCTGATAGTTTGGATCATTTATGAAATTCTGTCTGTTGATCTCCAGGACTAATAATAAATAATCCCTAAGCAAGAATGAAACTCCACCTTTCTAGTAACAATCCTAAAAATACAGTTGTGCCTTCAGTTAGACCGTAACACATCACAGTGAGACCCGCAGCACTAACACCTCAAACAAGCAACTACATTGAAATGGCAAGGCCTTAAATGCCACAGATACTTCCAGTTCAAATATGATTCAAGGCCATCTCTGAGAGGTAGTGACGGGTCTTCTGTATCTTTCATGAGTTTACTCTATACAATGCTCACTAGAAACAGAATGTTTCTTGGACTGTACTTCCATACAGCAACACACTTGTTTAGGTTCCCACCTCACATTCATTTAGCACACACATATTCCATACTGCTCTGCTCCTGAAAGGACTGTCACCATGCGCTCGCCTCTTTGTCACTTTTTCTTCCAAGAATGCTCATTTCTCTCAGCAGTTTACACAGCCATGACTGTTTTTTGCAAAAGCACCTTTGAGAAGCTAGCACAGGCCTGGGAACATAGATTAAATTAGGCCATAGAGAGCTTAGAAGCAGAGATCACTGGTCCTAATTCACCACTGAATTACGCTGACTTTACACAGTGGCAAATGGAAGGGGGGGCAAAGTGGATGGGGACTGGAAGGCACTGAAGGAATTGCTGTATGGAGTCTGCAGGGCAGAGAGGAACCAAGATCACTGCTCCTCCAAAAGTTCGACATCTTGTTTTGGTCCTCTTTTGGCAAGACAGTGATAAGCTGAAATTAACAATGTTTTGAACCCTGACCATGTTCCTCATAATTTTACAACCATTGGGGGACTGAACAAACTAGTTTAAATCAAGCAGCAGCAGTAATTTTTAAACATACGCTGCTGTGGTGTGCTGCTTATCGCACAGATGTGCCTCTTCCTGTGACAAAGGGTGACTGAATCCTCTGACACAGGGGACATCTGACCTACAGCATGTCTGCCATCAGAGCCTCAGGGCACAGGCCTGCTAACTCCTCTTCCCTCTCTCCTCAAACCATCCTCCAGTCCCTGGGGAATGGCTGCAGCCCAGAATTCTCCCCTTCCCATCCCCTCCATTAGCGATGCTTTATGATTCATCTTCCTCTGAGCAGTTGCTGTCTCCCAAAGGAAAAGATCAAACTCCCTCTTCTTCCCAGCTCAGTTCCAATAAATAAATAAATACATGTACTGAAAAAAAAATTTAGTGAAGGAGGAGAAGGGAGGAAGCTGGGGAGTTCCTGGACCTCACCTCGTCAGACAGCTGCAGAAGGTTCCTCAGCTGTTTCCAGAGACACCAACGAGAAAAGAAAATTTCCAGCTGTCCCTCATTAAAACCATCCAAAATACTTGCTTAATGTTAGCGTGCTTGTGTGTCCTAATTTAAATTAGGGTGCATTTGGTCCTTAACCAGGATCTTCCTCCTTCAAACCTCAGCTCCCCAACCACTACCAAATCTACCTTCACTTTACACTCCTGCTACTTTCCACTCCAACCAGCACTGATTTCCCCATAACACGTGTTCATATGCTCCTGGGTGTTCTGGTCTATGAATGGCATCCAGAGGACAGTCCTCTCCCACTGCTACTGGATGAGGCTGCAGCTCTCAGTGTAAGCTGGAGGCAGTGATGTGTCTGTGTTAAAGGCAACTGATACACGCCATAGTCAGGGAAACAGTAGTTCTCCATGATACACTGAGAAAAGGACTTTGTGTGGTCTGGTATAAACATCTCAAACACCAGAGCCCTCGTGCCTTTCTCAGAGAGCTGACTCCCTCCCAAAACAGACTTTTCAGCCTACACTTCCACATTCAAAATTTTTTCATTGCCCAGACACTCACTTAGGCATGCACAGATTTGATCACTGATTTATCTTTTGCTACAAATGTAAAGGAAAACCTACCTTTAGGTAGGAAAGGTTGGGAACGCTGTGTGTACCACACTGCTACAGCAGTTTGTATTATTGTCATTACAGCTTGATCCTATCTAGTCAGCCCATCTATTTGGCGGGGATATGGCTTTTTATTTGCACTAAATCAAAGGGAACGGCGAGTGCTCTTTGCAGAACTATCTAAAACTTCTTGTAATTCAAAGGCTGCACTGCAGGAAGAGTGATGGGGGAGAGCAGCGACTGTGCTGCGAATGACAGGTGGCAGACTGTTGTTTGGTACCTACCAAATTACTCTGCTGCTCCCAGGGCTGCCTTGGCATTTCATTATCCCAACTCTCTCCTGGAAGGATGCGGACATAAATTCACACCTCATGTCCTGGTTTCCGTCAAACTGAGTAAGAGTGCAAATGCTGGCACCAACTGGGAATGCCAAGCAGGGCTTGGCATGCTAGAACAAACTCTCAGCTGTGGTCTTTGCCAGCTACCTGCATTTATCATTGTAATGGCCTGCCAGACAGGACTTGGCAAGCGACAGACGAGGGCGGGAGGAGGAGGGCCAGGCTCTGCACTGCCAAGCAATTCATTCCTGTAGCTCCTGCCATCACTGTACCAGCAGGGCAACCTTCATTTTATTTTATCTTTTAACCAATTATGTGTCACCCAAATCCCACCTGCAGCTTTCTCCAACACAAATGGCTATAAATCACAGTTCAGAGACCAAGAGGGTTTTGCAAGACATTTGATTTCACAAAAAGGTCACTGTCTGTCTGAGGATTGCTGCAGTTCAAAAATGAACTGAATAACAACCTGCATTGGCAGACAGGGAAGGAACCGCTTCCATCGTCTGTTGCATGTTGTCAGATAATATTAGAACAATTAGTGAGGCCAACAGTGGCAGCATCATTAGGATTCAGCTGAACCAAAGCTCTGATAAAAATTCAGTGAAATATCTCCTTTCAATTTTTGAAGAAAACATAATCAAATCAATAAAAAAGGGAAAACTGCATGAGCACACCAGAAACATTCAACATAACTTCCCTGAGCGGACAAATACATGCCTGCCATCACTGCAGCCTGCTCCAATCTGCTTGGCTATTCCAGAGTTTAACCACGAGCTTTGCTATCTCTCAGAGCACTACTCTGTGGTCTCAGACCACTCAGCATGGTCTGATCTCCAGGGAAAATGCTGTATTCTTGTTTTTAATCCATATTCTGGATACGTATTGGACTCTGTATAGAATTTTATGAGAACCATATCACAGAGCAAACATTTAAGACTGCTCAAAAATCATTTGACACTCATGCTGTTCTGGACACCCTCAGTGTCCATCCCTTTCTTGCAGGTGACACATCATGCCAGACAGCCCTGACAAACCAGCATCAAATTCTCTGAAAAGCATCAGGTTAGCTGCAGTGAGCACATGAGGCACAGAGAAGATCGCATTGTCCTCCCAGCCCAGACCATGGCTTGTGACACACGGACATCCCTCTGACAGAATTCTCCAGTTGTGGATGCAATCCTGACATGGCCCTTTCCTGGGCCTGGGGGGTCAGGGAGCTTATCAGGAAGGCAGCTCTTGTCTGCTGCCATTGAAACTTGCTGTCTTACCCACAGCAACCTCAAAGGAGTGCCTCTGCAGAAGGCTCTTTTGTTGTTGTTGTTTCTAATTCACTGCTCCAAAATATTTCTTGGCTGCATCCCAGGGCTGAAGCCTTATCTGCCCATCCCCCCGGCAGACACACAGCAGCTGCAGAGGCTTATCACAGTTGCCTGTCCACTGAGTTTACAAATTAACACCCTATCGAGGCTGCACGAGGGCTGATTAATCAGAGAGAGGCAGTCTGAGGGCCTTTATCACCGTAAGCGGCTGCTGGGAGAGAAGTCACAAATCTCTCAGGAGGCCGGAGATGCCTTACAAATGAAAGAGCAGGAGGCCAGAGAGGAGGAGGGCCCAATGGTAGGGGAAGCAGATATTTTAGAGATAGTAGTAGTGGAGGTAATGGAGCAGTGGGAGGGGGGGAGCTGCAGGCAAACGCCAGTACATTATGACAGCTAAAAAAAAAATAATTAACAGCCTATACCTCATGATTCTAGCTTCCCTCCCCGGGCTATAATTTAGCCTATTGCTCCTTTGCTCCAGAGGACAATAAACATTTATTATGTTAAACACATAACTGTGCTGCACAAAAGCACCGTTCTTTCCCAGGTCCACTCCTTGCACAGCTGTGCAGCTCAGGATGGGGCTGCTGAAGTGGGCTCCCTTTCATGCAGAAGATTACTCGGTTTGGACACAAAGCACATCCCTGGCTTCACCCAGAGCTGCAGCGTGCTGGATGTGTTCATACTGAATGTGAAGGCAAATCCCATGAGACTCAGAGCTCTTGGATGGGGCCACTGGCCCACCAGCACCTGACAAACAGCGTTAGGATGTCCCTGGGTATGGGAGCATCAGCAGGCAGGAGCAGCTCCTGCAGAGATTGTGTGATTCAGGCAGTCTTTACCACCTAAGAAGCATCTCCTCTTTTTAATTCAGCAGCCTTGCTAAGAGGTTTAGTGGGAAATTTTCATTCCCACCAGAATTATGTGTAGGAGAGATTCTTATTACAAGATGAATATTACAGTCATGTGAGTCGTACTGGAGTGTGCTGGCCCTGCCCCCTCTGAGCACCTCAGCTGCTGTAAGAGCACGGAGATTTAGGAGATTTGCTTCTGCTAGTGGACTGTAGTTCAGGGACTGCTCTCCTCTGCTTCAGTGCCAGTACCTGCTACAGCCCTCCAGCTTTGAGCTTGAGGCAGGACAACGCAAAATAATTATAAAATCCAAAGGGACTCACACGAAAAAGATTTAAAATCTAATACAACTTTAAAGGCAACCAATTTGGACATCCGTCTACATTTGTTAACATTCATTTCTAAATTTAAGTTTTCAAGTTTAATCCTTGAGACTAAGACACCCAGCTGGATTTTCCTTTGAAGTGTAGTATGTGTGGAAACTGAGATTCCCATGCTGCAATGAGACCCCAGAAAGTAAAATTTTAATAAAAATGTTACCGACATGAAGACATTCATAAGCAAACACTGCAACCACCTCTTGTCCAGTGCTTTCTATTAACACATCAGTAAAGAATTTAACAAATAACCTCTGGATAAAAGTGTCATTCACTGTAGCCTGACCACCAACAGCGCTGGGTGTGTGCATGATCTTGGGGAATGGCCATTCCCATTTTGCCCACGGAAATTGCAGAAATAGAGGGCTGCCACCGCCTAACTCAACATCTTCAGACTGGCTCTTTTCAGACAGCAGTGGAAAGCAAAATCAAACAAAAATGAATGATCATCTGCCTTCTCCTCCTCTCTGGATCCAATGAGGAAACTATTTCCCCAACCACCTGGATTATTGGTCTACGAACCCTTGCAGATGCCCAGTTTTAACACTATCCATTAGGTTAATTAGAACTGGGCAAGTAGATGCTGAGTATGAGTCCAGGAAAGGAACGACAGCTTTTTTATTTGAGAACTCCCTGCCAGGCTCTGTGAAGCAGACAGCTGCCCAAGGTCTTCTCATAGCTCTCCTCTGCCAACAGACACCAGATTAATTCGAGATGGACTGGACCCCCACTCGTTACGTTCAGCAGACCCCGGGTAATCAGATGGAGAAACTACAGGATGACAACACCTCCTGTCACCCCCATCATGTACCAGCAACTCTATACATGCAGGAAACATCAAATATTCATCAGGTAAACAATACCAATGCGGTAATCCCAAAACATGGTGAAATTCTAGAAGCTATCTCTCTGGTGTTTATCAGATTGACTCTTTTAACTTCATTATCAAGTCTGCCCAACAGTCCTTCTCACTCTGTCTCAGGTCTCGTGTTTCTATATTTTAGGGAAAAAAAAGTCTCCGTTGGACTGCCTGTTCCCCACAGCTCTGTTCCCACTGGTGGATGCCCTCACTCACCACAGAAGGCACACCACAGGGGGCACGTATTTAAAGACGCAACAGAAGGGATTAGGAACACCTTAAAAAAGGATAGCATATAAACTTCCCAACAAATGGAAGCTGCAGAGGAAAAAATATGGATGGAAGCTTATGGTTCACATCTGCAAAGCATCTGGCTTCCTATCCCTCCCTCATTCAAAGGCAGTGAAGTGCACTCACCTAGTTTCTACAGGAAAGGGTCACCAATCTTTTCTCCTGTGCTGTACAGTAAGTCAAGAAAGAAGCTCTCATTGTTGTACCTTGATTAAATATGGCACTAACTGACCTCATCTTCTGTATAAGAAGGTGGTGAATGGGGCAGTCCCCCATTTGCAGCCAACATATAATCTGTCTTCTCCAATTAGATACGCTTTGCAACAAGTGTGGTGGATCCATTTATTTCCATACTGCAATAATGCAGATAAATCCAACTTTGGCTCCAGTCCCACTGCTTTCAAAGAAGCTGGGGCTCTGCATTTCCAATCGCTGCCCTTTTTTTTTTTCCCCTTTCCCCCCCCCCTCTTTCTGCTGCAAAATGTCACCAATTTACTTTAGCCTGGGGGCCCATTTCGAGTTTTACCACCAATATACGAGAAATGCATTTTTCAAGCTGTTACCACTTAACTGTACTGATATCAGCCACTCAGGGGACACAATATTGTTTACACATCCTGCTCTATGGAATAAGCACGGATGCCAAAACTCTGCCTGGCTTGTGAAGGAGACGTTTACTCTCTGTTTTATGAGATTTCCTCGATTTGTGGCTGCCTCAATGGTCGTAAAAACAGCTGTAAATCAAAAGAGCACCACAAAATTGCAATAACAACTGTCGAACTCGGCTCTAAAAAGCATAACTCCCAGCACCAGAAGGTGGAAGGCTTTTCTCTGATTTAATACCAGGTGTGGGGGAGCCCTATCAAGTCTGTGTGCAGCACTGTGTCTGCCCACAGCCACCCCCTCACATCAGCTCAGCCAAACCCCTCTATTTTGGCTGCTCCCCTATCGCTCGCCCCTACTCTGCCCCACGTAGTTCCTTCCGGCCCCTTTCCTCCTCTTCTCTGGAAAACAGAAGTCTTTTGCAAATGCCTGGAGAACACTTATACAAATAACTGCTGAATGCACAGCCCTGTTTAAAGCATTAAAACGGACAGAAAGCGAGCGCAGTGTTGAACACGGCTGTGCTCTGAGTCGCGGCCGCTCTGCGGGATGGCGATGGCTTTAGCAGATGACCTCAGGCCGTCACCTTGCTGCTGGCCTGCCCGGGAGAGCCTGAATTCCTGAACAGCCTCTCAGCCCGGTTTTTAGGGAGTGGAGTGAAGGAGGAGAGGGCTGGTGAGACATGAGTTATTAACAGCCGTCTTCTGGGAGCTGATTCGAGCTAAAATGGTTCCAGAACAGGCAGCTCCATTTGAGCCTCCAGTGAGGACTGGCCAAGGAGCAGATGCATGAATTCAAAAGTTTCTGTTACTCTGTGCCACTGGCTATAGTCCAAACCAAAGAGAGAGTTTCACCCGTGGGTAAAACAGCCTTCCTGGATTTTTCCATGCCCCATTCCAGTTGCTTTCACAAACAATCTTCTCATCCTTGTCTCCAAAAATCCTAAAAGACTCTCAGTTCCTGCATCTTGCCACCCCCTGCAATCTAAGACTAACTTGGCCAACAACAAACTCCCTTCAGCACCTCCCAGCTCTGAGAAAGCAGCTGTGGCACCAACAGCCATGCTATAAACCCCGGGCCAACAGAGTTAGCCTGGCTCTTTGTGCCCTCTGTCCAAAGCACGGAAAGCTTTCCTGGCTTCACCAGCCAGGCTTCATTCTCTTTTTCAAACTTCCTCTTAAATCAAGCTTCTTTCATGGCATTTAAATAACACAACTTTCTCCATTACAGAAAGAGGCCTGTACGTGAATAAGCCAAAGTATGTGAAGAAACGATGACAGAAAGTTCATGGGAAGTAAGTTTAGCCAGTGCTCATCTCAGTTTTTCTGTCATCTGCAGCAGACTAAAATACACTTGAGTTCCAGTGTGTTACTGTATCTCTGTCTGGCGGTGTGTTTTTCCAGATGCACATCCTAATTATGCTCTTCAAGCAAATGCCCCGTGGAGCTGGGTAGTAGAAGAGAAAACCTCTTTACAGTCACGACCATGCTGTGATCCATTCTGGACAGGAACTCCCCCCTGCACTGAGAGGACAATTTAATTTCCATGGACCACTTGATGCAAAGGGAAAAGGATCTATATTCTTTTGTCTGAACCCCACAAAGTGTCAGCCCTTCTTTCCCCATTCTTCTAGTAGACGTGTACATTCACATTCTTGAGAAAATCCCCAATAGACGGGAACAGTCTTTCACTTCCAATACATTATGCCTCCCTGCTATAATCTTTTCCTTCTTGTACAATGCCTCTTGACTTTCCTTTGACTCTTTTCTTTGCAATTTTTCCTTTATGAATATAATCAGAGAGACAAAACAAAAAAATCTCCCAAACCTAAATGGACAAAAAAATGTCATTCAGAGCCTTTGCCAATGATGTTACTGGCAATTCCAGTTGAGAAACCATCTGTACAGACATGAACTGATCTGACATAGGGAACAGCTAGTTTTATTTCAAAAAGCTCTGTGTTCCCAGTGCTCTGGGTACAGGAACTCTACAGACCAGCTGAAGCTAATATGGTGAATATGTGATCAGCTACACCCAAGCAGCTCTTCCAAATTCATTTCTTTTGTACTACAGCGACTATTTGGGTGGAGTTGCAAAAATTATTAAAGCAGTCAATTGCATACCATGCCAACTGCTGACCACAAAAACAGGCCATTTCCTCATGCACAAACTATAAGAAATGTCTACAGTAATTGGTGTGTATCAGTTATCAACTATTTCCAACAAAAACATGGTTCTGCTCCATTTGGAGTCTGGCAGTTCTCAAGAAGGATGGAAGGCTGTAAGTGTAGATGCATGACTCGTACTGGGAAGGTGGTGTAGCAGGACACACCATCTAACAGCAGTTGCTTTGATGAGACAAAATTGCAGGGCAATTACTAGGTTAATTTTCCATATATACCAGTACAATTTCACCCATAAAGTTTCATTTGCCTGCAGTGAGTGATAGATGTCTGTCTGTTTTGTGTTCTAAAACTCTCTACTGTGCTTGCTCATGGACCTGTGAATATGCAGAGTACCACTGATCTGGCTTTGCTTTTCTCCCTTCCTGGTGATGTCTGAGGTGGAAATGTTTTTTTCAGTCACTGACTAACACTTGCCATGCTCAGCCACCAGCTGGAGAGTTTCCAGCACACTCACAGACCTGGCTTGCCTTGTTGCCACAGGCATGGCCATGGCTCTGGGCAGGAAAGCTGTCCAGCTGGAGGAGGAACATCACTGGTGTGTGTTCAACCACAGGCTTTGCATGGGAGATGCTTTTGGAAGGAACAGGAGACTAAGCTGTACTCGACCTTCCTTTGGCTGACCGTCTGCTCGTTGGCCAAGGCATCAACAACTCTACTGAGCTGCCAGGTCATTTACCCCCCCAGACAACTGCACCTCCAGGAGCTGAGTGCTGGGCTCCTGTGCCTTGGTCCTGGCTCATCTCCCGTTGGACTCTTTGTGGCTGGAGAGGCTGAAACCACTGTCCTTTCCCTGCCTCTCTTCCAAAGTCCCACACAGCTAACAGCTCATTTCACCGGAGTTTATTTCTGAACTGGAAGCACAAATGGAGCATTGTAAGAAACCTTTGTGATTTTGGCCCAGACATGACTGTGCCTGCTTAGCAAGGAGATGAAAAGCTTACAGTGAAGAAAGAGGCAGAATAATCCTGCATGTTAATACACAGTGACTAACGCTTTCTTGGTGACAATCTCCTTGTAGTCTCTGCAGAGGGATGTGTGTAATGGTCCTCCAGAGACACTATCTTGAAAATGCACAAAAGGCTCTGATCAGACCTCAGCATCTCCTGATTAGCTTAGCGAGAGCAGTGGAAGGGACATCAATTTTCTAGAAAGTGCATTCAGAAAAGCACTTGATCAAATGCTTAGCTCCATGTATGTGCTTAATCTCACTACAGCTGAAGCACTTTCCTAAACCAACGCCTTGTTTATTCCTTCTGTGAAAAATAAAATGGTGGAAGGACATTTAATTAAAAAAAAAAAAAATAGACCTGAAGAGTCAACAGTTTAGGAAAACTCTGAATTTCTGTGGTTTTCAGCATATCTGTAAAACAATTTGGAAGCACTGACTCTGGCAAATTGGAGGATGAAATAACTAGAAAATAAAGAAAAATAGCCAGAATGGATGAGAGTATGCTATCATAAACACAGCCTAGCTCAGTGCAAAGCAAATATATGTATCTCTTGTTGAGTATAACCTTCCTGGCTTTTACAGTTTTTTTTCCTTTGCTAAAACAACACCAGATACACCTCGACAAATCTGGCATGCTGCAGCCAATCCAACAGCTTCTCTACATCGAGCAGACTGCAGAAAATGGAATTTTGCTTTCCCATTTGCCTCCCCATCTCACTGCTGCTGCTCCCCATGAACACACTTGCAAGCCCTTCCCATGTGCCCTGGCTGGTGCGGGCTCCTGGACTCGAGCAGATGGCTGATGGAGCTGGGACTGCTGCTTCCTACGCACTTCAGCGCTTCCAATCAGACCTTGCTGTCTCCTGCCTAGCTCTGTAAGAACACAAAGCAAAAGGTGCAGCAGTTCTACACCAAATGAACCAAAGCCACTTTTAAAGTTCATTCAAAATATCTATTTGACTAGTTATTTCTCAAAACAGGCAATTGTAAGCACAAGTTAAATGAGAACAGCAAAAAATAATCTAAGGCACCTAAACACTTTGGATTTTTAATTTTCCCCCCAAACGTGTCTGTTGCAACTTTATCATTTTGGACAACACAATTTTGTGCAAGACCATAAGCACAATTCTACCAGACTAAGCTTCCCTCTTGCACAACCAAGGAAATGTTTGGTTTTCTACATCCAGCCCAAAGCTTTCATTTCCCAGGACTTACTGCTGTAATGCAGTAGTGCAAAGAAGTAATGCAAGTAATGCAAAGAAGTCAATCCCTATGCCTCTACCTTAATCTCCAGACATGTAATTCCAGAGCCCCAAGTCCTTCTCCAGCAACAGAGAGCAGCCTGGAGCATGTTCTGAGCTGGGTACTCACAAAAGAACCACTGTGGATTTTGTTGTCCTTATTATGAACACTTCAGGGCAATGACCACCTTTAATTTGTGCCTTCCATAACATCAAACATGATATTAAAACCTCAGAAATAGTTGTGCTTGTGCATGATATCCTGAAGGCTTTTTTCCTCTAAACCACTTCCAGCATGTACACACAAAAGAAATAATGTCATCCTGCCTCCAACACTCCCAGCCATCAGAGGCAACATTAACCATAACTTTGCTTCTGTTCTACAAGAGCGTTTCAGTGCATTACAAATAAGCACCTTATTCAAAGCTCTCTCCCCAATTTATTTCACTCCAAAAAAAGAGACAGATGGTAGAAGACAGAGGGTTTTACAGTAAGAGGGCTTGGATTTTTTTTCCTCTTCATTTGTTCCCTGTGCTGTTTCTTATCCTTGGGGACCTGGAGTTTCTTTTGATAGCACTGTGCTGCCTAATAAACACACATACAAGCACAGTCACAAGTATACATCTATCATCAAAGAGCCCTTCTTGTCTCCACTCCCCACAAAGTTGATTAATGATTACGTGTTTAACACATACATTATACATGGGAGGGAGAGATGAAGAGGGTAAATCCAAGGCCCTGTATACATTTACATATATTTACATACTCACATATAAAAAGCAGAGGAAGGCAAAAGAGGGCTATTCCCATTGGGACAAAAATCCATTTTGGTAAACATACCTTCTAGCTCCCATTTTTAAAAATACAAAGGCAAAGGAAAGGCTCTACCTGGTCTAAGGAAGAAACTGAACCTTGAGCAAGCAGCCTTGCTTGGTTCCTGCAGTTCAATCTCGACATGGAACTGATAACTGTGTTATCAGCAGTTGCATTACTTATGGTTTGTAAATGGGATCTAACAGCTGCAACCCAGTTTGAGAGAAAGGAAAGGGGTTTAAGGGCACTCCTGGTTTGTATTATTAATTCATACAGCTATAATCCCAGTCCATCTAGCAATAGATTGGGTAATTAATTCAATTAAATGGCACCTTTATGTACAAAGAAAATCTGTCCTGTCAGATCAGTCAACACCTAGAGGTACTGGGAGCATTTAATGGACTCAACATGGGGTGACTACAGATCAACCCCAAAGCCAGGCCTGACCCTTAAACACAGATGAAGAAGAGATGTGGAAGGGTGCAACACGGCAAACTTCCTTCTCCATCCTTCCAGGCTGAGCCAACCCCTGGACCTGGACAGCTGCCCATGCAAAATAAAGCTGCCTGAAGGCTGCTTTAATCATGCTGACTGCCAGTGGTCTCAAGCAATTGTTGCAGCAGCTGGGGGAGCAGTGCCATGGTAAAGCACTCCCCTGACAAAGTCCCTTCTGGCAGCTGGGACAAAGCTGGCACTGAAACCGCTATTGTGGCTCTCTGCTCTCCAAAGTGTCCCTGTGCAGAGTTAATCTTCCAGCCACCCGCTCTGCTGGTTTTCAGACATCTTTGCAAGGTTCAGATTCAATATGGGGCTCTTGTGGCACACCAGTGGCATTAACCTCTGCTGAACAGATCCCTCCCAGCTTTCTGCTCACCCAGCTCCACCAATTGCAGCCACAGCACAAGTGCTGAGAGAGTGGCCACTGACAATGTTTTAAAAACATATTTGCCTCGTATCAATCCTAAAGAGTGAGAGGGATAAACTGAGGGATCAACTAATGAAATGGGAAAAACCCTTCATACACAGTGCTGGTTACAGTCCTAAGGCTGTGGCAGCCGGCCAGACAGAAAGCTCAACTACTTAGAAGGCACAAATAAGGAAGACTATTTTTTTTCACTTCTTTTTTACCCTGTAACCTTTTGACTCTGAATCATGACCAGTGACTCTTTGACTTCACACTTTCTATTACAGTAAGGCTCAGGGCTGGCACTAAAGAAGTCACTTTCTTCCACCTGCTTATCCCTTACTTCAAATATAAACATTTTCTTTAGCTGCAGAAGAATGGAAGAAATTTGTCTTGAGTTTTTCAAACAGAAAAATTCACAACTGTTCAGAAAGTCCCAGCTAAGACACTCAATTGAAATTCAGATAACTGCCAGCACTCATTGGCTCCTCTGTATCCCTTCATTTGGTTCCTGATCTCTCCAAGTCCTCGTAGACAAGGTTCTTTCAATACACTTCACCACATCACAAACTGAAGTGGATGTAGACAATTGCACAAACGCATGCTAACGTAAATCTGCAGCAGCCACTGTAAAGTATTCAGTTATTCTGTGCTGAAATGAAGGAGTCCAGGGTGGAACCAGAGTCATAATCCATGGCAGCAAATCCAAGGCCACCAGCTACCAACACCAGCTACAGGGCCAGGGCTTGCATCAGCTCAGCACATGTGTTTTCATGGGCCCATTTTATCACTGTCTCATATAAATCCAAGCATGCTTCTTTCACATTGCTACTGCAGCATTTTGTGATGGATATTTCACATCTACCAGGTTACAGACAAGAGATCTAGTCTTTATAACAGGGAAGTAATTAATAAAGAAATACAGCTCTATCAAAGCACTCTTTGTTCACCTCCACTAGTACAAACATATAACTGATATCAGCCAGTGCTTATCTGTTTCCCAAAACCATTTTCATACAATAGAAAGAAAAGCATGGTAAAATACAAAAAATACTAAGCTATCCTTTCCCAGTCTAGGGGGAGTGAGCTATATCTGGCTTGTCTGAGTTCATATCTAGGTGGCCTCTGAACCAGAGCCAGACTTCTGAGATGACAGGTAAGAATTTAGACACTTTTGATTCTGAGACAGGGAAAATGATCACATTAAGGGTGTCGTGGCACAACTGAGATACCATGATCCTTCCACCCCTCCTTGGCAGACAGAAATCAGAGTGCTGTGTTCCAAAAGCAGCAGTGGCTCATGCCATGACCATGGGTTATGGTGTCAAAAATGAGTTAAGTGACCTATGGCTGAACATGCTGCCTGCTTCATTATCTTGCCTATCTATGAGGTTTGAAAAGCACTATAATCAAATTCACTGTTATCTTCCCTGCTTCTAGATTTCAAGTTCTTTTACTTCAAACTGATGCTTCCTCTGGAGACTGTTCAACAATGCATGGCTGAAGCCTCAAGACTCTGCTGTCTCCAGAGGCAAACCTCTTGCACAACTGGCAGCAGAAAAACGACTCAACTTGCAGACTCTGGGGACTTTGGGGTTGAAGAAACGACAAACCATGCATGAAAACACCGTGATCGCTCTTAGCACCTTTTGAAGCAGCGAGACACCACAGAACAAAAACCAAAAAGCCAACAAGAGACTCACTGAAGGGTGTGCAAGGCAAGTACCACAGCTACTACACAATACCAGCACTCAGGCGCCTGGCCTCAAGGTAAGGTTACACGTCCAGCCCAAATGAGATGCCATTTTTAAATCAAAGAGATTTTGATCTATCTTAAGGCACAGATGTCGTGAAAATACGAGGCATGACTCAAAGATCTCCAAATACTGTTTGAAACAAAGATTTTGCTTTCTAGAGTAATTTTAGGGAGCTGATAGCTTTTTTGTACCATCCTGCCAAAATATAAAGGCCATATAAAACTGCAGGTGGGATAAGGGCCACCTTGATCCTGCTGTTGGGTAGGAAGCCAGGAATGACATCCCACAATAACCACACCTAAGACATGTTTCAAGAGGCAGCAGTTGAAAAGCAGGACACGAGAGAGCAAAAGGGATACATCAAGTTGATGCAGAGAAAAAAACTGGGGTTATCAGATTCAGAGTTTGAGATTATTTCACACTGTACACAAAGAGAGGCTTGTGAGTTCACACTAAACACAAGGAAGTGATCCTTCAGTGGTTTGGGATCCTGCCTTGGAGGGAGCACAAGGTGACCAAGAGAAGCACATTCAACCCTCCCTCATGCCTGAGCCAGTGCTTTGGAGGGAATGCCAGCAAATGCACGGGAATAACACGCTGTGCTGCCAGCGTGGCTGCACCTCTGCTCTCTTCGGCCACGTGAACCAGAGCCCCAGAGACTGCTGCAGAGACCTTCCTCACTACGCAAACTGGATGCACGAAAACATGGGCGGGGGAAAAAACCATGTCCCATGAGACAGGAGGGGCTGAAGTTCCCCTGCTGTTAGTGCCTTGGGCAGGCAATGAATCCAGTACTGTGCACCAGAATGAAATGCAGGCAGACTAGTAAGAAACAAGGAGCATACAATGGAGCACTGCTGCTGAGACATCCAAGAGACCGAGCAAGGTTTAAAGCTCACAGATTAGAGCACAGTACAATGTGACAGAGTCAGCAAGGTACTCCAGTGCAGAAGTGACTCAAACCTTGACATTTTGACTTTGAAATTCCTGTTCAAATATGAGTTTCTCTACAGCTACAGAAGCAATGAAAAAATTCCACAGTCATGTCCCTAAAAATCCCAATCTGCAGCACAGAATCCTTTTTTCCCCACCATGTTCGTACAGAACCTAGTGGGGTGAAATCTTGGTCTGCCACTCAGGCTTTCAGGTACAACTAGAACGCAGAGAGTAATAAAAACACTCACCCTTGAAATAACAATCTCAAGAAAAACATTGCCCTTGGTACTGCAGATATCCCTGTAATAATCTCCACCATAAATTGAAAATGTTACCACTGCACCAGGAAGTGCTGGAACTATTTAGTGCTACTGTTATCAACCTGGGTTTGGTTTCATTAGCAGTCCAGACATGTGGTAATGAAGAACCCATTCAATTCTCTATCTCTGCTAGTGGTACACTTCATGGACTCACGGAAAGCACACATAAACCCGTTATCTCTGACAGGAATGGACACGTGTGCATGTCCCAGATTTGCAAATTGCACTGCAGCAAATGCAGCCTTCATGTCACTCAACTGCATAGCTTAGAATTTTACATTTTAATTTTTTTGATGTCTGGGGAGATTAAAATGAGAACTGGCAGCATGTGCAAGGGATACTGCACTTTGAATGCCTTATCTATAGTGATTCAGGCTTCCCGGAGCTCCAGATGAAGCAGGTTTTTCACGATGGAAGAAACCACATTACATTGCTCCCTAGGAAGTGAAACAAAACAATAAAGGACGGTTAATCTCTTCTCTAATTCTGCTCTGTGGGACAACTCCTTCAGCAAGCAGCGCCTGGCTGTATCTACCTGGGAGGGGGTCATTTTACTTTGGCTTCCTCTTCTGCTTCCCTCTGTCCCTGGGAGCGCTCTGCCTCCCTGCTGCATCTTTCAATGGCTTTATCAGAGCTTGCACCAACTCAAGCGTGAGAAGTAGCTCTGGGCCCAGCAGGGAGAGGTGGGGGAGTGGGTCTGTGTGTGCCGCGGGGGGGGCGGGGGGGAGAGAGGGGAAGACGAGGGAGGAAATGTTATTCTGTCCTTTGTCTTTTCAACAATTTCTTTTTAATGCAACTTGCAGAGCAGCATATAATTAGGGGTCTTGCAGAGCAGGCTTAAACTCAGGAGTAACCCTTCTAACGACCTCAGCAACGGATAATCAGGTGCGCGGCTGTGGGGCGCAGCACGGCTCCCCACCCGCCGCGCCGCTCGGCCTCGTAATTAGAAGCCTCCACACTCCGCTGCATAAAGGCAGATTGCAAGGACAGCGTGAAGCCCTTGTTTGAAGCTGGGGGCACAAAGATTGCAGTGCCTCTGATGGATGGAGACAAAGACTCCGAGACTGGAACGCTTCCAGCAGCCTCCGAATACTCGCTGCGTTTCTGATGGACATTTTCAGGATTTCTTAGAGCGGCGAGGTTTATTCTCCTGCTCTCCCCCCAAGCCCTCCCTCGCCTCAGAATTCCTCCACAGCTCCCTAAGCCAGGGATGTGGATGTGCCACTGTTTGTGCACACGTCTCCAGAAATGCTTCCATGGTTGTATTATGAGAAAAATGCATTGCCCCCTTTCCTCCATCTATTTTTTGTTAGTTCTCATTCCTGACTGGGAGAAACATGGTGACACTTAAAAAATGCTCAGAACATGGGGCTCCATCCAACCCCCCCAGAAATTCCCAAGCTGGAATGGTGTTTTAGGTAAGTTCACACTGATTTGAAACTGTGGTAGCAAGTACTATGTTAAAGTTGTAGATGATGTTCGTGTAATTCCCCTCAACACTTTAGCATGAATTAAAAAAAATCCCCTTAAAATCACATCTCTCTTTGCTGATCACAAGTTGCTTTTCTGTATTTACATAACTTTAGGCACAGAACTAAATGAAAATTGACACTGCAGTGTATCCTAGCTACAGGAAGGAAAGAAGAGGAGGAAGAAAAGGATGGAGGACAGGACCTTGGGCGAGAAGAATGTAAGAGTGAGGGGAGTTCAGTCTGTGTCATGTAGCCTGTTATAAAACAGTCACTGACTTCTATTTTACCCCAATTTCACAACCTTTTTGCATCTTCTGAGCTGCTGCCACAGCTTGTTTGTGGGTTCCTCTGCACCTGTCCCTCCCCAGCAATGCTGCAGCTTCTCATCCCACTGCAGCCACAGCAGCAGCAAAACAAACGTGAGAAAACCAAACAGCTCAGGCAACTTGAAGACAGCACAGCAACAGACTGACAAAAAGCAGCAAAGCCAAAAGTGCTTGAATAATAAAACTGAGGAAAAAAAAAAAACAGAACAGTAGAGCCACTCAGAAACTGTGAACTGGCAGACAAGCTCCCTTGGAAGGAGCATAACAGGCAGGTTCAAGGAAGAGCAATATCCATAAGGCAACGCAGCGCCAGTGTTTCTTTCCCCTCTACTTATAATGACGAATTAACAGGGGCTGGAATAGAACAAAACATGGAAGATTTTCATAGCAAAAATCAGGACGCTGTGCCAAGGATGGCTGCCCTGAACTCAAGTTATCCGTGAACTCACATTTGTAGGCACTTAAAACCTAGCAAGATCATTAACAAGCTAATAAGAACCACCAGCAAAAGGAACATAACCTGGATTCACTAATGTGTTTCATTCTGAACGATGAAAGGGCAAAAGCATCCAGACACTGAGTTGCTGAAGCTAAGAAAAAGTAACAAAAGATGCTGTGATGTGCACTGTCTAGTACCCTACCTTTTCCATACCAGTACAAATGATGCTACATCAAAGTAGTCTCCATCCTATTCCCAGTCTGTCTGTCTTGTGCTCTCCCCATTGTTCAAAAAGTACAGTAATTTCTTAAGTGCTAAAACATCATCCATAAAAATGGACTGGAACAAATATTGTGCAGCTCAAGAATTTCCTTTGTCTGTCTGCACAGACACATTGAACTCCATGACCAAGCCCACTCTTCTTTGGAAATCAGCAGCTTCAAGGGAACAAGGCAACCTTAGAGTGTGGGATCTGCACGGACATCGCTCGACTCATGACTATTTCTCATTCACCAGAGTCTGAGGAGATACACTACGGGTTGTCTTGATTTGGCAGTTCATGCCAACCTTAAACTCTCTAGTGGCTTTGCTTTGGTTGGCAGCGTACAGGGACAAACCTGTTTATGCCTTCCCTCTGGAAGGATCTTACAAGCTTCAGGTGCACTTTTATGCTCGTTGTATGACACATTTCAGCAAAGAGAAACATGGTTTCATCACACAGCAGATCTGCTCTACTTTTTCCGCAGCAAGACGTTTAGTCACCTGAACAGATCTTTTCACCAGATCTTTCTGGGGAACTGATGATGAATACAAATTTGGGGAACTACAAAGAGGTAAGCTATAGAGAGCCTTTGAATGTTTACAAGCTGATCCAGATCTGTGACATTCAGAAACTACGTAAAAGCACCTTCACTTCTTTCAACTTCCCATAAAACCCACTTGCTACAGTTTGCATAAACTATTTCATAGATCTTAAATTTATTTAAGAAAGCACCTCTGCCAGCACCTTCCTTCCAGCCCAGTTCAAACTCCCTGCAGCTCTGTTCCCTAGAGGACACGCACTAAATCCCATCGAAGCAGTGAGAGAGCCCGGCCAGGCCACGGAGCACACAGCCCATTTTCGCACGGTCACAAGAAAGGCTCCTGCCCATTGTGGAGGGAGAGCAATCCTTCTCTCCTAAGCCCTGGCTTGTGGTCTCCCAGCCTCTCAGAAGAGCAGGCCTTCTGATTCATGTGCGTGTGCTGCCAGCAGTGAAGCCATGCAGACAGAGCTGGCACGGCTCCTGATGACCTTGGAGATGTGGCTCCTCAGCATCAGGCGGAAATGGACGAGATCAGACAAGGAGGAGAACAGAAAGGGAACAAGAGATTCCAGAGGGCTCTTCTGCCTCTGAGTCTTGTTACTGTTGACTCCTTTACTGTGATTAACTCCTTGACATCCTCCTTCTGTGACAAGTGGGGGAGGACAGACTGAACTTGGTGATTAATTTATCAGTGAATTGCCTCCTTCCCTTTCAAACCTCGCCCCCACTGATGATCTTTATTATTTAGCACTACCTCATGAGAGGGTTTACAGCCTGATACAAGTTTAGCAGTTGTCACTTCACCACCAAGAAACTCCGTTTGGAACATTGTACGTTCCTTTGACAGACCTGGTGGTAATAGAGTTTCCAAGCTTCAGCCCGCCCCAAAAGCTCCGCATAAGGAAAAGAAATCCTCTCCTCCTCAACCTCTTGCTCAAATGACAGTAATTAGGGAATCTTACCACTCTAGACCTGGAGAGGGAGGGGATGTTCACAGTAATTTGAGACATTACATGAAGCCACACTGTGCTTATAAAAAAAAAGAAGAGTAAAACCACACACAGAAGAAACCAGCCCCCTTCCCCCAACCTGGCTGGCATTTCCTGATTAAACTGCCTTTTTCCAGGCACATCGTGTGCTTTTTAATACTGGAGACTACTGGAAGGACTCCTGCAGCCCGATTAAGTGTAATGCAGTGTAAAAAAATAGGAAGGGGGTGGGGGGGGAACTGTTGGAAAGGCAATCGAAGTGAAAAATCTATCAACAGCACGGGGGCTTCAGTGGAGCCGGGAGTCCTGTTCTGAACATGCTCCAACTTCCCAGTCGTTTGCTCTGCCGGACACTCCGGGGACCCCAGCACAGCAAACTACAATTTCTAGTAAATATATCCCAGGGACACAATTAGTTTTTCAGCTGGGGGCATGATAAATTGGTCATGCATAATTCAAGGCCAGCACAGGCTGAGTATAAACTGCTCGGTGGCAGCTTCCAGCTCCCTGACAGGAGAATGCAAATGCGCTGCTGGCGCAGGGGCTGCCAGACCCGCTGCTGGCTGCACCTCCCTGCCTGCTCCCCTGCCCAAAGACCACTCCAGCCCTTCCTCCTGGGCAGCTCTGGGTGATTTTAATTTCATAGTGATGTATCCATCACTGTCCGATGGCCTTTTGGGACCCAGTGCACATTGTTATCACAACAAATACCACTCTCCGCTCGATCTACTCTGTTTTTTCCATATGCAGACACAAGAGAATGGTTTTGGCACAGAAAGAGGCTGAGGGACTGTGTGGTCTATTGTCAGCATTAGATGGCCTGGGGCAAGTAATTTCCAATCTGCTTCAGTGTTCCCATCTACACAATGGAGATAATTCCAACCACGCAACTGCAGAGTTAGCAAGACATGCTCAGTTTGGAGTCTGATAAAGGTCTGAGAGGTGGCTGAGGACATGTAGCCTGCCCAAACTACAGTGTCAAGTTCTGAGCTTATTTTAGGTATATAAATAAATACATCTGCCTGCTAAAGCAGGAGAACAAGAGAACTTGCTGCTTCATGGAAGCTGGCTTAGTGATACATGAAGTGAAAACTCCGAGGAAACTCTGGGAGGCCTTCAAGATGATGTCTTCAAGTTTCTCAGTACATTCCAGTATACACTGGAAAATTCTGCTAGAAAAATCATTACACATACATTCTCAGATACAGTCATGTAACTGAAGGCTGACAGACACATTTCACCAGCTGCAGTTTTCCTATCTACCAAAATCATGAAATCACTTCTCTGGATCCATTACCATTTTCTGGCATTTTCAGTCCAGTTTGTGGGAAATATTCTCAAAAAGCAGGACTGAAATTGAACGGGGCAGTAATAAAGAAAAATTTTGTTTAATTTTGTCTGTGTATCTGCAGATACAAAAGCCCTTTAATTTCATGGTCAGTTCCACATACCCAAATAAGTGAGTTTGATTTGCCTAATAGTGAAAATAATCCAACTCTGTCTGCTTATTATTAACCCTAAAATACTCTTTGGGGTTTTTTCTGAGCATGACTGCCTTGCATAGAGCTAGGTTTTCCTTAAATGAGATGAAATAAAATCCAAGCAGAGATACAGAGGGTACAAATCTAGGCAGGACAGATGTTAACCATGGTTAAGACTGAACATCCTCATCAACTTCAGTCACACATTTCTGCCAGTACTCAAAGTAACCCTATTATTGGGTCCATTAAAAAAACCCAAACAGTAACAGTAAGGATACTATTTTTCTTCCAATTTAGTTTTAAACAAGTACTTCTTATCCAAGGAGTCAGGACCCTTTTGGCAAGACCATCACAGAGGAAATCCCAATGCTCAGTACACTGCAACCCTGCTTTGAAAGGGCCAATGCCCTCTGTCATCCTCTTGTAACAGATGCTCTCCGAGCTCTAGTGACCAAGCAACATGCCACCTTCTGACATCCTCTGTGGACAAGGTAACAAGTCTAATGCATTGAAACATTTCACTCAGTTTTTCTCTTCCTAACTAAACTAGTGTGCACTTGTGTGCACATATACACACATAATTATCTGAAAAACTGTTACAAAATAAGTAGGCCAGACAAAATTTCATTTTAGACAAGATTAACTAAATTACTGCTTCAGAAATAAACCACATATTTAACTGAACTTGCAGACTTTTGTAAGATTCAGCAAGTCTGTCTTGTGTGGACACCTTCATCCCAGAAAGAGATCCTTCAATGAATTGGGAGGCTGAACTACAGGGATGAGGGTGATGGTGCACCTGAGGCTGAGACACATGCAGGACTGAATTTGAAGACTGGATTTTGGTCCCAGAAGGTTTTTAAGTCACAAAGAATATGAAGCTCTGACAGTTCCTGATGTTTGCCAGCAGACTTTTGAGGAGCTGCTGAGTGCAACAGCAACAATTTCAAGTGATGCCAAACTAAATTCTGGGCTGGAGCATAAGCCATTACAGAGAAGGAGCTGAGGGGGAACTGAAGGATCAAGTCACTCTTGGTAAGAATAACACTCCCTCCAAGACACCAAGCCCCTTCCTTTCTCAATTAAAAAAAAAATACACAAACCTTTTAAAATTTAAATAGTATTTCAAAGGTCAGCTCTGTTCACAACAGCCCACAGGGATTTCATTAAAAAAAACTCCACTACGAACAAAATTTTTTTTGCTTAGTGAAAACAGCAGGGACAAAATAGTGCTAATGAGGATTATTCTTTTTATGCACATTGGTAGGCTTTTTATCTTCACACATGAAAGTCTTCTCCATTAAGACAAAATTTCCTAGCACACATGGCACATTGATTGTTATCCCAGTTATAAGGGCTGTCCACATTACAGCAGCTCACAGAAACATAGAGTGATTTGGGTTAGAAGGGACTTGAAAGCCCATCTAGTTCCAACCCCTTTGCCATGGGGCAGGGACACCTTCCACTAGACCAAATCCAGCCTGGTCTTGAACACTTAATTCCACCTGTGGAAAAAATCTGTGCTCTCAGCTGGGCAAGGTCAAAAGGGGATCAAGGAGGAAGCTCTGGGATGCCAGACAACACTCCTCTGGGATAACCACTGCGGAAGACTCTCCATAAATATGGTGATGCATGGAGAAGCAATACCTGGGTAGTCACCATCCTGCAGACAGAATTCTACATTTCATTTACACAGCTCATATCTACAACACACAGTAAAAGGAGCCTCCCAGGCATTTACAAGGCTAGAAAATTAAAATTGCAGTTTGGTCCGAAATACTAAAAAACCCTTGGTAGTTTCATGGAGCCAAGAGCCTCTGAGAGAGGCTGAACCAGCAATTCCTTCCTGAGCTTCCACTGGAAAAAGATTAGAAGAACATTACATATAATATACCCATATGCTTTGTTTTGCCTGCTTTTTGTTTTGCCTTTTAAGAAACTTCCCCTCCAGAATATTAAAAGTAACAAATTTTAAAATTTTTTAACAAACAGTAACCTCAGATCATTAGCCAACCTGGCAACAGACCAGAGAAAATTTATAGCCGACGTGCAACATCAGCTTTCATCCAGAAATGCTAATTTCAGTAAAATGAATAGTGTGTGGGCTTTTCATACTGCTTTGCATTTGGCTCCTCACAGCCCTGTTTAAAGCCTGGGAACCGGCCATATAGTTAAACTGCACAGATGTTCAACAATCTGTACTTGTGTTAATTACCCTAATGTGAGCAGAAACTCAACAGATCCGTGCTAATGAAGGAGAAAGTTTTCCAGTGTGACTACCGTATGTTTCATTGTCACTGTATTACCAAGCTTCTCCCCCTCCTTCCCCTGCCCCCCCCAGCTCCCATTCTCTCCAGCTCCTTTGCATTCACATCACCCTCCTACCTCAGCATGCATGAATTGGACCAACTAATGACTGTGTATTCGCAACATGGCAGACACCATTAGGCTGATCGGAGGTGCGGCTGCTGAATTTTAACAGGCAATTTTAAACAAGGTAAGAAAAACAGATTCATCACGCTCCTGATTCTCTCATCCCCACCCATCTGCCATTCTTCTGCCCTTGCCACAGCTCAGAAACACTCGCGAAGCGCAAACACACTTCCCCCTCCATAAAACACGGCGGCGTAAAAAGCAATGCAAATAGATGTTGCCGGGCAATTACTGGGGATGGGAGCCCAGAGCCGGGTGTGTCTGGGAGGACAGGCTAACGAGGCGGCTCAGGAGGAGCAGGGCTGGCAGCGTGGGCTGGCAGGGAGCAGCACGCTCCGCCTCGGCGGGCACAGGCAGCGGAACGGCTGCGGCTGAGCCTGGCGGCCGCTCCCTGCCGAGGAGCCGCAGCGGCCGGGTCTCACTGCGGGAGCAGCAAGGAGAATGTTCGGCTGCACACAGGAGGCAAGACAGGGTTCTAAAGGGCACGATGGGAAGGGCAAGGCAACGCTCAAGTGATCAGTGCTGCCAGCAGCAATGAGCCAATACTGCTGTGCAACTTAACCCAGCATTAAAATATACTCGACCTCCGAAGAACTGCCTTTCCCACTGAGGTTCTCACTTTCTCTTCCAGCGTCTGTCTGCTCCGCTCCCCGCTGCCAATCATCACCTCCAGCCACATCTCTCAAAGCAATCTGCTCAGCAAGCAGCAGGCAAAGGGGGCTGGGGAAGGGCAACTGACTTGCCCCAGTAAGCCCCAGGTGACCTCTGAATGATAGCAGCCCTTGCCCGAGCCAGAGTTCACATCTCCCAGGTGCCACCACTTCACCGTCAGGCTAGTCTGCACTAGCAAATTGTATTACAATGACCCTCATGGGAACAAATGCACTCGCCGTGCTTGACTTGACTGGCAGATTCCCACCACAGAGGAAGGGGAGAGGCAGTCAACTTTGCTCATTTATTAGATCCACCCTGCTAGGTCAGCCTCTTTGTTGTTCAAAGAGCCAACAATTGCAAATCCAGAGATGGGGCAGCAGCTGCCATCCAGAGAACTCAGCATGTTTCACCCACACTGTTCCACTGCTCCGCTCAGGACTGGGCACTCGCTGCCAGCTCTCCACCTGACAAAGCTCCCTCTCAAAAACCTTGCTCTTCAAGAATTGAGGAGAGATGGAGGAGAAACATCACACAAAAAGGTGGGGAGGGGTTCCAGCATCATCCAGAAAGAGTTGAAAATTATTTAGAGAGCACTTGGCTCTTTTCTCCTACCTCTTCATCATTAGCACTGGAAGCAACACAGCTGTCTAATGGCAACTTCAGACACCCATGGGCCAGCAAAGCGACATTTTCCACACTTAAATAACACTGAGCTGATTTAATTACTGCACTTAATAGTAACAAAAGATGTCTCAATTTAATCTTCAAATGGCCCTCCAAGATCAAAACACAGCTGGCTGGATAACAAGATGGCCTAGGCCAGCAAACAAGTAGGTCCAATTTGTTCAAGAGCCGCATCCACTCCTCGGTATGAAAGGCCAAAGAACACTTGTGCATCGAACAAATCAAAGGAAGCAGCGCTCCCATCGCCCCCTCCCTCCCCGCCCGACTTTTGTTACAGAGAGGAAAAATAAAAAGGCAGCTGATTCATGGGTAAAGAAATGCAATATGATAAAAGAACAAATGATGATGTTTGGGAGAGAAAGAAAAGAAGTAAGAACCAAGATTTAACAGGTTTTGCTTTTATAATCCTTCAAGATGATTAGGAATGAATGAATCAGATTAAAACCACATGGAGACAAAGGAAGGTCTCTAACTCTTTTGTTTTTCTTTCCATACCGGACAGAAGGAGATGGCTCATTAAGGAAAGCCCTCAAGACACAGCTACAGTGAGGAACAACCAAGTTTCTTTTTGGGGCAAGAAATGTAAAGCTCTCCTGATATATCTGGGATGCGGCTTTCCAACTCCCCCTTCCAGCTACTCAGCAATGTGAGTGACACACAGCTCACATTTTTGACCTAATTTTACTAACATTAATTAAAAACAAGTTTGCTATAAACCAGGTTGTTGAGCTTTGTGGGCTTTACTCTGGATGAACAACAACAATCTGTGGGATATTGTTGCTGAAAGCTTATAAAGTTTTCTCTAGTAATTTTTTTCTTAACTTTTTCTCTTGACAGAGAACTAGGATGAGACAACTAAAGTGTGCCAATTTTCTTGGAGCCCTGGATCATATTTCTGGGGAATACAGCTTCTTTGGGTTTTGTTTCTCATTAAACACAGAGTTTATTCCACCAACAGCAGTTTTTAAGCAACAGATGATGTCATTGGCCACTGCACTATGAATTTTGAAGACTGGGGACACAGGGAAATTCCCTCCAACTCTGGTAACTCCCCCCTCCTCTCCCTGGACTGTGACATGACAGAGGAAGACAATGTCCATGTTCACAACAATCAGAGCCAGACAAACCACTGGTTTGCTCAAATATCCTGGCAGGGATGAGACATGTGATCAGAGTCACTGAAGTGGGAGGAGCTGGGAGAGGTCCTGCGGCTCTGTCTCCTCCTCAACAGGGCTAAATCTATGTTCAAGTGGGTTTTAAAGGGCCCTGGTTATTTGAGTCTGCATGCAAATTTCAAACTAATTCCCTCACTGCTTATTTAAGTACCTTTCTTTCCCAGTGACTTTGACCCTGGATAGACCTGTATTTTTCAAAACCCCATTATTTTGCAATAAACTGCTGAAGAAATACTCACTGCTTCAATTTACAGCCTCTCTACTGATCTGTGTTCAAGCTCAGGGACTGAACCTTCATACTTCAAACTAGCTGGGCTCGGACATCTGAATGGCAAGTACGAATACAACTTCTCATCTCTCTGCCCACTTGGTTTCATTTAAGCACGACTGAACCTCATCTTAGAGCCACTTTCCCAGTCAGCTTAAGTTCTAGATCAGTAACGAGATCTCAAGGAGGCACTCGCTGCTGAAGCTCGAGCAAGTGCATGTTTCCAGTTTGCATGTTTGTTTAAGTAAGTGACAAAGATGGAGGGACCAAAAGCAATTCCCTTAACTAGAATTCACAAGTGCAACCAAGTAGAAAATCTCCCGCCTGCCTGCGAGGAGGGAGTCAGACTTTCTCAAAGGCTGAAAGACGGCTCTGCTCAATGCCCGGAGTGCGTACAAAGCGCCAAGTGTGGAATCCTGACCCCGCTGAAGTCAGCAGCAAAATTCCCATAGATTTCCTCAGGGCCAGGATGTTCAAACCTGTTCAGACAATTCATAAACCACCATTTCAAGGGCACACCTTTGCATGAGATTCCCAAGGGCCTTTTGAGTTTTGACTTAAATGCCTGGATTATTTTTACAATTCCAGTTATGGGTTCTTTGTTCGTAGGGAGTTAAGCAATACAAAGAACACAGAGAGAGAACAATGAAGGTATTACCATGCATGATTTGTCTTTAAAAAAATTCTTTTTCTTTTCATGAAGTTATAGATCCAATTTCAGTCTTTATTATCACTTTGCCATGTGAGAAAGTGGTTCTTAATTTTAATAAAGGAAGGGAGCTTCATATTTCAACAAGAGCTCAAATGCTTCCTGCAATACAGGAGGTGGAAAGCTCTTTTGCTAACAGTTACCACAGGCCAGATTTAGGGAGGGAAAGGGAAATAATCTGCCTACACCAAGTAAATAAACCCTGTCTAGGACATACCTAACAGTGGGCAGCAGCCCAAAGACATCTTGTCCGATGAGATCATTTCTGCCCCCTCCATTTTAAGGGAAATTAAGAGCTTGCTCTGCCAAGCACATATTAACATTTCACTTATCGCTAAACTCGGGGTCCAAGCAAGTACATATGCTACTGCAGTCGGTGGTGCACGACTGGACTGGTAAAAACCTTTCCACCACGTTAACCCATCTGGAGAAAGAACCATATATGCAGCTTTCACTGAGATTACTAGATAGTTAACTTCCTCAAATCTACTCGGCCCTTAGAAAGGAGTCTGCGGTATATCTAAGGAGGTTCTCATCTAAAACTTCACTGTATTCCATTTCATGTGAAGAATGATAAGTTTAACCCAATTCACAAACACAGGTGCCTCAATTCACAATGGTTTGTGTAGTTTACCTCTGAAAAAATGCTACTAGTGGCCCATCATTCCACTGCATGCTACTATGGCAATTTTAAATCAGAAATGCTAGTTGGGTTTGGCCAGCCAAACCTTCAGAGCTATTCCAGCTTGAAATGTACTATGGAAATCTCTTTTTCCCCAAACATGACCAATAGCCCTATCATTTTACAGCCTTTCCCATCAGACCCTGTTTATGTTAGCACTGGAGCCATAATACTAAAATCTGTCTTTAAATATGGACCTCACTGGTAAAAAGTAAATGTAGCTTTGCAAAACTGTTTTTTAATTTTGTTCCCTCTTTGTTCTGGCAAAGGCAATGAAACGAGTTGTAACCTCAGTACCAAGAATCTGGTTTAAACACAGCCCATGATGGAAATGAAATAAAAATTTGATGCAACATACATTACTTAGATGATCTGTGACCCAACTTGGGCTGTGACCAAAAGACCTGACTTGGGCTGCAGCTATACACTCATCCAAATGAACAAGTCTGTGGACAGTACCAATATTCTCATTTTCCATCTGAAAACCTCAAAA
Organism: Phainopepla nitens; assembly: GCA_013400175.1. NCBI lineage: Eukaryota > Metazoa > Chordata > Aves > Passeriformes > Bombycillidae > Phainopepla > Phainopepla nitens. The sequence continues at coordinate 414,091 of VXBQ01003998.1, read as the reverse complement.
TGCACAGCCAGGTGAGGTGTCTTGTCCATCAAGGGCATGCTGGAGAGGAGCACACAGCACAGGTGGGTGATCTGGCCACTGACATGCCACCTGGCTGCTTTACATCAGCACAGAGGGGCAATATGTTATTTTTTGCATGTGTTATTCATTGTTATTAATTCCACACTCTGAATCTCTGTACAAGAGTAAAAAATCAACCCTAAGAAATTGAAAGCCATGTATGGAACACAGTCCTACTGAGACAGGTCTAACAAAGTCAGTAACACACCTCATAGCAAATTTCAAGCCAAAGCTAAAGAGAGAAATGGAGAAAAAGCAACTAGCATTTTTATCTGCCAACTCGCTTGCATACAACTCCCAGCAAAGGGATGTAGCTGTGATAAAAAGTGCTGCAAGATACTGAAGTGAGATATGGGGCTTTTACGATTCTTTTCAGGTAGCTGAGTACGAAATCCCTGCCCCTTTTTCTCCTGGGCCATTCATCTTCCCCAGGTGATGGAAAGCCAATCTGCCAGCAGGTGGGCCTGCTCTCGCAGACCTTAAGGCTTAATTGCCACAAATCAATTCCAACCTTGATGCTCAGGCTGCTGCTACCCCATCCCCATTTCCACTCCTTTCTCCTCACACTGATTGCAGCCCAGGATCCTCTCATGTTACTAAATCCATCTTTGGACACAGCACCAAAAGCTTTGGAAAGGCAAGCTCCAGCTCCAGACACTGCTGGCTGTGGCCAGTGCCGTGAGCTGACCTTACACAAGAACAGCCTCAAAAAAAAATTCAGCTCTGGGTCCCTGTGCATGTGTGCACACACACATGCCTTCTATTTTATTTTTTTGTTCAACTGGAATTAATCAGGAATGATAAACACTGTTTGTTTCCTGAAAGCAGCAGTGGGGGGATGAAATATGCCTCTTAAGCTTATCAGCTTCAGTGCCACTGAAGAGAAAGCTGGCTTCTAAGCCCAGGGATAATGGGCTGTCCTTTCAGGAAGGTATCAGAGGTCTCAGGAGAGGGAGACAGCACAATGGTGTGACCTTCAGCTAATAAAGCCCACCCTAGAGTCCAAAGAAGCTTGGGGAATATTGACAAAAGTTCATATTTACAACAGCCTGGATCCTTTCCAGATACCATTACCAGTCTAGAGAGCTGCAGCCTCTGTATGTACACTCACACAGGCTTTTATTCTGCCTCCTCCTTTCTTTCTTTGTTCTTATGCTGGCAAAAAAAAAAAAATGTCAGAAAAAGGCAATTCTTCTGCTAACAAGGCTTTACCAGCACCCTTCTTAAAGAAGAGAGTTATTTAAAATTTCAGTTTCAACCTCAGCCCTATCCTCTACTTGAAGAAAACTCAAGGCCTCTTGCAAGGATTGTTGGTGCATCATCGTGCTCATCGGGAAGAAAGCATATGTGTTTTTGTGGAAAATCTGCTGATTTATTTATAATTCTTTAAACAAAAAGGCAGCCAACATCTTGTAAAATGAGAATGTTGTTGGGTTTTTCTTCAAACAGACACTGGCAATCAATGCAGCCCGTCAGAAACACACGCCCAAAGCATTTTCAGGCAGAAACTGATCCCCCCCAGTCTGCGTTGTGGTTGGCAAAACGAGGTTTAGCCCATAACTAGAGTGCACAGGCATGACTGGAATACAAATAACAATAATATTTTAAAAATTGTTCATACAGTGAAAAAAGCCAACTTCAAAACATAAAAACTCTTTGAAACTGGAGTTTCATTTTTCTGCCTCCTAAAATAGTTCCAAAACAAATATATTAAAAAAAAAGGTTTGGAGGAAATCTGTTTTCAAGGGTAATTTCACTGAAATCAATATTAAATCTTAAAACATTTAATGGAAATAACATCTTCAGTGACAGAACTATTTTGACTGCACTTTCCAGTCCAGCTATATGCCAGTCTGCCATTTTTATTTATCTGCTTCATTATTCATCTTTGCCATCCTGAAACTAATCCTGTTTGGGATCAAAAGGGATCCAAAAACTGGAACAGGTTAGAACTTACCCCAATAACATCTTCTAAAAGATGCCTCTGTATCACAGTGGTCTCTTTTACCATGCCAGTATTTGACAGACAGGAAGAAGGCTGAACAAACCTCTATGAAGACCACACATTTCTCACTTCTGCAGCTTTTTTTTTTCAGTGAAGAACACGCTTACACCAAGTGCTACAGTTACATCCAGCTACACAGGCTCACAAGCAGTTTTCCAATTTCCTAGAGTTTTGGCCCAAGCAGGCATTTTATCCTTTCTCCTTAATCCCATCCAACCATATTCACTGTCAGAAGAGTTCAGGTGATTGATTGCAGCCTGTCTGAATCCAAAGTAGTCAAATTAGCTATTAATGTTGTGCTTAATGTGCTCACACAAACAAGGTCATTGGTTGCATTGAGACTAATAGAAGATGACACACACTGGGACTGCACAGCTCAGGGGACTGCAAACAGGATGAAAAAGTCTTTGGTTTACAAACACTACTTCAAAACCAAGCCTGATGCTACAGACATCATATCCGTGCTCAGCAGTCCAGCTGGGATCCACTCACAGCACAAACCCAGGGGAGGAGCACTCGGTCCTCCATCACCTCAGACAAAGGTGCTATTGGCTCAACTAATCCCAATCAAGATTAACCATCCTTCCTCCTGGCCCCCAAATACTGCTCCAAATTACATTCATGCTCTCTCTTGAGATGAGCTAACAAAATCAATCAGCAGCAAGCAGCACTGAACTCAGGAAGTGGTGTAACATATCCAAAGAAAAACAGAAAGAGTTAATAGTGCCATCAAAAAGATAAAGCCATGTTCATCTCGGAAAAATACCAGCTAATTCATCTGTGGGGAAATACTCCTCAGGATAAGTTGGAAAAGTGAAAGGTACTGGGCTCCTCCAGCAGGAACTTGGAGCTCTGCTTGGAAAGCTGGAGCCCAGTAGGGTAAAATACCCATTACCAGCCCACCTGAGGGCACGGGGACACAGAGAAGACTGCTCAAGCAAAGTAAAACACCATTTTCTATGAATAAGAGAAGGTGCTACACATGATAACATGAAACACTTGGAATCAGTTTCAGTTTCTCTACGCACTATTTCAAGGATGAGAGGTGCCGTCTCCTGGCTGCCACCAGGACTGTTTTATTAACAATAACAGTGAGTTCCTATTGAGAAGCTCCAGAAACAACTATGTCTGGTAGTAATTTTATACCTGTTTTCCATGGCAGAACCCTCTGGCTCTCAGGAAACCATGGGATATTAAGTGTATCCCGGAGAAATGGCAGATCCAGGACACATCTTCTGCTGCAGTGGATGGGCAACTGCTCTGAACTGCTGCCCTCTCTACTTCCAAACCACAAATGCGCAGAAAACGCCTTGCTTGTAGGGTACAATTTTAATAACGAATATTGGAGTTATAAGACTGAAAAAGCAAGCTCCATTCAGAGAGGGTGTAATAATCCCACCTGTGGCTGTTCCCAGCATGCTCTCCTGCATCCTACCTTGGAGTACAAGAATGGGAAGCATAAATGGCCTGCTTGTGACATTACATGATATGGCCCAAGGCTTTGTCCTTCTTGCGTGAAAAGGTGAAAGAAAAGAAGAAAAGTCAGAGCTTGAAACTGCAAAGAATTAAGCCTTAATATCAGCCAAGCTGGTGACTGGATCTCGGAGGCCGGTTTCCCTCTGAATTTCTCCTTGCTGCTGTGACGTGCTTACACTGAAAATTTTCCCCTGAGCAACTGCCTGACTAAAATACAGCACACCCTTACCATAAAGCCCTTTGTTAAAACATCTTTGCCATAAAGCTGCAAAACCTTGGCTCCCAAGTACATTAAATCGTTATAAACCTGCCTTCGTTTTAACCGCGCAGTATTTCAAAACACAAAGCGCTTCTTCCGAGAGATAGCACTTTAATGAGGAGAGGGGTAAAATATATAAACCAAACCTCATTATAGCATAATTTCCAGGAGACAAGCATGCTGTTATAAAAGGAATCCATGGCAATAGCATTTCACATAGCTTGAAGATTTAATACTTTTAAAAAGCCACTGCTACTTTCAGCCTTTGGTGGTGTTTTGTTTTGAACGTAACAAAAACAACCAAAATTATGGGTCCACTGTCAGCTATGTATTTTATATTCTGTAAATTGTTGTAAATGGTGGATTCAACTCTAAGGCATGCTCACAAAATGTAACGGAGTCAGTAAGAGACTGATGACAAGTTACTGTGTATACTTTTTCCTTTAAACCTCTGCATTCTTAAAGGTTGTTGCTTTAAACATGATGATGCAGCATGGACATGGTAAATTACCCAAACCAGATCCAATTCATACTGGAATTGAAAGTACTTATAATGATACAGTTTGTTCATGTGTTAACAGTGAAGCCAAAGGAACCTATCACACTACAAGAAAAATCTGGAGTATTAACAGACAAATGAAAGTAATGGATATAATGCCATTTAATACCACCTGTCAGATAAATCAGGGTAACTGGCACATCAAAGGGACTGCAATTAGTTTCCAAAAATGAGAATACTAATTTTTCTTTAAATCTAAAACTTGATTGCTTTCTACAAAATGACAAGTGGATCAGCCTCCCACAGCCAACGAGAAAAATGTTACTGGAGAAAACTGCTCTTCCTAAGAACAAATTATCTATCAAAGGAGCCTCCTGAATTACACTGGTCTACAAGACTTTTAAACTTAATCTAATAAGAATTGCCATTATTGATTACAGTTCTTCCACATTAGTCTTCCAGTTGTAACTTCTGAAATGAAAGCTTAGCAATGATTAGGTATTTACTACAGTCAGTAGAGAAAAATAGTGAAAAAAAAAGACAACTATAAAGGCCATCAACAACATACCTCTTTTTTTTTTTTGAGAGAAGGGAAATAAAATAAGCAAAAAACCCCAACCCCCCCAAATAATCCCATCCCAAACCAAACAACAAGCAAGGGGAGATGCACTTCATGGCAGCTTTGACTTAAAGCACATGTAACACTGATTGATGGATACTGAAAGCAGAGACACCTGTGGAAAATTAAACCCAACCAAGCACCAAAACTGGGACAGGTTTTTGTGTTTCTTGGTCCTACTTTAGAAAATTGCGCAAGAAGGATCAGAATTTCAGGAAATGATCATTCTAGTGTTGTCAAGGATCTGGGTCAACAGCAGGGTAAAAGTTGACCTGTAACTGATGCCTATAACCTAGTAAGGATAAGCATTTCCTCTTATCTCTTTGCTGCGGCTTTTAACGAATGATATTCTGGACTGAAGGGTGCTTATGCTCCCTGATTACCAGAAGGTTCAACACTTAGTACATGGCTACAGCAATGGAGTGGCACTTCTGACTGCAGTTCTCAGAGAGGGTATCTGAAGAGAACACAACATACCAAACCTTTTCCTAAATACAGCATCCATGGTTTTGCCATTGAAGTCCTGTTTCAGAGGTACTTTTTACAATTTTCATTTTTTTACTGATGTGACTCTCGTTTCCAGGTTTAGAGCAAAAGGATAACAGATTCCTCCTTCACCGTCATCACTCTCTTGTAAGTCACAAGAGGTGTTTCCAGCTCTTACCAACTTTAGCATGGCAGAAGACAGCAGGCTGGACAAGTCTGAGGCAGTGTGTCAGTACACAAATTATAACAGGATGTCTGGTGTTAAAGCAGCCTAGCCTACCACACGCCTTCCCTTAGCTCAACTTTAATATTTTTCTGCTTGGCTGTGCAACTAAACCTCGAGGAAGAAGACAGCTGCAAGCAAATGCACATGCTACTTCTGTTTTACAATCTTCCCACTTCTCCATTAACAGCTGAGGGTTTGGGGTGCTAGAAACAAGAGGACTTATCACAAATGTGCAATGAGACCCTGAGCTAACAGGTTAGCTGACATGGAACTGTTAACAGTGAACTGGCTTGGAGACAGTGAGGGAGGGAAAAAAAAAAGGGGAAAAAAAAGGGAGACAGAGTGAGAGAGACAGAGACAGCAACCAATTCAGCTGCAAGAAATCAAGCTACATCAGTCCCAAGTGCCCATGTTGGAGAGACTTGATCTCATACCTTGCTTGTTATCAAGGCACTCCTGATACGAGTCAGCTCCAGTTCCGTTGCGGTCTACAGACAAAACAAAAAGTTTCATTCATATCAAACATAAATATTAGAAACGTCTCAAATGGCAGCCCTGCTGGAGCAACACGTTAGGTGCAAGCAGCACTACTTCCTTCGGAGGCCATGCTGGTTCACTGACAGAAGCTGTGAGTGGTTACAAACAAGGTGCAACAGACTGACACCAACCCACTGAGAGAAACTTCTTCTAGTCCTGGGCAGGAGGTGCTCCCAGCCCTGCCCATCTGTTTCCACACTGCTGATGGCAAAGGGGAGGGGATCACAGCTCCAGCTGCTCTGAGTTCTTTAAGTACATGGAGGATGGAATACTTGGAGTTAAATCTATCACTGCACTGTTCTCTGCAGGCCCTATGAAAGCACTGGTTTGAACCAGCAAAACTCAAACTACAGTCTGGAATACACGTCTCTGTGGCTTGTGGTGCTGCAGTCCCTTTTGGATTTTGGCTGCCACATCATATTAAAGGCAACTGAAGAAACAAGAACATGCTTTCCAAATATCACTTTTGCATGGAATCAATGTTACTGCAGTTACCGCTGGGGTTATCTGATCCAGCAGCAGCAGAGAGCTGGTGGTCTGTGCTGTGAAAATGGGGAGAAGCTGAGACTCTTGTACACATGTGTGCACACAGGGAAGAAAACAGACAGCTCCCAAACACAAATGTGGTCACAGATGTGGCCTCTCATCCAGCACGGATATCACCTATACCACCTAACAAAGCCCTTCATCTGCAGGAGAGGTTCAGTTAGATCTCATCACCTGTGTGTAAAAATGGTTTCACCTGCAGCTTATCAGAATCAGGTTACAAAATGGTTTGGACCTCAAATGCAAACCAAAGAATTTTCCAGCACAGCTTCTGCTCCTGCTTTTCAATTCAGTTCAACCGCAAAAAAAATGGTTCTCAAAAATAAATATTAAATACATCTGTAAGCCTGGGTAAACTAATGTTCTTTCAGCAGCTTATATGCACCTTACACACCCTGTTACATATGAGGACTAAAGCAATTGAGCCTATGAGGTGTTTGCACAACCTCAGAAAGGGAGGTTTTTCTGCATCACACGTCTAAGAATGCACACAGTGCTAAAATCAGTCCTGTGTGAAACTACCAAACCATGGGATCAGGTCACCCATGGCACATACACCAACCACAGAAACCCCAATGGCACTGGAGATGGCTCCTCTACTAGAACAGATCCATGAGGTGATCACAATTAGGCCGAGCTGGGTGGCCAAGCTATCCCACAGAAGTATTTCAGTGTCACCATCCAGAGAACCAGCACAACAGCAATGTGTTCATTTCTTTCTAAAGATACTGATCAGGGACAGAAGTTTATAAATATTGTTCACAACAGAAAAAAAACCACTAAGGAAAACCCTGCCACCCAGGTGCCTGCAAACAATTGCATTCCCACACCTCCAACTAGCAACTGGTCCCTGACTATGGGGGCTTGCTGGCATTGCTCCCTTGTGGCAAACACATTCCCACATCAGCTTCCCCTTTTATCTTTGCTCAACCATCAACTGGAGATGGCTCCTTGAAGAGGAAGAGATCCAGATCCAAATTAAAAGGCTTCACATTCAGCAATAGTATTTAAGGAACAAAGAAGAAAAAAATTGAAGTTGCCCTACTGTTTGTGCTGTGTAAATCGCAGATAATAGATCTCCCTAATCCTAATGAGGCCTTCCTATTAAAATCTTTATTAGCTTTCAGCTCTGCAGATTGCCCAAAGGCTCATCAGTTTCCCTATCTCTCAGTACCAAGATCTGCTTTAACTTTTACAAATAGCTCTAAGATATTTCTCAGCTTATCAGCATTGCCAAGCAGTCCGTCTTATCATTACTATTGCAGATAAAATAAATGAGCTCACGACGATATGAATAATGGCATTTTCTGTAGGCTGGTTTCCCATTACATTTTCAACAGACTGTAAACTTAAACACAAAAGAGAGAAAAAATAAAAAAGCAGCCAGTATGTGTGTGTGTGGAGGGAAGAGTGGTTTCTTTTTTCCTTCCCATCTACCTTCAGTGCCTCAGAGCACAGGCTGCATTTTTAAGCTCACCTGATGAGAGCTAGTAATTAATTTTGAAAGGGAGCAGAAACACCTCAGCTGTGCTTTCTCTGAAGACCAAAAGCCCAGTTACTTCTGGGATGTTTTTTTAGCTGCATTCGTCGGAGAGAAGCACGGGCTAAACCACGCTCTGCCTAATGAAGCCATCTTCATTAGTTCGCTCCTTTCCCTCGCAGCCTAGGAATACCAGTCAGATTGGGAATTGAAATCATGAAAAGCAACAGAACTGCATTTGAATTAAAAGACTGAGCTACAAAGGTCTCCGACGGCTGCTCCGGGCTGATTAGCACGAGGCGCGTGTGGCACCATGGCGGCACAGAGCGCGTTCTGCAGCGCACGTTCGCGGATAAAGGCAAAGCATCCGCGGGAGCCGAAAGCCTCACACGGCTCTGCCTTTCCCTGACAGCGAGCAGGGAGGTCATGTTCTGGCAACCATTTTCTGCCTGCTCCCCGCAGCAATCACCACAGGGTTAAACGCTTTTCTGCTCTCCCCAAACTCCTTGCCCTGTCACTGTATCAAGGTTATCTATTATTGGCAGTGACAGGTGAAAATTAATCTCCTAATTATTTCTTGCTGCGTAATCTGCACTGAAGGAGTAACGTAAAAGGATTACAGTACACCCTCTACGGAAGGCTTTGCTAGAAAGCCAATCATCCAGGGAGATAGAGGGGATGTGGGAAAGAGATATTTATGACGGATTTCCAACCATTTTGAAGGCAGAATACACCATAACTTTATAACTGACAGCTCTGGAGTGAGGATATTCTTGCAGGTATCTTAATAGCCTAAACACTTTTTATTGTCGATTCCTCCAGGAAAAAAAAAAAACTAAGAATTATATCCATTATTGTCCCTGATTCTCTTCTGGAATAGCAGTTACTGCAGGAACAGCATCCATGTACAGATGTTTTCTACCCCCCACAGAAACATTATAGCAAACAATGTAGCCAGACTTCTTCAACTCAGTATTAAAAATCTTACAGCTACCTTCCACAGCAATTTAACTGTAACACTTTTTCCAAAAGAACATAAGCTAGACTGAGTACTTGAAAAATAAAAGCATTTTTTAAAAAAAACCTCATTTTGTAAGCAAGCTAGAAATATCTTTGGTAACAACACAAACAGCCACCTTGAAATGCTGGCTTCGTGTAAACTCCAGCTCTCCTCTTACCACCCACCAGAAAATAAGGTTTATTTTTATAGTATTAAAGAACAGACACTTATCTTTAACCCTTTCCATGCAGCCATATAAGATAAGATTGGTGCTTTCAAGAACCTACTTTTCTATGTCCATGTCAACAACACCATTCTAGTTGAAGTTTCCAAGAACAATCAATCACAGGTTGTGCTCAAAATTACATTAGCCACCTTGAGAGATGCTGTCAGTACCGTGCTTCTGAGATAGTTAATGCAGAGGTCTCTGTCTGTGAAGCCCTGCCTGGCAGGTAACAGGACAGAGCAGCAAGGAAAATCACCACTTGCAATCAAGTCCTGACACCAGCATCACTCACACTTATCTTCCATTTCCTTGATGGCAATGGCGCAGAAACAGTTTCTACACAGTGCAGAAATGTCACTAATTCCTTTATGCAAACTCTCAGTGCTTAAATCCAGCACCACATTCCTAAGTTTTGGAAAGCCAAGCCCTGGCTTGGCAGGACAAACCTGGACAGTAAGACACCCGTCAGCAGCGAGCGGCCAGCACTGTGGTTTGCATTTCCATGGAGCAGATCTCACAGCTGAGGACAGGTAAGTGACAGTGCTCCGAGCTGGGGCAGGATCTCACAGCTCGGGACAGGTCACAAGTGACACAGTGACAGTGTCCCGAGCGGGGGCAGGATCTCTCAGACAGGTCACAAGTGACACAGTGACAGTGCCCCGAGTGGGGGCAGGATCTCTCAGGTCACAAGTGACACAGTGACAGTGTCCCGAGCGGGGGCAGGATCTCTCAGACAGGTCACAAGTGACACAGTGACAGTG
>VXBQ01003998.1:111170-398085 GCA_013400175.1 Phainopepla nitens | reverse complement strand
TGCACAGGCTGTGTCTGTGTGTGTGCACAGCCTGTGTGTGTGTGCACAGTCTGTGACCATGTGTGTGTGCACAGCCTGTGTGTGTGCACAGTCTGTGAGTGTGTGCACAGTCTGTGTGTGTGTGTGTGTGTGCACAGTCTGTATGTGTGTGTGCACAGTCTGTGAGTGTGCGCACAGTCTGTGACCGTGTGTGTGTGCACAGTCTGTATGTGTGTGTGCACAGTCTGTGTGTGTGTGTGCACAGTCTGTGACCATGTGTGTGTATGTGTGGTCTGAGGCTTCGTGCAGTCTGTGTGTGCCGTGTCTGTGTGCCCAGCCAGCGTGTGCACGGCCCGTGGGGGGGTGTGTGTGTGTGCGTGCACACAGCCGGTGTCTGGGTGTGCACACGAAGCGTGTCAGTGCTCTCTGAACGCCCGGGTGTGTGCATGCCGGTGTGCGTGTGCGCGCACGCTCCCTCCCTCCCCCCGGTCTGTTGATGGGCTCTTTCCCCTCTATTTTCCATGTTAGTTGCAGCCTCCCGTGTCCCTGAGATGCATTTGGACCCCCAGGGGGTTTGGATCCCGGCAGAAGGAGAAAGCAAAGGAAATGTTTAATCGTGATTAACTTTCCCCATTGCAAAACAGTTGTTAGTAGGTATATTTAAAATATAATTACTATTGCTGTGATTCGTAGGTGCTTTAATAAATGGTTAATCAATGGCCACAGGGCCGACAATCCCCGCTGCCTGACATGCCTGGTTAGCGCCTGCCGCAGTAAACGTGATTCATGGGGACGGGGCCAGCCCTGCCCTGCTCTCCCCTCCCCGTGCCGGACTGGGGTGTCACACCCACGAGCCTTCAGCACGGCCCCCTCCCTGCTCAGCAGCCCCCGTTCACTCAGCCTGCACCCCAACAGCCCGTTCTGCACTGCTGGCCCTCGCTCAGCAGGATTTTGGGGTGTCCCCAAACGGCCCCAGCACTGCGACTGCCTCTGGGCTAGGGGAAAGGAACTGCCCGAGCTTGGTTTTCAGCTGGCCTGCAGAAATTATCTGAAAATCTTTAGGGAGAAAGGCGGTAAACATCTGTATGCTATTAAATCCATTAGATGTGTTCATTATTTTATATTGATTGGTATATCACTACACAAAGTTAATATATTATGATTATTAGTATATTGTTAAATCATTAAATACGACAGCAGACACAATAAATAATTTCCAGGGGATCTCAGCTGACATTTAGAAATTGATGGGTATGTTTTTCCCTTTGCATCCTGGCTGGCTGCAGGACTGCAGCGACGCTCTGGCTGCTCTGACTGATCTCATTCCCCTGCTTTCCTCTGCAAGTGAAGGCAGCAGAGAGAGCCTGCTCTGCCATGCCCAAGTTTGCATTTTAAAAGATGAAGCTGAATTAATATGAGCCCCAAATAAACCTGTTGGACGAGGATATTCAAACAACTTGCATGAAACAGGGAGCCACAAGAAGGATCTACAGTGGAGGCTGTACCTTGGTGTTGCTCAGGGAGAAGAACACCTTCTTGCAACACCAACAGGATTTTGATGCGAAAACACAAGGATGGAACTGCCCTTGCGTCAGGAGCGCTGCCACCTGCCTCCTGCAGGTACCCACCCCGATGGGGGAGCACAGGAGTGCAAGCATCCCCAAACCACCAGCCCAGACTGCAGGTCACGGGGGCTTGTGGATTTATGGCACAGCTCCTCACGAAGCAGCAGCTGTTGGAGAGCATGCACATCTGTATCTTTACAGCAGGGGAGCTGGATGCCAATCAGGGTTAATTCGGGATAAATTTACAAGAGTGCACAGCACGACCCAAGGTACCTCTTTATTGGCCTACTACGGGCCTGCTAAATGCATTGGCCAACTACCACACATTAAAGCCACATGAGCTTGTATGTTCAAAATGAATTTTACAGGAAGACACAGGGTTAGAAAAAGGAGGAGAGCCTGTGTCACAAATGACATCCAGATGTGAAAACACTGTAAATACAAACATCAAAAGGCTCACCCCTCCACATTCTGCAAAGACAACATTGGAGAAAGGACTTGCTGCATTTAAACAAATATTCTCGGCAAGGAAGCCAAGGAGCCTGCTGTCCCTGGTGCACAGCAAACTCCCATGGATCCGAGTGGGAATTAGCCATTTGTCAAGGCAAATATGCAGCAAATATTATGCCATCCTCTAGACAGTTCAACCTTGGATCAGGGGCAATGAAATGGAATGGAAGGGAAGGTGTTTTGCTAAGAAGACCAGAAGTTTAAATCTAATAACTCAAATCTGAAAACTGAACTCCAGAAAGTTGTGATTATTTAGATAAAGTCTCCAGGGCTATGACACGCTTCTTGCTAGAATTGATACCATTGAGGGACAGGACTTAAGCCTTGCCAGTTGTATGAAATAACTAAACAAATAGGTGCCTTTTTAAGCCTTGTTGTTTGCTGCAGTGAAGATACAACTGGAGTGATAGCCTAGAAAATCTGGTAAACCACTCAGTAACATTGTTTTAAGAAGATGTGGGAAATGAAAGGCCATTTCCCTGAAAGGGCTCTGAAGAGCTCCAAACGTCTATTTGCATGGACCTAGAGAGGAACTGGCATTGAGTCACCACCAGTGAAGGACAAGTGTTCCTGGAGCCAAGGATTCATCCCATCAGTCACCTGCCACACCATCCCTTTCCCTTCTTGCCCACTTCTGAATGCAGGAGAACACAATGGGGGACAAAGGTAGTTTGAAGCAGCATAGAATAAATCTAAAGTAGCATCAATGGCAGGGGAAACCACTTAACACCCTTCCAGAAAGGCAGGAATTGGTGGCTAAGTGCACAGAGGGTGCAATATCAGATGCCCATTTTGTGTTCTCGGTTCAGCCCTCGGATGTGCAAACCACGATGACAACATTGGGTGTTGCTTGCTTGAACTCCTCTCAGAGCACCACAGCCAGGCATTGGGCTGGGGCAATGTGAAAGCCAAGCTGAGATGGGGTGTATTGTTGTTGTCTGTCTTTTCAAGATGCTATCTGACCACCAACACCTTACACGCAGCATGAGCAGACCACACGAGGGACTCCATACTGAGCTGGTGCTAATCTCTTGAAGGTGCTGGGACACCAGGGTGTGGGGCCAGCATGATTGCTCTCTGAGATGAGATGAGATGAGATGAGATGAGATGAGATGAGATGAGATGAGATGAGATGAGATAGGCTGGGGCTATTGTTTGCACTCAGGCCTGACTCAAGGCTGCAGGATCACAGCCATCCACTCCACCAGCATATCTGTCTCAAGTGGAGAGCCCTCCCTTGAGACAGGATCCATCAGACCAGACTGATGCTTGAAGGAAGCACAGAGCTCTCACCCTGAGACAGAGCACACTTCTTATTTTGGAGCTAAAAGCTTCAAGCAGTTTGATGCTGGCAGTGCTGACAAGAGACAGAGAAAGCACTTAACCATTGTGTTGCATAAAGATATCATGAGGAAATCAGGATTATACAGTGGAGAGAGTAGAAAAACACTCAGGAAGAGCTTGGATAAACTCGGAGTGAGATTCAATAACAGATGCAGCCACCTCCTGCATTGTGTGTCCCCACCTGGGCTTCTGTTGGGAGGCAGCTGGAGAGGAGTTTTATTGAATCTGTTATTGAACCTGCCCCCAGGCTGGGGCTGTGCTAGGTACCCTCACAGGGCCTAAAATAGAAGTGAAGTTACACAGGAATTTGCAGTGCAACTGTTAAGATATGCTCTGATTTGCCTCAAAAGCCGGAGTGTGTGGGGCGAGGGAGTGCAGTGGGGCCAAGGAGTGCCAGCTGCCTGCCAGGGCTGTGCAGACAGTGCTGGAGCAGGACTGCAGCTCCCCATCCATCCTAGAGCCTGCTGGTGACACACAGCTCTGCTCCCAGGCCTAACGACACTGCAAAACTATTTAGCCATTGGAGGATCACATTACATGCAAAATCTATAGCTGCTCAAGAGCTTAATTTTGACATACAATTTTCACTTGCTGAACAGAAAAGGGAGGGGAAGTCTGAAACTGTCTAAACAAAATAATGTTTTTTTTCCACTGCACTTTCAAATGTTCATAAACCAAACAGAATACAGTTAGAGACGGCCCTTTGCCTCGGGGCATCCAAGGCTATGGCTCCAATTAAAGAGAACAAGGATACAGGAGGTGGTACCTCCAGTCTGATTGCTCTCGCCTGGGGCAGCTAAGCCTCATGAATAAACACTGTTGACTCTAACTCTCAACAAAACAATTACACATTTGTTTTTAGAATACATTTTCTTAGCCTTTCCACTTGCAATTTTTGCTACTATAAACTAGCCAGGACAAGAATAAATACCTTTGTGATTCTCTAAACATCCTTGTAATTGCAGTGCTTCACTCATGAATGTGTATTTCAACATCAGGAAAGATCCTGAGCGATAAGACAAAATGTTTCTTTGAAGTAACCTTTCAGAATAAGATGCAAAATATTTACAGCTAATTATTATTACAAGAACTCCTGTACACACACTGCCAGCCACAGGAGTGAAAACCTTATGTGCAAATCCAGTTGCCTTTGAAGAACAAAACCACAAGGAGACGGGTGAGACTTGTATTTTTTTGGACTCTTGCCAAGTGTGGTGCAGCCCCCAGGGTTCCCCATCTCCTCATGGATCTGTGAACCCTCACAGACCTCCCTCCTGGCAAACCATCCCCAAAGGGATGCTCTTGAGAGATTGGGGGTGCTTCTACGCCTCAAAAGTGCCAGCTCAGCTACCTCCTGGATGCAAATGAAAGGAGTGGCAGGATTTCTACTGCTGGGAGAGTCTAAACAGAACAGGTAGTGGATGAGTCGTCTCTGAACTGCGTTGGAGACCCAACACAGCTATTACAGCAGCTGGGACAAAACCTGGAGCTTTCACAGGGACAGAAGAAGACAGCTCCAGCCAGCCCTTCTTGGGCTCAGGTTACTTGTAAAGATGGGTGCAAAGTAAAGCAGAACTCTGGTTTCCTGCTGAGGATAGTGGTGGAAGGAGAATAATCATTTACTCAACTTTTAAAGGATTTTTTCCAGAAAGCCAACCTATTGCTGCAAAGGAACAGCCAGCCACCAACCACCACTTCAAAATGGCAAGCCTTAAACTATTTAGCACAAAAGATTTTGGCCAATAAATAGCACTTTTTCTTTCTTTTTTCTTAGAAATGCTTCCAAACTGGATGATTATCCTCCTTCTCACTGTTAGTGTGAGGATGAGAGAACACAGAATGGGAAAGCAAGGGAGAGCCTGCTGCCCTATGGATTTGGGAGCAACTTAAGCCTATCGTTGGCGACGCGTGTTCCACGTTCCAAGGCAGACTACAGGAGATGTTGCCTGCTCCTATGTGTTATTTATACATTGTGTTAAGCAACAACGTGCAAATGAGCTGGAGTACAAAACGTCAGACACGGCAAGATGTTCCAGTGCAGCACAACACAGGGAAGCGACTCTCCACATGGGGCCCTGTATCCTAGGAGTGTTTATACTCCATTGGATAATTGGGACCACAGCCAGCTCATCCTAAAATATACAGCATGAGTATGGTTAGGCACCGCATCTGTAACATATACAACTTTAGATGTCAAAGCATCTTTGTTTGAAGTCAACAGCAATAAAAACTGCATTTGTACGAGAACTTAGCATGTGGGAATACATATTGCTAAACCAGGACGTTAACACATGGCCCTCCTCAGTTGGCTGCTGCCAAAAGTATGCCTTTCAAAATTGGGATGAGCATGCCAATAATCTGTAGGATATTTTAAAACTTGGAGAAATTTACAGCTATCATCCAGTACTGGAAAAAAACTCTTTTTTGGGCACATTTACCTTTGGAAAAAACTGGCATAACTCCCTCTACTTGGAAAGATTTGGGTCCTTTGTATATACATGTTATGTGTAAAAAACACAGAAGGAATTTTCTATCCTGTTTCATTTTGTAGAAACTTTGCTTAGTCACTTAGTGACAAATTATTCACTGTGTAAGTGAACCTTTAAAATGTACACAAACTTTCAAATTAATGCAAACCTATCTTTCAAGGTTGCTATCTTGCTATTATTTCATTAAGGCACACAGAAATTACACCAGAACTGCGTTGAGCTTATGGGATTTCTATGAATTTCCTTTCTGTATATTAAACTTTAAACAAATATTATGATTGTATTCCTAAGGCTTGAATGGGCTGATGATTTTGAAAGTGCTACTTTGGCATCACTGTACAGCTCCATTCTTTCATGTATGTTTTGTTATAACACAAAGAAGCCCTATTTATGAAAAGCCAGTCTTAAATCTATAGTTTGTGAAGCCATAATTTGTGGTTGCAATTGTGGTTAATTTAACAAAGCAAGCCTTTTGGTTCACAGTGCACCATACTTACTATTTTTCATAAACTATCAGAGCAAAAAAAACCCCTTCAACATGTCAGATATATGATGATCCAGCAATGCTGCAATTTTCCAACTCCTATTTTGTGGTATACCATATTATATGCACAGGAATGCTACATAATTTATTCTGGAGCACAGCCCTGTAATTATTGCTGGCAAACTACTAATTACATCCCGCCATCAAATCTAACCATTTTCCCAATAAAAAACCCCTACTTTCGTGCGGAATACAGCAAATCCAGCCCTGAGTGTACGCATGTTTTTATTTTAACACGCATGCCATATGGTATTGATCCTCCACTCACAATACTTCACCTAAAATATCTGTACTGACTATGGGGTTCTGCAGGCTTTGCGCTGTGGCACGATGCCATGGGATGGAAAAGGTCTCTGCTCTGGTTCTGCCCCAGCATCTCCCTTGCTTCTGAGGGCCAAATCTCTCAGCTCACATGATTTCTGGCTTGGTCTAAGTAAGATTCAGGTTCTGCTACAAAATGGGGATGTAGATCTCGAGTTCCCCAAACTCCAGGATTGCGGTGTTTGGAATTTTAGCACCAGTTCATCTTTAGAAGCTGCAATATGGCTCTACTTGTGGGTGCCCCCCACGAGTACAGTGGTTAGCCCTGTCAGCAGGCCACAAACCTGCTCTCTGAATCCCAAGGCCATGAGCCATGGCACATTTCAATTGCAGAACTGCATAGCTTTGAGATGCTTCTGGAGAAAAAAAGGACGGATTGTGGGGAAGAGGAAGCACGCAACAAAAATTCCCCAAAGATAGTGCCCTACATACACTGACATTTCCAGAAATTGGCCACAGATTCGACAGCCTGCAGAAGTCCCAGTGTTCCCATGCAGCACGGGAGGAGCAGGGGCAGAAAAGCAGCAGGGACATATGGAAATACGGATTTCAGTGTTTCTGCTCGAGGCTGCGTGCATCCGGCACACTCAGGGGGTTCAAGGCACGGCCGTCCCGTGCCCAGGCTGCCTGACAGCCGGGAGGAGCGGTGCTGCAGCCTCCCAGGAAAACACAGGGCGAGGCGGGAGCTGCCGGCGGCGCTGCAGGGAGCCAATTACGGATCTGAGGCTCCCGGCTGCTCGCCCGCAGCATGTGCCCGAGCGGCTGCGGGGCTCCTGCGCTCGCAGCCGGCAGCGGCATCACCTGCAGGGACGTGGCCGAGGCCAGCCCAGCTCAGCAGCGCAGGGCAGATGGGGCCGCTGGCCGCAGGAGCTGCTCTCCTCCAGCAGCATTCCCTGGAGGGCATCCCAAAAGCCCTGGGCAGCCAAGGGCAGGGGGAGAAGCTCAACCAGCATCAGCTTCTACTGCCTCATTTTTCTTCGTTCACAGAACCCCCTCCTAGCTTGGGGGGCTATTCTGTCCCCTAACATGACTTCCCTGGACTCCATCCTCCTGAGCAGTGCATTTCTGACTTGGCAATCAAAACACCTGTGAGATTTGTTCCTTTTTAAAAACATGACAAACAGCGTAGGTACGTGAGACAATTTTCTAAATCTTTCTCAATTTTCTCCTATTTCCAAACTGCAGTCAGAATTGACTGCGGAGCAAACCCCCTCTCTCTCTTGTCTGAAGGTCTGGAGCAATGTAAGGAGCTTGTTGCACACTTTGATGATAACATGTGAAATGAAGCAGCCAGGGGCGCTTGTGAAGGATGTCAGAAAAATCCCACTGGAGTACAGTAACCCCAGTGCCTCCGTGGCAGCACAGGGCATGGGCTGCCAGCTCAGAGCTGCAAAGGGCTGCAAAATCTGGCCCAGTTCTGGTAAAACATGGACTATTTGCTTAAGTTTCTGGCATTTGCTCCGCAGTATCCTTAGCAGCTTTAACAAGAATAAGGCATGCTTTGCATGCCAAGCAAGTTGGCTGATCTTAGTCACAGACTTGGTCAAACACAAGGAGTTGCTTGACAAGAAAGAAATGCCACTAAAAACATTAAAAATGTTAACACAACTCGTAGCTTGCAAGTTTAGTGTTGCATCTGAAGCCTGAAGGTCTTTGGGAGCTACCCTCAACATTCATCTCAGCAGTTTCCAGGCACCAATACTCCTTCTCCTCTTTATATCTCTTTCTTATTTATTTCACAGCTACAGAAATGGTCTGTTTAAAAAAAAAAAAAAAAAGTGACAGGTATAAGACTCAGCTCATATGGATAACTCTGGAAAAAGAGATTTTGTTCCCTGAGACTACTTTCAGGTTTGCTGCTATCAGCCGAGGATTAGTCAGCTAACATAGCGTCTCTGTTGACATACATTTTCTCCCCACAGCTAAGACAGCTTAACTACTTTATGCTTCAGAATATTGCAATGGTTAACCAGATATTTTCCTAAAAAATAAAAGCATCTCCTACTTATTAAATTGTAATTCTGCTTTTAGCATTGAACTGGAATCCACAGACAAAAAAATAAGCACCCAAACACCTTTTCCCTCTAAAATATGCTCACTTGAAAAGCTTGAAATATGGTTAAATAAATAAATGAACAGAAGAGATTGTTTGGCATTCTCGCAAGAGCACAGAATCCATTCAAAATCTTGCATAAGTTTTCTTCTTCAGCACATACACATTACAAGGATTAAACAGAAAAGGAAACTTACAGCTTTAGACACACTTTGTGTCTCAATACCCAACTGCAGCACCAGCTTCTCTGTAAGGATTATCAAGGCTACAGCCTCATGCAGCTGTCAGTCCCTGGGGCTGTAATTCAGCTATCCTGCTCTCACTCTATCCATCACATTTACACAAATCCCCAAGGTGGACTGCCTTCTAAATGTCTTTACCTTGTGCATTATCCTGGGGCTTAACAATCCAATATTGGTGCAGCCAAGGATAATTACTCTCCATTGATGATAAAACACCCTGAATCCTGTCAGGCATGGCAATTTGCATCTTACAGTGCTGAGGATCAATAGATACAACAAAGGAGTGAAACCTGATTAGATACTGCTGCCTCTCAATGGAAAGGGAAGAGCTGATTGTTTTGCAGGGTTGAAGTCCTGGTTAAAAGGGAAACAGAGGTCTCCCATTACAACACACTCTCCAAGCCTGCTGTTCACCTAGAAACTGCTGCAGGGAGTTTGAGACTCCAGGAGAAAGTAGTTGAATGAACAACCAGGTCTTACAGACTCCTGGTAAAAAAAGAGAGTTATTTACTTGGGCCAGTGTGGCTCGTGCAGCTTCACTGTAACCCAAGAGAATACAGAGGGTGTGAATTGTCTGGAGCCCCAAGTGGTTCTACTTTCCCCCTGATTTTATAGATTTACAGCATAAAGAGGACAAGTGACTTGTTCACGATCACACACTGCTTCAATAATGAGCCTGGAAATTGGCTACTGGCTCTCCAAATGGATCTCTTTCTGAAGAATCCTCTAGGAGCGTGGGCTCAGCCAAGAGCTCCTGCCCTGTCGAGGCAACAGAAATGTCATATATATTTAAAATAAGGGATTGCAGGATTTTCCAACCACAATTAACCAGGTAAGCAGATGCATAAAGGTGGAGGTGGAATAAAAAATTATCCCAACAGTCTTCAGTCTTCTGACACTAATCTAACACTGAATCTGATCGAAGATAAGAAGCGTGGTGGGTGAACTTCGGTTCCCACATTTAATCTAGAGAGACATCACAAGCTTCCTCCTCTTCAAGTCTTTATTTGGAGGCCAGTAACACATTGACAGAAACCCATGGTTTGGCTGGCAGGCACTGCTGGGCTGCAGGCAGGGAACATATTCCCGTTTGGACGTGATTCTCCACCACTGACACTCCCTGGGCTCAGCTGTGCCCATCTCCCACAGCCTGCCCAGATTAGTGATACCAAAGCTCAGCCCTGGGCTGCACACCAAGAGTTCCCAGAAAGGATGTAGCTAACTGTGTTAAATCTGGGTTTTTATTTGGTTTCTGGTGGCAGAGCTTCATTAAACAGGGACTGCATGTCTCCATGTTCTTGCCTGACTGAAAGAAATGCAGAGTTTTCTTCCATGGAAATTAGTCAGCAAAGGAAAAGCTAAATTTGGGGGATTCCCAACCACGTGAAGGATAATGTTTTAAAAAAGTCCTCAAAAGGTGCAGAAAATAAAACAACATCAAGAAAAGAGCTGGGCACATCTTTTCAGAATGTGTGCTCTGAGGCTGATGAAGGGCTCAAAGCAAGAGAGGAGGAAAACAGAGAAAAAGAGAAAAACTCTTCAGAAACCAGCTGGGAATAGTCTGTTCTTATCAAAACACGTTGCTGACACAGACCTGTCAGGGAGCCAACATCTGCTCCCAACTCGCAGAGTCAGTCCGAGGCAGGCTGAGTGTCTCTTGCACAGGAACACCAAGAGTTGACTTGGCACGATGGACGTAAATGAGAAGAGCTTCTGAAAGCACCAGTGAGCAAAATGGGAAGGAAACTTGTTCCTTTGATGAAAAACCTTTTCATTTTGACCTAAAGGCAAACTTGCAGATTTTTTTTCTGCAGAAAGGCGTCTCTTCCAACATGGGAAATGGGGAAAAAAAGACTGATTCTGGACATCTGACGCATATGGTAGCGTCTGCTAAAGCCAACGGGGGGTTGCATATGGCAAGCCTGGAAACCTGAGGCTCATTAACATTACGGCATTGGATTATCACTATTTTATGGTCATAAGGATCTGCCTCTTTCATCCTGATGCCTGCTGAGTGATGGTGGATTCAGATGCCCCATATTAACCCCTAAGAGTAAATATAATATCGGTGAGAAGTACCAAGCCCACATTTAATATCCTTTGTCTCCACTCATGCAGTGGAGTAGAAACATGGTTTCCCACCCTGATCTCCTCCTGAAATCTATCCCAACCCTTAAAGGCTTTCACTCCCCCTGCCTTCTTCAACCTCCAGCATTTCTGGGGTACTGGAAAAGATTTGCAAACAGTCTGAGACAGCATCGCTGTAGAACAGATGGCAACTATCCCACCTAGGGTGAGAGACCACGCAACATCCGTTGGATTCTCACACGAGCATCCAGCTCCTGGCACAGCCCGAGCCTCTGCAGCGGCACTCGGAATCTCTCCTGCCTTGTGGGAACCCATCACTCCTCATGGAGAAAGGGACGTTATTACGGTTTTCCATCTGTCAGTGCAAACTGAAATGTAACTTTGTATTGGGCTCTCCACTCTGCACTCAGGCATGGAAGATTTAGAGCTTGCTGTTCTGTGTTTGAAATGGGAAATTGGAGTGGAGCTGCTGAGTCATGAGAACAGGGGGCCTCTATCGCCAGCCGTTTCTCCCTGGGGAAAACCTCTAATGCTCTCTGCTGCACCTGGGTGCGATTGATTCCTCAGGATTCCCGCACACTCACACAGCCTCTGACTGTCAGAGGTGCATTGATTTGTTCAGCAGTGGAGAACAGAATGGATATAATGGAGTTGATTTTTAAGGTGATGATTGCTATGGGTGGGTGAAAATAGAACCGTACTAAATAAGCAGCCATTAGAGTTTAAAACTGAGCAGCCCAGCTGCCTGCTCCTGCCCTCTGAAAGAAGGATGATAACACTGTCACATGCTCCAAAAACAGGTGAGCAGGAGCATAATGAATTCACAGGGTGTAGTAATCCTGGTGGAAACTGGCTCAAAATGCCCTTGTGGTAATAATGCATCCTCTTGCATCACCACAGCGCACTCAAGGACATTGTCCTCATCTGAATGATGTTATGTATGGTGGAAGGAAACAGGAGGAGAACATAAATGCAGGAGCCTTATACATGGCCACCAAGTCCAAGAGAAGACAATTATGCTGAACCCTTGAAAACAAATGTAAACCAGAAAAACTGCAGGTCAGTTTGCCAGGAAAGTTTCTGGTGATTGTTAACTGCTCCATGCAACTGGAAGGGAGAGGAAAAGGGTCAGGGTAAAGACCTATTTCCCTATCATTTCATCACATCACTCTTCATATAAGCACCCTGCTGACCAGCCTTCTCCCAGAACTTCTCAGCGATTAGCACCATGCTGTTTCTTACTGTGAATTCGAACAAGAGTAGCACAAAGCTATCAGCAGGGACTTCAGTGATCAGAAACTGCTCAGACAATTTTCACTATCATTTTTTCTATGTCAAACAAATGCCTATTGTCACCAGGCCTGCTCCTGTGGCATATTGAGAGCTTCTGCAAATTGCAGAGCCCCCTGTCTCTGATTTCAAATCCCTAAAATGTTAGCTCCCACCTCACAGACTAACAGATGAGCAACGGACAGGGAGCCAGGAGCTGCTGGTGGTAATTCTGGCTATTGATGTGCAGCCTAAGTATCCTGGGTACCCTGCCCCTGCCTCAACCTTCCCTGCCTGCACAACAGGGATGGAAAACATCAGGATCTGCCCTGCCACAAGGCAAAGGGAAGACAAGTTTTTTTAAGATACAAAGTGCTAATTACTAGTTCAGACTACAGGTCTTGGCACTGGAATTAGAAGTCGCAGAACTATGTGAGCTGCTGTTGCAGTCACCACACACAACAAGGCCTGCAACAGAGACTTCCCTATGATCCTGTGCTTGTGAGATCCCCATCAGCTGTGATGGGAATGTTGCACATTGATGGGATGTCATCACTCAGCTATAGGACTCTGGTGGAAGTGAAAGGGAAGGAGCAGGCAGGCTATGAAGTGTACAACCCTGTCTTAATGCCATTAATGCAATTTGATAAGTGGCAGAGCTATTGTAGGCCTTATAGGAAAACAAGGGAAAGAGAAATGGATTTGGGCAAATAAAAGATATGTTTTAGAGCTTCCTCGAGCCTGCGGATTTCTTTTCAACAGCACACATATTGCATTTTTTCTTACAGCAGCCACTGTAGGGGCCAGGGCATTGTATAACAAGAAGAATGGTCAAACACAATTTTAATGTGTCTAGTAAGGCAGAGTGCAATACTTATATATATCAGAACAAGCAATGTGCCAAAGTGCCTGATGATAAGGAAGAAATGTGTCCTCGATCAAGAAAAACCAGTTTAATGTGCACACTGGGAGCAGAATATTACACAGATACAGCTTTCTCCTGGCCATGTGAATTTAAGGAACCCCTGCTGGTAACTGAGATTCCTTGCAGACAATCAGACCAGAAGCAAAATGTTGTAAATTCTTAAGGTACTGTACGACGTGAGATACATCCTCACATTTTATATAAAACCAGGAAGGGGAAGATAGCATGTAAGCATCTGAACTCCCATACAACAAATGCCATTTCAAGCATCATTTATTATGCTGCCTTTCACAGACTTTTACAATCCTCAATATGGTTAGCAATTTTAGCTGACTCGTAAAGCGGTTTTAAAATTCATCACTGAAAAGAATGTTTATCTCTGTGTTTCCTCCAGTTCGGGAGTAAAATTAGACTCTTAAAACCTGGGGATGGTGTGTCTTTAATTTTGTTTAGAACAGAAAATAACTGCAATATGAAAGGTTTAATGAGGTTAGAAATCTAAAAGGAAATGGAGTGGGAATAGATTATCAAGAGAAATAAAGCCAACCGCTGGAGAGTACACTAATATTAAATATTAGGTTTCTAAACCAAATATATATAATCCATTTAGGGACTTAATGGTGGTTCTCAGAAGCACATTTATCTACAGCTTATGGTTCAACAACCAATATTATAACTCCATTTGTCATTGTTAGGTGAGGGGGATGGATGTCAGGGAGGCGAGGGTCAGCACATGAGGAGGAGCTCGGGAGACGCCGCTGCCGCACCTCACAGACGGCCCTTGAGGGGAACAGCTCACCCTGCACATTTCTGGCTCCACACTCAAGATCTGCCCTGGAAACATCTCCGCACAAAAATACTCCCTCTTTCATTTTCCTCACGAGGAACAAAGGCAACACATTGAAGCAGGGATTTGTCTTAAATTAGGCTTTATACCCATTTTTCATTTAGAAAGATACTTACATGTGTGCCTAACGAAATGTGGGATTACGCACTTGATTAAAATTAGCGACATGCTTAAACTACTTGATGAATTGGGTCATTAGATACCTAAGTCAATACGAGATAAGGAGCTCTGAAAATCAAGACAAATTGAAAACTCAAAAATGGATTTTGGTTATTAGCTTTTTACACCTACACTAATGAATTTACAGTGGAGGCAAAGATTTAACTAAACCTCCTGATATCAACACCCAAAATGAAATCCCTGCATAGGAAACACCTGCTCCTCTTCTGGCTCTGCTGGGACACCAGGGCAGGGAGGTGACCAGCTGTGGGACAGCTCTGCCTTCTGCAACTCCACTCAAGTTGCAGAAAAATTTTCCACCATTAAGAGTAAGAGACTCAGGAGATGGAGTATTTAGGGAAAAAAATAGAGTTGTGTGGGTTGTCACACTTCCATTCTAGAAAAAGCCAAAAGGGCCCTGTGTAGATATACCAACTATCTGGCCATATGGAGGGAGAGCTTCTGGATGACCTGCAATTCCTGATCACTTTAACCCCTCTGTGCCACCACAAGCACTGGGTGAGGTTTACAGGGAGAGGTAATTTTGTTTTTATTGTACTAAATAGTTGGACAGAACACACAGCCTCTGCAGTGGCCTTTTTGTGCCGGTCGTGTGCCAGAACTGTCATCCTTCTGCCGCAGTTCCATCTGCTGGCCAAACACCAGGCACCCTCCACCTCCCTTCACATCCTGCCTTGCTCTATCCCATCAAAGAAGAAGGAGGCTGGTGCTCCATTTTACACTTGGGATCATTGTGTTATTTTGGTTATTCTTCGTGTTTTCCCTGTCTTTTCCTTTCTGAAAGGATGCCTGCTGTCAGGGACCCACCACTTCCAAGTGAGCACTCTGCCTGCCAGCTCCAGGCTTCTGGACGCAGCCAGCAGCTCTCTGAGGACTCCCAGACGTGCTTCCTTTCTCTTTTCACAGGACAGGAGGGAAGCTGAGCTGGGAGGATGACACAGTAGGAAACAGAAGTGTGCTCCTATCTCTTGAAAGGCTCCAAACCTGCTCCCTCTCCAGCCCCAAAGTACTTCTTGCGCCAAATCTTGGTTGACTGAAATCTTGAAATGTCACCAAGAACTGGAGAAAGCCAAAGGAAAATGCTTGTTTGAAGTGGTCAAAATGAAGTAAAACATACTTCACTACAAACAACACTTGGCTTATTCCAGCTTGAATGCTTTTTGCTATCAATGAAATGCTGAGGAAACAGGGACTTCAGGCAGCACCATATGTTGGTTATCACTCTGCTCAGGCTGGGTATTAGTGGGTTTTTACTACTAACACCATCAATAACAGCAACTGAATTAGCTGTAAGAGTCAGAAATCCATCTTTTGAGTGGTACGACCAAATTCTTTCACATAATTTGCCTGACTGACAGAAAAATATGTTGCTAATGTCAAACAAGTCTGGAAACTTAAAATGTTTTTAATTCTGCAAACAAATAATGCAGAGCTTCTTGACTCTAGAGAGCTTCGAATCAAGACCTCATTTCAGAAAAGTGCTAATTTTGGTGTTTGAGCTGAAATCAGATTTGCTGAATGAAACCTGTAAACCTTTCTTTGCAGCAAACACAAAGGAAGCAGTTTTTCCACATTGACATGTCATTAAATTGTGGAATTCACTGCCACAGGATGTTGCAGAGGCCAAAAATATAAATGAGTTCAAAAAAAGATTAGACAAATTCACCTGGGATAAGTCCACCAGTGGCAATTAAACACAATGGTCTGGACACGACCTCTGGCTCAGGAAGTTCCTGAAGTGCCGACTGCCGACGCGGGGAGGACAGGACTGGGGCAAGGTTCACCCTGCACAATCCTGTTTCTTACTCTCCTTCCCAAGCATCTCCTGCAGACCACTGATGGAGCAGGGATTTCTGTGCTAGACAAACAGTCCCCATATGGTGATTCCTCTGATCTCCACAACATTTGGATCTGAACAAAGCTCTACAATTTGTTGCAAAGTGGGGAATTTGGTCACATGCAGAATGCCGCTTTTTTCTCCCCCCAAAATTTTCACACGTTTTTCCACAGTTCTCAATAAGAAACTAACTTTACTAATCATTTCAATGACAAAGTATCTCGCACTTCTTGCCATCCCAATTTAAGAAGAAGATCCAAATAAGATATTAAACTGAATAAATTGTTTATTCCTATGGGTATCATGCAGCTACTGTGATGAAATTCTGGTGAAACAGCTGAACATATTCAGCAGAGTTTTTGACTCTTATTCCTCTAAGTAATTTAAACAATGCTGTGTCCAAATGTCTTGCAAAAGTAGAATTATTATGGCATTTTATGCAGGAGGAGTTTGCTTCAATAAGGTGCAGATGAACAGGGACAGAACTCTGAGGTCTAGAGCTCCTTCTCAGACTTATATTCACAGTGCAATTCTTAAGTTTTATGATTGTTGTTTTTCTTGAAGCCCATCTCTAAGTGTAATTCTGTGGGAATCTTGGTGTTCAGTGAAACAGAAAATGATAAATATCTTGCACTGTGAGGCTTAAAAATGTGATCTAAATGCATTCTCTCATCACTCAAAGGCTGGGGTAAGGTAAAGAAAAAGACCTCATTTAAAAACCGAGACCTCCCTGTTAAAAACAAAACATTTTCTGAGAAATGTGATATTTAATGAAGTGACTCAAGTCTACTTATCAGACTCAACCGAGTCCCACACTGCAACCACCCAAATGTAACTTAAATTTCATATTCTGTGAACCCCAAAATAGCACAAGTTCTTAATCACATTCTTGAGTCTCATAGCTCAGTTACGAAGCACAGCACAGATTTGGAATTAACCTATATAAGTTTGCTGCAAGACATAATGAAAACGTCATGATCCAAAATCCTTGGCTAACGGTTAGCCAAAGACATCTAATTAATTAAATAGCCTAATTCACAATAACATCCTGTCTATGTACAAATTTCTACTGTTTTAAAAAACAATTTCGCTAATGCGTGGCAAAACTTAGATCAGTTGTTTCAAATTCAATTTGATTTAAGCCTAGGCAAATTTAAATTAAGATCAAGATAAAGCTATTTAATCCTGGTTTAAAAGGGAAGCAGAAAGTCCATGTTGAGTTTTGCATAGCATAAGCTCAATGATTTAAGTCATGTCCTTAGTTAGAGACTATCACAACTGTGAATACAAACAGTGCTTGGGTCAGAAGGTATTTTACTTTTTAGCATTTGTAAAAGTAATTCTTAGAAAAGACTTTTTTAAAAGAATGCTCCTTTGTGCTTTTATTGTTACCTTGTGCTCTACAAAGAGAGTCCAAAAATTTTTTTAATCAATACATGTATATACCTACAGAGATTTTATCCACTGTACTTCTAACACAAGAATCTTCAGCACTGAAAAGCCTAAACAGCTCAAATAAAACTATTTTATTCTTTTGAGCTTTCCATCTGATGAATCTTCCTGGTTATGTAATTTTCGTGGATTCCATAAGTCCTTAAGAGTCAGCTGGACAATGCACAACTAGCAGAAAATCACCAAGATTTACAGACAAAACCAAACCCCTAACTCCCCTAGTCAGCCTTTGGCTATCTTCATAAATCACAGGAAAACACTTAAGCCTCTTTTTTTCCTTTTTAAAGCTACCACCTATAAACAACCCCACCATTTGTTCCTTTCAGTTTCTATTAGTCATAAATTTTGCAAAATTAAAGAAAAGGCATGAGCAGGGCCTGAGTATGGAGGCCAATTTGAAGACAGACATCAAGATGAATGCTAACACAGCACCAAGTTCCACACCATCAGCATATTCTTTAAGTAGATCTAAATTATTTTTCAATGCTGTTTTATTCAGTTTGTTGCATCAGGTTTAGTTGTTTTCAGGTCAGACACCAGCAACCATTTGGTAATTGAACACCTCCTTAATTTCAATAAGAACCATGCTATGCTAATGCAATTCTAGCTGTTTTAATTTCTGTTGTTTTTCCCTAATTTGCTTTTAGTCTTCTAGTCCCACAGAAAGTCTGTAAGACATTAACATTTCTTCTCATCCCCGTCAGCTGGGAACATGCTGGAATCTGTAAGAAGTTATCCACCCTGTGCTCAAAAGCATCAGAAATCAGTGTGGTGACCCCAGCAGAAGCCAAGCAGAGGCATTGGTCTCCAACAAACCTCTCCCTCTGGTTTTCTCTTTTTTCTTGTCCCCTCATGGGGTACTTTTATTTATTTGGAGGCAATGGAAGGACAGGAAGAGGGTTGTTTGGTGTTTTTTAGGAAAAGTTTTGTTTCCAATCCATGGCAGCTTCTATTAGAAGAGAAACAAAGAGAATGAGCAGATCCTGTTGTGGTGACGTAAAGCCTTAAAGATATTTCAGGGTCACCAGCTATCTTATATAGACAACATCTGGCAAAACCATCCAGCAGCAATATGGATACCAGCCCCAGGAAATACTAGTACACATAGCCAGAAAAAATATATACTATTCTGGGTTTTATATTTTTAAAAAATCTTTTTTTTTTTTTGTCAAGAAAAAAGAAGTGACACATCCACAAATGGCAGTGGAGACTTCCCGGTGCAGGCAGTGATAGATGAGGACTTTTGCTCACTCTCAGATGCATGGAAGAGAATAGTTTTTTGTGTTAAGAGATCATTACAGCTTCAGCCCTCCTACTGCACTGTTTCCTCTGAAATCAGGGGCAAGATTAAATCTGTTGTAGCAGAGCACTCTGTAATGGCTCTGACAGACTTTGTTTTTCCTCGGCCTCACATCTGGGAGTTAACCAGCAGAGTGCTTGAAACCAACCAGGTCAGCTCTTTAGTTGAGTTTCGTGTCTAATCAGCCAGGAAGGCTGAGGCCTCAGGTCACACATGGAAATCACTAGAGCTATTTAAGTCGCCAGAGGTTATTAATAAATCTCCCACTATTTCCTTAAGTAAATAATTGGAGGCCCATCTTTCAAACAAGTTATGTCTGGCCATGTTATGGTACCAATTTTATCCTTCCTTTTTTCCCTTCACCAAGCAGGAAGAACAAATCTCTGGTGACAACAATGGCAAAACTGTGAATTATAAACATCCATGTGTCTCTCATTTGAATGCCTCCTCAAGTTTCCTTGACAGCTGGGGGAGAGAGAGGCTCTTAGTCTTTCCACCAGAGCCTGAGCCACTGAAACTGCTCTCGCACCAGCAGAGACTTTGGGGGAATGCCGTGCAGCTCTGGCTGCCAGGTGAAACAGGAGCCCTGCTCTCTTCATTAGGTGCTGTTAGGTAGCCAAGTTCAGGTCCTTCTGGGCTGCCACCAGGGAAACGAGGGGAAAAGCCTGACTGTGAAACATGGCCAGAGGCAGAGCTCTGAGGGTTCTGGAAAGTAGGAAAGGAGCTGAGGGAGAGGGGGCTATCGATGCTGCATCCTCTCTTCAATGCACAGGGAGCTACACTGAGGCCTGACACACACAGGTCCTGTGAGACCCACAGCCACTTGTCCCATGACAAGCCCTGATTTACCAGAGTTCCAGTCTTTCCTGGGTATGTTCCTCTTTCAGCTTTGGAAATAACAGACTGCTCGCACTAAGGTCGATATGCATGTTCTCCCACGCAGAGAAATTAACACCAGCCCTGACCACTGGCCCTTGTTAAATTGCACCAGCAATCCTCTGCAGGACGTTTCTGCAGCAGGACTCCTGCTCACCCCAGCTCTGACAGAAAAATTCAACATGAGATGGCTCCAGCCTGCCCCTCCTGCCCTGCCCGCCAAGCTGCTGCATCAAGCTCCTTGCAGGTCTCGGGGATATTTATGGCAGCTGTGATAACCCCAACGCATCTTCCAGCTGCCAGATCCCTTCCACCGCGGCGCTGAGTTACGAGTTGTCTTTGTTTGAACTTCTTTCAGGATGATGCAGAGTCTCAGGCATTAGGAGTACAGAATGGGTGCTTTAAACGAAGCCAAAGTCCACATGGAAACATATATCTTGTGCATATATATGTGTACACACATGTATCTGTCCCTTTACAGGAAACAATCTAAAATTTGCCTCTGAACAAAGAACACCAGCTCTATCCTTCAAATCACATCAGCAACCAGCAAGTTAATAACCATCACAACCCTCACACACATGAAACTATTTTTAAATTACAATGAAACCCTATTTTTCCCATTTTTTAGAAAATGGAGGGTCTGCACCCTCTCATAACAACACACTTTCTTTTTTGTGATCTAAAAAGCATTCTTTCTTTCTTAGTTTCTTCCCCTTTCTCTGTCTCTCTTTCTTTTCCTCTTTCTCTCTTCCCTTCCCTCACTCTTGCAAAGATTAATGCTTTCAATCTAAACCCCAGCCTTTCTGAGAGAGGATTCTCCTCACACCATCATTGCTTTGCGGCATTTCTAACAGGGGCTATCGACTTAATTAATTCTAACTTTAGGTCTGAATCTCCCAATGGAAAGCAAATGTGAGCTGGAGCTGCTTTAGCCAAGCAGAGCCTTTCGAGCAAGCGATACTGAAATACAATCCTCCCGTGCCTGCACAAGAAGGTGGAGGGAAAAGCAGCCCTACCTTTGGGGCGTGCTCAGGCTGCAGGAGGGGCACGCCAGGGCTGGACCCCAGGAGTCCCCAGGCAGGCTGGCAGAGATCTGGGGGCCCCAGCAGCACAGCTTTGTTCCAAAAGCGACATATTGAGGCTGTGTGAGCACGAAGGGGTGGGCGGGGGAACGGGGGGAGAGGTGCAGGTAGTGCAGCGCTCTGGCACCCGGGCTGTCGCCCAGGCATCACTGATGTGGGCACTGGAGGGAGTTGCTTGCCAATCCTTCTGGCAGAAGAAAAATTGCTACAGATGGCAACTGCCAGCAGGGAACGAACAGTAAAAACAGAGGAATTCATGACAGAAATTATGGAGAGGAAGAGGAAAAAAGCGTTTCCAATGTACCCGTTTCGTCTTTTCAGTTAAAGGAAAACCTGTTATCAGAGCCCAAATGAGCAGCTCCACTAAAGCTGAGGGTGGAAATCACTGCAGAGCCATCAGAGCCATGCAATGCCTACAATTAAAAATCTACCATGTGCTTACACAAGCAGCACACACATGTAGTATGTATATTTGCTTGTAAAGATGTGCATGCACCTAATGAGCGACAGTATTTAGGCACATACATATTTTTGTGTCTGTGGCTGAGGAACTAGGTTGAAGACAAGCAAAATCTATGGAATTTGCACATCTTTCCTTTCTCTGTGACAGAAGGTGCCAGAAGAAGATATTTGCTGTCGTATTCACTTAAAACAGCAAAAGTAAGGAGCAGGAAAGGGAAAAAAATACAGCAAGCAGAAACACTTAAAATGAGTTACTATGTCTGGTCACTCAATCCTTTAAGCCCTGCCAACACTTTTCTGTGATTAGTTAGTAAATCTGACAAGGCCTGCGTTTGTTCACAGCTTATTGACAGAACTGTATTGATAAAGCAATATCCAAGCCTGGAGAAAGAAAGCCCTCAATCTCATTTTACTTTCTCAAGTCTTTATTGCACAAAGGTGTTTTTCCTGGATGAATTCATTTTCCTGAAACTAAACTTTGAATTTTCTGAGGCTGCAGCTCTTATATCATTGCTTAATAATTATTTATTGACTGGGTAGCCATTAAACACAGGAGAGAAAAAACATGTCACATGAATTTATTTGTGAAGATTTTTGACCTGACGATGCAGGGACATTTGTTCAGAGATCATGAGAGATAGAACAATGGTAGCTGTGGGAGTGATAATTTTTCCATCCCCCAGAGATATCCTGTGCTTTCCTGTTCCCCATGCCCCCACTCATCCTGAGGTTCTTCCTAAAACCAGCCCCAGTTTCCCCCAGAGGTTTGTGTCATGGGCATCACATCCTGGATGAGGCTTCTGATGGGGTCCCTTGAGGACCCATTAGTGCTTCTCATAAATTAGCCAGATGGGGTTTGCCCTGACCCAGCTGCAGCAGGTTTGCTCTGGAGGGGAACCCAGGGCTCCCATCCCACGCAGAGGTAACTACATTTCCAAAGATTAGGAGCACTGGGATATGAAAAAGCAGGAATGGACAGGATTAAACCAGTGACAATTTCATGTTAAAACCACATATATTACTGATGCCTAATTGCAGCATTTCACATACAGTTTAATTTTATGAGCTTGATGAATCCAGAGTGTCAATAAGGAAGTGGCAGCATGGAATTGTTCAACGGTTGCAACCAAAAATGCAGGGAAATGAGTTCAGAAACAACCACTGGATACAAAAAACATCAGAGAGCGCAAAGTGGTGAAACAACTTTGCTCCCAGAGGCTAAAGAAGACACCAAACACTTATTATTATGTGCTCCCACTGGAGACTGTTCAGTTTAAAAAGATCTAATGGCCACTGCTAAAGATGGCAGTTGAAAGAAATTGTTGAAA
Source organism: Phainopepla nitens (assembly GCA_013400175.1). Lineage (NCBI taxonomy): Eukaryota > Metazoa > Chordata > Aves > Passeriformes > Bombycillidae > Phainopepla > Phainopepla nitens. Next base: position 375,389 of record VXBQ01003998.1, on the reverse strand, counting down.
AAAGTCTATTTGTTGGTGTTTCATTTACTTCTTCTCTTTCTCCTTTCTGTGGGTAGTGGAAATTGGCAGATATAAGCCAGCAAAGAAGTGGAACATTATCACCAAAACACAGAGTGATAGGGAAAATCCCTATATCATTTGCGTTAAACCATCACCACATATCAATTAATCATATCACAAAAGCCTATTTAGGCTTTCCTGGCATTACAAATCCAGAGTGTCCTCTGGGCTCTTCTGCAATCGCTATTGATTAAGACTTTAAACCCAAAAAAAGTCCCCCTTGCTTACAATAAAAAAACAAAACAAAACAAAAAAACAAACTCGTTCTAAACACAAAATAAAGCAGTTTTCAAAAATGGGCTCAAAAAAGGTGCACACATACCTTCAAAGGCTATTTTCCCTACTGCAAGCATGCATATAGTAAGTCTTCTAAAATTTATGAAGGAAAGAATAAGTAGGAGAAATTATAACCAGTTGAAAAATGGGCTGTGCTAGGAAGAGGCTAATAAAGTATATATACTTCAAGGGGTGACATGTTTATTACTAATAATCTATAACAACATTGTCCCTATATTCACCAGTGTTGTATTAATAAGGAAAGTAGTTAAGAACCTACAGATGTTACATGTGTTTTGAAAGGATTAGTTCATGTACCAATGACTTTCTGAAAAAATGGAAGTGTTACTGCAGCTGTATTGCCCTGGGCTTCTGCAACTCCAATTCAGCAGTGAAACTGGAGAAAGGAACCACCTCTAAGTGTGTGTTCACAGTGAGTGCTGAGATGTGGCAGAGCTCAGCACAGCTCTCCCTCCCTAGGTGTTGCTTCCTCAGGAGTGGATTCCCTTCTGGCTGAGTCCTGCTGATCCTCTCCAAGGAGAACTCCACTCAGTCTGTCAGGAGAGAGGTCATGGCAGGCTGGAGGCACGACTTGGCCATGTAGGGTCTTAACAGTTTTCTCATTAATGCAACACTGGTGAGATGCCACAGCTCTTGCTTAAGCCAAGCAGGGTTGCAGTCTCACAATTCTCATTTTGACTGCAAACAAAGAGCCTGGCCCTCTGTGGTAGGGATCTGGGGATGGCTTATTGTTAGAGCTGGATGTTGGAAATTATTGCTGTGGCAATACTTTGTTCTGCATCTAATGCCATTTCATAACATAATCAGCTCAACCCCACCACAATCATGGATTATGCTCCATTCAGGAGAGATCTTAACAGTGTGTCAAACAATGTTTTACAACTGAGTTACCTCCAGTCTAGTCTGCTACTCCATGCACAGTTGGACAGGACAGAAGGAAAGAAATTAAGTTGGTATCTCAAAAGTCTGTAGCAGCACTGTGGCACTAGAACCAGTGCAGGCCTTCTCCAGTGAAGCCTTTTCTGAGCAATATAAATCAGAATCTCCTTGCTACCAGCTTTTTAAAAGACCTTCAGATTTATATTTCCTGAAGCAATTCACCATTATGGTAAAAGACTTAACATTCTTGCTTTTTAGAAAGTTTGAAGAGTGTAGACTCCAGGAAGTGGAAAGTCTGGTTCCATCAAGGTCTCTCCATACGGCTCTGGACACAGATCTCAGAATCACAATTTCTAAGAAAAAAAGGCCCAGTAGTTCTGTGTCCCTTTCTGGGACACAGTATATTTCTGGATTTACTTCTTGAAACCTCTACGGCCCAACTTGGAGAGGAGCTGGGCACTTGCAAACCCTCCAATGATCACAGCAGAATTGAATGCTCAACAATCTTAGCACTGAGTATTTTAGAGGACAGGTCTTGAAAATCCATCTCTTTTTCTTTGTAGTCAGTCCCTGCCTTCTACTACATTCACTGTTGACACACCTATGCCATCCTAAAACTTGTGTAGTTTAATCTCCATCCAGGGTGTACGCACCCTCCAGACCAAACAGACACAGGCAGTGCACACCTGCTACCACAAAGCGATCTAGTGAAATGTGCCAGGCCACTGTCATTATATGCTCAACTACAAGCTCTGCTTATAACAATAAATATTCACTAATTGGTAACATAATTATTCACAATGCAAGGAGGAGGAGGGCTGCAGAGGGGAAAAATGTGCTCCTTTTATTTTCATAGTCTCTCTGAAGCCATGACATATCTACACATTTTCCTACCACATGTGCTGATCAAGAACTAAGGATGAGATGGATGCTGAAGAGAGCCACTTTCATCATCCCTGGAGAGATTTGTAAAACAAGAGGGAGGGTTTCTTATTCCCCTCTCACTGAAAGAAGCATTGGCTCCTTTCCACTTCCAATTTCACCATGGCTGCACACGACTAAACATCCATTTTGACACTAATGCGGAGTGGTGCTCTCTGCTAGGCTGGGTCAGCCAGCTCTCCTGCCTGACTGGCCAAGTGATTGTAAAATCAGTAATGGTATATTTTACACCTCATATTTCTTAAAAAACATAATTACTAGGGAAATTATTCTTCTTTTACTCTAGGATTTTTTTCTTTTACCTTTTTTTTTTCCCCCCAAAGACACATGTGCTCACTGTCTCATAACATTCAAAATGAGGTCAGAAACTTGCACATATGTGGCTGTGTATGCTTTCTCCTCCAACCAGAAATGACAAAGCAGAGTTTGGCAAGGCAATAAAGGAATGGCCACAAATCAGCCAGGATTATCTGACTTCCTTTAAGAAAGCCATAAATTGTTTACAGCAGCATTGGTCTTTAATGGCAGAATGGGGGGTGATGGAGGGGAAAGCTTTAATCTAACAATTTCAACACATTGCCAAAGTCCTTTCCTGTAGTTTACAATAAAAGAACCTCCAAAGCATCTAACTTATGTTGGCTGGACTTTTTATTTTCAGGGAAAAGATCCTTCCCATGCTCCCTTCTCCTTCAATACAGAAATAGACTGGAGTGTAAAGAGGTTAAGTTTTAAAGCCTTAAGCATTTGACAAAAATGCTTGCAAAGATTTTAGCACCAGAAAACCTCTAGAGAAACTGGACAGAGCCTGCGATAATACACAACAGACTCTTCCAAGCTTAATGCACTGGGAATTGGAAGTGCATTAGGATTTTGGCTGCAGCTGGGCTTTTTACGGCCACTGGATTCTCGGCACCACTGCTGCTAATAATACATAGGTGAGGGGACATGGAGACAGACAGCTTGCTGTGATTGCCACTCACTGTACATCACAAAACAGCTCCAAACAGGAGAAGGCAGTAGTCTAAAAAAAAAAGTATCCTTTGGAAATGGAGCCAATCTGCAAAGTTCCTATATATGGATTCCCAACACTTCCTGCTCCAGCGCAATTCTACGTTCAAAGTTGTTTGGGTTTATCCTTTTGTCCTTTTTTGTCCTAGAGGGCAATTGTAAAATTCAGAACCATCACTGAGATTTGGACAATGAGTATTTGTAAAGTTTGGAGGCACCCATAGTGCCATATCTTTAGACATAGGGTCTATGCCTCTATGTATTTCTTTGTATGTTTTGCACTTCAGGGCTATTTCTCAGATGGCACCATCGTGCAACGTGCATCTAGCACAATAAATGCAAACTTCTCCATTGCCTGGTATGGAAATCCTGTACATCCTTTCCTTCTGGGATCATCCCTGATGTGGTACTGTACCTCTCTGTTCACATGCCACTTTTGGAAAATGCATTTCTACTGCAAAACTGATGTAAATAAATACAGCACAGCTCACATGGTTTGAAGAGTTTGTCAACAGAAAATATCCATTCCAGACTACTGGCTTCTGAGAACTGGAATGTTTCCAAATCTATTTATCACATCACTTTAGAGAAGCTCTTTCCTCCCTCCTCTTGATATTTCAGAAATTTATTTGCCTCCCATTATAAAAATAAATACAAGTGCTTTCCCTCCCCAATGCCCAAACAGTAATTAGTTATAATGATTGTTATTTATGTTGTGGCAGTGCTGTGGAGCCCCAGACAGAGGCAGGGACCTGATATGGTTACATGTTTATAATCCCTCCTCTACGTGCTACTTTAAAGCATATTGCTCAAAAGCCAGTGAAAGCAATTTCTTTAAGTATCACAAAGGAGACTGCCAGCAAAGTTTCCCCAAAGCTTTGGATAAAATTCCCATGAAACTGAGTGGTTCCCCATACTGCAAACTCCAGCTCTAGCGAGAGCCAGTCATCCGAGTTGAATTTTTTGTTTGGCTGAAAACAAACTCACAGGGCTGAAGTACAAAAAGGCAAATGTACGGTCTTTCCAGGGCAAGAGGGAAACCATTCCCCTGTTGAAAAGCTTTTCTTTAATAATTAGGGCTGAAAAATTACTTGTATTTTCCCATGCACTGATGAGAAAGTTATAGGAAGGAAGGAACGCAGGAAGATCTGAACAGCACAGAAGCATAGGATGAAGTACTTTTATGGATAATTGCCATGCAACTCTCTATTTTGTTCCTGGTGCTTAGATATTATTAAGTAAAACTAATTAGAAATGCAATAGATGAATGTACTCTGAATTCTTCATATCCTCTAAGTGGTTCCAATACCACCCATCAGGGACTCTGCGTTTGCTGGGTAGGCAAATGATTTTCTCATAAAAAGCTGGACGAGTCTTACCATGGATCATTTTCTCCTTTAACCTGCTCTATTACTGCTCCTCCTCTCCTCCTCCTCCAAAGTGAAATATAATATCCATCAGTGGAGTAATGATTCCTGAACTAGAGACACAAGTAAAAAGCAAACCCCCTCCCCAAGCCCTCAGCACAGAAGGCTTGATGAGCACAGCTAGTTAGCCCTGTCTCTAATTAATGCATTTTGCTTTTCCTGCCAGGTGTGGCCCCATTTCTCTCACTGCTTTCCCTCCCCAACAATTTATTCTTAAAAACAGAAACAAGTGATGGATTTGTATCAGTAAAATACAAATAATGCAGCAAATCACTGTTGTTGGTCTTTTTTCCTTGCTGCTCAAGAACTTTAAAGAGGTTTGGGGGAAAAAAAAAAACAAACCACAAAAAAATCCCAACCAAAACAAAAACCTTTCCACTAAGTAATTGAGTCTGCACTCTTGTATCAGACATTCAATGCTAATTTGGAGTCCTGTCTTATCGCATTACAGACAAACACAGGGCCCCTTACATCAAGTGCAACAAAATAGCTACACTCGGCATTATTAATGAAGTAGATGGATTAATTTCCTATTTATGAGAAGCTAACCAACTGGCTAGCTTGCTGACAGCACTATTAATGATCCTTAATGCCCCACAGGCGGTAATGGGCCCCGCTGGGAGATCTAGGAGCGCTGCAATTTGTATTGAGGATTTAGACATAACAAAAAAAAAAAAAAAAAGGCAAAAAAAAAAAAGCCCTCCTGGGAGCAGGCAGTTGATCAGCGGGCGCCCCGGCGGAACACAGCAGACAAATAATAAATGACAGCCTTGCGATTAAATCAAACCTTCTACTTTAAGTGTTAAAGTGTCTGACTGTCACTAACAATCTAGTGGTTGTTAAAGCCTCCCGGGGCCTCCAGGAACAGACGCACTGAGCTGGAAGGTAAAAGGGGGGCGAGCGGCCACGGCAGCAGCGGGAGCCTTGCTGGCTTGGGAAGGGAAGCTGCTGCAAGCAGGAATTCACACAACCACCGAGCTCCAGCTCTGCTTTTTGAGATACCACAGACCCTGGGCACAGGACCTCCAAAAGGTTACATGAGCCTTAAAAGCAGGATTTTACCTGGGAATGAGACAGCCTAGAGATTCCCTACGCACAGCTCTCCAGCCCTGCTTACAGTGGACTCACAGCCCAGAGAGTCCACTGCAATATTATTACTGTTATATGGGGAGTCCCACATATAAGATCGTGTTTGTTGTAAATGAATGTCTTGGCTGCAGCTATCTAGGAATTTTAGTTTCCATTCATATGGCTGTGCATGCAGGATTGAAACCAGAGCGCCATGTTTCTAGATTCAAAGGGGACAGGTTGAGGTGTGAACAGAAGTCCTGGAGGCAACGTGGATTTCATTCACTTAGTCTTCTTGATAAATACAGCCATACACACTCTATCTTCCTTATATTTAGTTTCCTTGCTGCCCTAGACTGATCACATCCTGAGGCTAGGTGACAGCTTGGAGAAATCCCAATGCCTTCTCTTCTGGAGACCCATGTTCAGAGATAGAGATGAAACGGGCAAGTAGGTGAGATGAAAATAAGCACTGAAAAGGTCCTTTGCCTGTCACCCTCTATCAAAACACCAAAGCAAGAGCCGAGGCTTAATGAGTTAAGGAGGCATACAGCCAACGTTTTGTACTGATTGGGAGAATAGTCTCATTTCTTTTTGTCATCTCCCCTCCGTGCCATAACCAAGTGTGGTAAGTGCTGTCTTTTTAGATCTTCTCCCACCCCACTTAAAAGTCTACAGCTACATATAATTAAGGTCAATAATGTGAAGATTTTAAACAAGGTTAATCTATCTTTAAAGAAACATTTAGAAAATCAAGGGGAGCTGGATGTTGTGGACCTGCTCATCAGCAGTAGAAATAAATTCTTGTACTCCAACTCAGGTAATGTCAAACTCCTTCTAGGTGCTTAGTAAAAGCTCTGAGGAAGTTCATGGCTCCTATTAGCTTTTACAGGCACTTAAAGGTGGACATGACACAGAGGGGCCAGGTAGTGGATCCCTCACCCCACAGAGGAGCCCTGCATACAGCACATAGCTGTGAGGAGCAGCAGTCCAGGAGAGGGAACTGGAATTTTGTCTGGTTGTGACACAGACTCCCTGAGACACTCCAAGAACCCATCAAGGGTGTGGGATGATATCTGGTCTGCTGTCCTACAAGAAACTCTCATGCAATTTATGTCATCATCATACCTTGACAGTGCAGCATTGCAAGAGAATCATAAATATTCAGCTCATACATATCAATTCATTACCAATCCATGTGTGTTTTCTGGCAGAATTAGTATTTTTTAAACCATACATCTTCATAACAGGTCACTGAAGAGAACCCACTGGAAAACACAGCAGCCAATTGGAATTTCTTCCCCTTATGTGAGCTTCAATAAAGAACACGTAATAGAAAAAATACAGGGCATGATGGGGAGCTCTGGTGAGCATTGGCTGCCAAGAAGGTAGCATGGACAGAACCACACTTATTTATCTATCAGCTGATACAAGCTGTTCTGCTATAGCCGCTGGGTGGGGAAGCATTGATTTTTAAACATCACAAGCTAAAGAACAACGGATCTGACAAAATGTCAGTGTGGAACAGAGGCCTCCTGATGCAGGGAAGGCAATGCACTGCCTTTGCCCTCAGGCAGGAGCCTCAGTCCAAAGGGTGAGAGATGTGCCCAGAGGCACCTGAGGGCAAGGGGAGGCTGCTGGGAGCTGAAGCTGCCCATCAGACCACAATCAGGGTTTATCATGGGGGCAGCAAGCAGGGATGACAATTGCCACGCTTTCCTGGCCCCATGTCAGATGTCACCTGAATTAATGCCATGCCCCAAAGGGCACAGGTAGGACAGGGCAGTGTCAGAACTGTGAGGGGGTCCCTGGGAGGCAGTGAAAGCACAGCACTGGAGGGTAAGGGCCTCTGGGTGGCTGTAGCAATGACACAAGTTTTGGGTAACTGTCAACAACTGCACATCAGCTTTATGACCCTAATTAGGAGCTCCAGTTTCTCCTGCTAAGACCACTAAGTTTTGCTTTGGCTGGTCATCACCTTTGGACACATAGATCACTAAAGGCAAGGCTGCACATATGTTAGATGACAACAAAGTCATTATGTACAGAGAAAATGCTCTTCATAAAGTACCTTCCTCCCATTCATCACACAAAGAATTAAGACATTCTGGTAATTTCTTTAGCTGTCTCCCCCTGTCTTCCTCATGCTGGCATAAAATTGGATCCTGAGCCTTGTTTGCTTGATCACGCTTCCCCTCCTCCAACCTGTCCTCACCCCTTGTACCTCCCACCAATTTGCCCCCACCATCCTCACTTGGATAGGGAAGGCAAAAAATAATAGTGACAGTCCCCACGGGAAAGCCAAGGGGCCCCTGCAAAGTGCGCCACGAAAAGGAGCGCGCCTGCTCACTCATCACATTTCGCATTCGTTCTGCCACTCGCTGTCAAATTAAAACGGGGCCAACAACTCATTTCTCCCGCTCTCACAGTTACAAATTAGTCCATTAAGCTGTCTGCAGCAAGCCTTTTTTCGTCTTCCCAGTAATGGCCTCCGAGAATTCCTTCATAATCGCCAAGTCCTCCTGGGATGCCCACCGAAAGCAGATGGAGAAGCTCTCGGGTAATACAAGGCACTTTTTAATGACACAACATGCTGTGGGTCTTTTTTTATTTTGTTTTTTTTTCTTTTCTTTTAATGTCCCTGTTCTCCCTTCATCATCTTTCCCCCTTCCCTGCTTTCTTCCACCAGGAGGATTAAGAATTGAAAAAAATAAATAAAACAGAAGCGTGGATGGAGGGACACGGATGCTCCTGTGCAGAGGCAGACAGCTACAGGAAGGAGTGTGGGGGGGAATCAGCTTCAACTCCCTAATTAAAACCTCCTAATTGAATTATCTTTATTGAAAAATTAGATCTTCCATTGGAAGCGTAGAGATCTGGGAAGACAGACAATCAAGTCCTCCTGTAGATGACTAATCTGTTTCATTTATTGTGTCTCCTCCTCCCCAGGCAGAGGCTGCACAGATGACGACCGTCTCTTCTGTGGGCCAGACCTGTCGCAGAGCGAATCGCTCCTGACAGAACAAGTTGCTTAATGCAGAATCCCCTCTCTTAAGGGATGTTTTGGAGAGCCAAAAGGACTTGAGTGTTATTAGCAAGTAAAGGACTAGTACCTGCTGGGAGTTGTCTTTATTTATTTAAAAGAGCATCTTATAAAGTGAGGCTGTTACAGCAGCTTGCTCATGCAGGTGGCACAGGGAAGAGACTGCCGACCCCAGCTTTGGTGAGGGCTCTGTAACCCCCACAAAGCTGCTGTTTATAGAAACATGGCATTTAAAATAAGGCAAACAACATTTTCTGTACATTGCTGATGCACAGGAAAAAAATACACTCACTAAATACAGCCAGCTGGTATCCATGCTGTACATTAAATAATAGCAGCTCCAGAGAGATTTTTCCTGTCCACCTGTTAACCAAAAGTTAGTCCTGGAGATGCTGCTCTGCTCACCCACAGCCCATGCAGCAGATGATGGTGGTGAGCACCTGGAGTGGAACATGGCTGTGCCCAGCTGGGACATCTCCTGAGCTGGCACTGGTTCCCATTCCCAGCCCAGAGCTCGGGAGCGTCCTGCCCTGATCACAGCAGCTCTCACCTTCCACACTACCCTGTGCTGAAGAGCCTGGTCAGGAGGATGTGAGGCTTTATATTGCACAATAAGAAAAAATAACTTTTGGGGTATTTGGTCCTTCCTTTCCAGGTTACTGACATAAATTGAGTTCAGCCTCTATTTGATGTTCATGTGTGAAGAAGAGAAGAGGCTCTGAGAAGAGGCTGAATCCACCTCACATGTAGCATTCACCTCCCAAAACCACAGTGGGCCATCAATGGAAGCCTCTGGAGGCAGAGGCAAGATTAGTGATGTCTGAGAAGATCCTATGCTAATTCAATTTTTACTTTTTCAGGACAAGGAGGAAAAGCTCTTCCCAGTGGGAACTACCAGAGGTATGCTGGCAATTCTTTTTTCCAATGAACCACCAAAGGGTACAAAACACAAATCAATCTTTGCCCATTTGCCTTCCTCCCTTTCTCCCAACAAATCAGAAGACTGGCTTCAAACTTGGAAGATGAAAACCTAATTAAATAAATACAGTGGGCATTCCTTCTATTTGCTCACTGACGTTGCAGTGGGGTCACTCCTATTGCCAAGTCTCCTTAGTGGCTGCATGGGTTAATTTATCTTTTGTAGCAAAGCCAAAATTCCTTGTCTCATTGCAGATTTCCAGGAGCTGTGCCTTTAAGGATACATTTTGCAGAAAAATGATAAGATTTGGTGACACTCCAGTAGTCCCTCTTCAGCCTCCTCCCACACCAAATAAAATGCTGTGACTCGGCTGTCACCCTGCTGCTCTGCTCCCCGCTCTGCTGTGAGTGACAGGCATGCTGTGCTCTCACCATCCTGGGGAACAGCCAAAGTATTCATGGATCTTATTGCTAGACAGGCTGTGATAAGGCTGTTTTCATGGCTACACACCCCCCAGACAGGCATAAAGAGAAAAAAGAAGGCGGCAACGGAGAGTAAAGTCCTCTCAACACCTTTAGGAGATGCTGTGTGCAGGAGGGCGAGAGAGGCTTTTTCATGGGCAGGAGCTGTGCTGTGAATGTGTGTATGTTGAGGTGGGGAGGGGAAGGAATAAACCAGTTTCCTGGAAGTGAAGAAAAATTGGCTGTCATTGCAAGTCTGAGGCCAGCTGGGAAGACAGAGGCGTGATTCAACTTTTTGTTTAAAGAAAACCAAGTCCAAGTGGCAGAAATATCCCAAAAAAACCACAACCAGCCCGAGCCCCAAACCCCTAAGTCCTGTAGCAGGAGAAGGAAAAACACAACTTTCTCTAAACACAGGCAAGTCAACATGAATAAAAAGTGTCCTTCATGCATCATAAACTATTACTTCAGGAAGAAAACAGACAGTTTTTCTTTGAACAGTAATATACAAATATTCCCACTGGCAGAACACAAAAAAGGAGGAAGACTGCAAGTAGATCACTGCACCCTTGGATTTTCTTAACACTATCTGCTCATTTATCCTCTTTTCACAACATAGACTTTCTGATTGTATTATGTTTATAGCAAATATGAGACAACATCCCTAGGCTTTTTTCACAGTGTTCTTTTCTTGTTTTTACAATAAATTCTGTGAAAGGAAGAACTCACCTTTTATCTTCCCTATTTACATGTGTACTCTAGACAAAGACAACAGCTATAAGAAATCAGCTAGTACCAAGAAATGCCACAAGTGTTTAGTAGAAGGTCAGGGAAATAGGTACATGTAAGCTTGGACAACTCAGGAGAATATCCATCCATGCGGGCTCTAATTTTGGTGCAGACAATTAGCTAGAGAAGGCTTGGCCAGCATTAAAACAAATTCAGTGGCATTTGCAAGGAAGTTTGCTAGGTCTTTTCTATTTCTGCTACACTGTTGTCCCAAAATATAATGAGAAGAGACATGCTACTGGAAATGCTAGTTCAAATAAAAAGAAATCTCAATCATCAACACCAGGGTTGTACAGATGCTCATTTTAATGCTTCTGCCATACTTAAAATTGCATGAAAAATTCAAGTTAATCAGCTGAAGTCTCACTCACTTTCTGCAGGAGTCAAGTTAACACCTTTGCCTTGGCCAAGTAAGAAGGATTCTGGTTTAGCTGCTTGTGACAGCAATTGTGCACACTGATCTATTTGCATAACATCTTTTTAACTGGCTCTGTTTAAAACATTTCCTTGAAATAACCTTGAACCTACACCATACGTGCAGCATGCATGCCCAGATATAAATGCATGTGTGAGTTCAGTGTTATCATTACAAAAATATTTCAGTAGAGTAGTGCTTCAGTTAAGCATCAAAACTCCATAGCTTATAATTTTATTTCACTTCTTGGGGCAATTTCTGAGAAATACTTCAGTATTTTTAACAGTAGATATACTAGAGACCATATACACCACTGTTGGCCTTTTGCTTCCATAAATCTTTCAAAACCAATATTTATACTCCCATGAAGGAGTGCTGGCTGCTTATTTTCCATCTCCGTAAAAGTGGCCAGATCAATAGTTCTGTGTATGTTCCTTGGAAACATGTCACAGCAGCCTCTAAAACCTCTTTTTCCTTTGTCTGAAATCGATTTCTGTAATATGCAAATATTAAGAAAAAGGAAGCTTTAAGTTTCCTCTTAGGATCCTTTGTGAATCTGTCGGTATCCAGACACCACTACGACGGAAAATTAAAACCCTGCCAGCAGTTTACTGTCTCCCCTGAGCGCCAGCCATGCTGTGATCCTAACACTTTGCTCCAAGCTATGAAATTCTGAAATTTGCATATTCTTCACTTTGGGATTGTTTCGGCAAAAAGGTAAAACACTGTGGAGCTGCCTGCCCGCAAAAACAGCCCTCTCCTCCGACAACCTTCCTCCCTCTGAAGATGACAAAAGAGGAGCAGGAGGATTTCCTCTGCGCCTCTATGCCAGTGAAAGATAACACCACTCACTATCTTGCTTTAGATGTTGCTGCACACCCAATTTTTTAGTTAATATGCAGGATCAGGAAAATTAAACTTGTGTTATGGACTCTTACTTTAAGGAGCAAAGAGATGGGCTATTCACTGGAGCTTTTTTGTTAGAGACTTGATCCCCCCCCTCCTTTTTTTTTTTTCCAGCACAGCTTGAGTCCTGAAGCTTTTATTAAAAAATAAAAAAGGGAAAAAAAAAAAAACCCCAAACCAAGCAGTGTACAAAAGTGGGGGGAGTAGAGAAGGTTTAACAAGCTCCAAGTCATAGATTATAAGCCTCTGCTAAAAATTTATGGCTGTTTGGATCTTTGCCACACTGAACAGATTGGCAAGCTGATCAGAATCGCAGCAGGCTGCCTAATGAGTCCCACACAATTTTTCACCCCATATTTTTCCAATAAAAAAGCAGTTAAATACCAACCGCAGCCACAGCAGAGCCTGCCATCTGGCTGCTTTTTTCTCCAGCCATCATTAAAATGGTTCTTGGCAGTTTACACCTCGCTTTTTTTCTGTACAGATGTGGAACGAATTTTCTGACAACCCTTGGATGAAACAGGGGGCTTTATTGAGCTTTACAGATTAACTGCCTAACTTCTGGTCCTAATTTTAAGTGTCTTAGCACACTGGAGGCATCATTTTAAGTGAGCTAATTGTACGTATCTGAGCCCACCAGCAACATTTGGTTAAGTTAAAGTGAGATTCAAAATCAACGTTTTGAGGAGCTGTGTAACCCACGCCACCACGGTCACCAACATCCAGCTCGTGCTGTGAGTTCATAGGGATTAAAAATAATAACTACAGGCACAGTGTTTGAAAGTGTCTGCAGAGGAAACCAAAGACTAATGGTTGAAACCCATTTACTGCAGTCAAATGAGTATGAGCAGCTTTATTTCTTGTTCCTTGCTTTGAAGCAGTTTGGTCAGCCAGGGTATGAGAAGCCCCACATTTGTGGTGACTCCATGGACCTGGCACAGCACAATGAAGCTGCAGCCCTGGGTGTCTGGTCAGATGTGTTTGAGCCACTTGCAAGCAGCTCCCCTTGTCTCTCTGTCACTGGAAGACGAGAGTGAGCAGAAGGAGAAGAAAGCTGATTTTGGGGCACAGTGTTTACATATTGAATATCTATTTCTTACAATCCGTGTTTGAAAACAGAAATGCAAAGCAAAGGTCTTTTAGCAACCTAGAAAAATCAAAATACAGGCAAGAAGCATGTTTAAAAACTGCCTGTGGGCCAAACAGAAGCAGGACAGACTGGAGATGGATACAAGCGGCTGAATGTCTACGGACAGTTTTGATTAATGCAGTCTGCGAGGCCGGGCAGTCTGGGGGATGGGAGCAGCAGGCAGCCAGCTGAAGTGCAGCTAAGATGCTTTGAAAACACTGTTTCAGTCTTTCCCTAATGACTTGTCAAGACCACAAAAGAAGCAGTGGAAGTGCAGGGCCTGGAGCCCAGGTCCTCTGAGGGCAAAGCTGGAGGGCTGTCAGACCCCTCTTTCTCCCGAAAGGATGACAAACAGCAGCAGAACATCAAGGAGGCTTTTTATCGTTTCGCTCTCCTTCGCATCCCTAACACAGATTATTACTTATGCCAATCATTTTATAATGACCAGTGGATTTAAAAAATGAATAATTTATAGGAATGTTGATAACATTTATTTGTTTTCAGCAAGGACTTCATGGAGTCATAGAAATGCAGTACAGAAAGGGACCTTAAAAGGTCATTCTAGACCCCCTGCTTTGAAAGAGATTATGTGCATAATAATGTAAATGACCCTATAACTGTACTCCAGAATCAACATTTTCATTAAGAACTATATTGCCCTTGTAATCCTACTGGTTGGGTAGATAACCTTCGAGCACAAGCTGACGCAACCACAGCTATCCAGGCTGGAAACAGGCAGGAACAGTGACCCTGAGGCAGCACGAGTGGGCATTTATTCAGAAACCTACCAAGCACAGGCTGGAGATGAATACAACTGGCTGACTGTGTAACGATAGCTTTAATTAATTTACACTTCTGTGGCTGTCCAAAAAGGATGGCAGTTTTGGGGGACAGGAGCAGCAGAGCAGTCAGGTGCAGCTGTGAGTTGCTGTGTTGGAGATAAAGGGTTCCACATTCGTGATCTGCTGTTGAAGTCATCCTTGGCCCCCAAACTGTGATGTGCCCTATCCCCATTACTGGAAATGGCTGTGCAAATTGCTGATGAAAAAGAGGAAAAAAATTACCTCCATCTCTTTAGTGGGTGCTGAAAGCTCCAATTTATCTCCTACCGATCGACCTAAAACACCAGTTCACCCTAAAAGCACTGATGTACTTTCAATGCACAACCCTGCAGCTCACTGCAAACCTCACGGCAGTAATAAAAAGAAATGACTTGATCATCAGTAGTCAGGTCAGACAGTTCTGGGGTTCCAAACTCTATAATTTGGGCCCGGTGTGCAGCCTAGGGTAAAGGACCTGGTTTTACAGCAAAGTAAATTAAAAACTAACCAAATCTGTCAGAGTAAGTTTTTTTTTTTTTTTTTTTACTGTTACACTTCTGGTAAATTTTGCTTCTAAGAACTATTACTGTATGAAGAGTTACTCACATACACACTGCCTTGACATTTGCACTTTTTTATATAAACATTTTTACAATATTCCATTACCACAGAACGCACCAGCTAATAGCCAAATCCCTAAAGCTGCTAACAATCAGGTCTGGCTCAGAGTCGCCTTTGAATAACTTCCATTTCTTCAATGCTTTTGCACAGCAGGATTGCTAATAAACAATTGGGCAGTAAAACTACAAGTCAGCCAGTACTGCCTCTGTCTTCTCCAGTACAGGGAATTGCTCTAATACAATGTGGAAATATATCCTGTGACCAAGCAGCCTCTGGGAATTCTTACATTTCAGGTTGGATTGTCTTCATTTGGGTTATTTTGGGATATCCACAAAAATGAGTCCCAATTCCCTTTCCCTTGCTCTCTACCCCCCACAGTCATACACTCCACCAAGCAAAACATTCTAGCTACTTAAAATGTGGTCAGGGAATAAACTATTTCAAGGAAAAAAAAAACCCAGTCTCATCTTAAATGGTTTCCATCCAATCAAACAATTTAGCCCAGAGGCTAAAATGATTTAGCCCTTACACAAGTCTCACACAATAGCGTTTGCATAACTTACTCCAGCTTTCTGTGCCCCATGGAGAGTTCCCAGCCCCCTGAGAAGACACAAAGGTAACTGTGCATTTGATCCAAGGCTAGTTTTCATTCTATTTAGGACTCACCTACATACAGCAAAATGTCTTCCACAGGTCCATCAACCACCATATCCTCGGTGGTGCAGCCCCAGTTGCATTTTCCAGCAATGGGGCCAATGAAAAGCAGGAGCAAGAGCTTCCAAACAAAGTAGGGGGCAAGGTGCTAAACAGTAGGTGTATCTTCATGCAGAAACCCTGACTACAGCAGCACTGGCCAACCACATCACTGTGGAATGTTCCAAAATCCACATTTTAGGCTTTCACGCTTGTTTCAGCCTTGCAGTGTGCTTTATTTCTATTGCTTCTTATTGCTAAGTGAGTGTAACCAACATGCAGCCTTTATAGATAATGTTCTTATGGTGAGTCTCAAAACTATATTGAAGGTTATTAGTGATCCTTTCCTCCTCACAATTTTTAAGGGTTTATGCATTAGATTTGAGATTTCAGCTGTAGGCAGAAATATGGTGCAAACTGATCCTAGAATTTTTCCTCTCCATCCTATTAAAAATAAATTTGCTTTATTACAATGGCAAAAGAAAATTCACAGTGAAAAAGGTAAGAAATGGATTAGGAGTGTTTTCAAGTCATTCACTTTCACTCAAAAAAAAAAAAAATTGAAACCACATTTTATTCCTAAGAAACAAGGCTTTGCTCTTGTCATTAAAAAATCTCAGCACTTCGAATCCATAGGACATGTGCAAAAAAAGGAAAGTAAATAAGCATAGAGGCTCTGGAGTTCTAAACAGAAGAGCTGGGCTCAGAATCTTACAGCCAGCCACTTGGATGTCTTGGGGTTATATAGTTTGAATTCCGTGTTTATAGGCATCAGCAGGAGTTTTGCCAATGACTTAACTGACTTTTATGCTATAAAGCTAGAATGATCCATTTTGATTAACTGCTCTGACCTCCTGCATAACACAGGCTTACAGCACAGGGCCAAGATTTCATCCCAAATCTGGACAGAAGAGAGATGCACAACATATGAGTCAGCAGGACAAGCACAACAATTTTAATTTTAAAATGCCAGATCGTGCTGGCAGGGGAAAACAGGGAGGATGATGGACAGTTCTGGATACTGCGAGGTTTCTTGAAATATTGGGAGATACTTGGCTGTGTCAAGCAAGCTGACTGAGCTAGCTTTCATCTCTTGTTTTTAATTATCTTTACTCTTTCAGAATTTCCTTGCTGTGCTAAAAGTTGTCCTGGTGCAAGCCTCCTCCCCAGATCTAATCTCTTTGCTTGAGGCAACTGGGGCAGGGTTATTTTGACACGCAAACGAAGAGGACATATGTTGCATGCAAATGAGAGGGCCATAGCTCAGAGCAGACAGATTTTTTTTTTTTTTCCCCCTGCCCCAGGCACTTCTGTTGTTGCTTAACAGGATTTCCTGGGGATCTAGATCAACACTTTCACAACAGGGTCTCTGAAGTCTGGCTCCCCCACCCAGCCACACAAGGGCAGCCTGGGGACTGGGTCAGGCTCCCGAGTGCTGTGCAGAGTCAGCCCAGCCCCAGTTCCTGCCTTTGGAGGGGGAAGCACGGGGTGCTGCTGGTGGCTGCAAAGGCTCAACCCATGGAGCACTGAGCTCACCTTGAGCCAGGCTGACTTGAGAGACTTGCTTGGGGAAAAGCTGGCCC
This sequence comes from Phainopepla nitens, assembly GCA_013400175.1. NCBI lineage: Eukaryota > Metazoa > Chordata > Aves > Passeriformes > Bombycillidae > Phainopepla > Phainopepla nitens. Next base: position 358,328 of record VXBQ01003998.1, on the reverse strand, counting down.
AAGGCCACCAGCCTAGCCAGCCTCACTCATGATTTGTTGTTCTCAGGTATTAACATTGGAAAATTGGCTACTGTGCACTGGCAGTAACTTCTCAATGTTATTTAATACATGTTATTGTATTCACATTGTAAAGGGCCCACACCCTGTTCTGATTCAAGACCTAGATACAGAGTCATTATGGTGCTATAAACACCACTTTTAAAAGCCTGACTATGTATTGACACAGTTTTTAGTATGTGCAGAACAGACTCTCAAAACCACTCTCAAACATTGTGATGACATTTTACACTGGGCTCAAGTCTCCCCAGGATGGCATTAAATTAAACAGGACCGTGAAACCTATGAAACAGCAAGATCTGTGCAAAATAATCCAGCTTCAGAGATAAGAAATCAAGGCAACCTGGAGAGGAGGCCAGGTTCTGAGCTTGATCCATCATCTTTGCTTGCCAAGATTGTAACAGACATCCAAGAGTGAATGTCACCAGGGGAAACGTTTGAGAACTTGCCTTTTGCCACTAAGAAAGGTGCTTAAATTTCAAAATGCCAAAATGGTAGGCCGCCCATGCCCAGACAAAAGTACTGAATACATGAATATTAAAAAAAAAAAAGAAAAAAAGGAAAAAAAAGAAGGTAGTCTCAAAACACTTGGCAAAAATCACACCATTCATAGCAAGGAATCACTTCTGGCCAAGCAATCCCCATGGGCTTCGAGGGCTGTCAGCAAACGGCACAACCAGAATGAACTTGCAGGTCCCTCCCTTTGGCGGCTCTGCTCCAGCCGGGACAGGACTGCTGGCTGTCGGGGATGGGGGCTGGCTTTTTCAGGATTAACCAATTATATCAAAATACTTGTCCACCACCCTCAATAAGGCAGATTTGGAACAGAAGCAGAGGAAGAAAGTCTTACAGATGGTACTGCCGCTCGGCAGCTTACAACAAGGCTTGGGTGCCCTCCTGACCTTTGCTGGCTCTCCCCAGAGAGCAGCACCACAGGCACAGGCAAGAGCAAGTCAGATGGGGTCAACAGATGGCTGAGAATATGGTGCACATTAACACACATTCTTCATGAGTCTGTCTCTGGCCCAGGAATAAGCAGGAGAGGGATTTGGCCCCAGAGCATTCAGCAAAGCCACGGTCAATACTGCACTGAAACCTCTGCTGGCATCCATGAGGTAGAGAAGTGCTTTCTGCCAGAGTTAAATATTTCATTCTTAATGCACTATGGCATTGCTTTTGTGGTTTTGAGAAAGGCACGTTAAATTCTCTTAAAATGTGCTTGGAAAATCCCTGATGCATGGTTTGTGTACAAACGGATGCTGCAGTGTTGTGCATGTCAAACTGTGTATGTGGGTAACTTGATAATCATATAATCTGCCTTGATGCCACTCTAAAAAGACACCATTGTCCCTCTAATTTTGATTCCTTGTAAATAATCAATCAATTAGCTAATCTGCTCAAATGCTCCCCCCACCTCTTTATGTTTTCAATTAAATGTGTGAAAGGCAAGTGCAGACAGATTTACATGACATTCCAGAGGCAAGAGGCAGTGATGGGTATTTTTTCACTGATCTTATCAGGTGCCCTTTAAGTACACTTGGGGTTTCTTATGATCTTGGCGGCTAAAAAATTCTGAACATTCATTTTTTTCCTGACGGAAGATATGTCTTTATGAGGTTGTCTTTTGAGAAACTCTGTATATAGAATATCCAGCAAACTACTTAGGAAATGGTATTTTCCTTTCAAAAGCCTACCTGTGTTTTCCTGAAACTCTTAGAATGTGCAAACTGATCCTTCTGAGAGTATTCCGACTTGGCAGGATTTATGCAACTTTTGTAGAGATAGCAAAAGGCATCTGCCTTCCACAGGGCTAAGTCCTGGCCAGATTTCACATCCTTGCTTCAAAGTAGGTAAGTGTGCAAGTTCCTTAGCAAACTACTTGCAAGCGCTTATAACATGACCAAACCAATTTATTTCTCCCTACCTTATTTTTCTTTAGGCAGCCAAGTCTTTCTATTTGAACTTTCAAAGCAAAGGAAATCAGCTGCAGGCAGACACACGACATGGAAAATTTCAGCTCCGACAGTTAAAGTTTGGCAAAGCTACAGGCAATTGTCAACAGCCCTGCAAGGGAAGTGCCAGACAATCCCCACATCGGGCTGGGCTTCCAGCTCCACCTGCAGCCTGGCTAGGAAGGCATGGACATTGTGTCAGCTCCATGCCCTCTCCCAGGCAGCTCTTTTGAATGAGTCAGGAGCAGTGATTTGTGGTGTGTATTGTGAGTGGATTGCTAATAACTTGGAGGCTGAAGTGTAGAAGGCACAGCCTTACAACTGGGGGGCTTTATAGCAGGGGAAGATGGATCAATCACGGCTACTCCATAACACCTGAAAGACTCACCCATTATTCATACAGATTTTGGAGTCTACTTTAGACATTTCAGGTGACACTTTCTGCAATACAATGTTTGCATATAATGTTAAATTATATCTTCAATCAAAAGGAAATGTTAATTCCTCAAACTGCGAAATAACAAGTCAGGATCTTGCCAAGATAAAAAAGTCAAACAAAGAAAATGAATTAGAACAACACAAAACTGAGCAGCAACTGGAAAGGCACAACACTTTTCCCCAAGCCAAAGGCTTATTCATGTATATCGTATGAAATATTCTTTCAGGAATTAGCCAATTTTTTTTTAATTGAAAACAATCAAGCTTAATAAATTTTATTCTTATATAAGAGGCAAGGATATACTTTTTAGCATAAAGCATTAGTGATCACACTTACCTCTGTTTTTCAGATGAGAGGTGGCATTGCCCCGTGGACTATAAATGGCAAAGCAGGTATGGCATTCACATCCTTGTGGGGTTATTAATTCCTGGGAGCACTGAGGCAATGCCACACTCACTTATTTCTGCTACATAACTACCCCAATATCCTTTCTGTGACACAAACATTGCACTGGAGCTAGAAGTGCCACTACTACCCTCAAAGCAACAGTCAGATATCTCAGTTATTTCGAGAGAAAATCTAGTTGCAAGGGGGGGTTCTGTACGAATTTTAATGCACCAAGATCTCACCTTTGGTATCATTTTCCCCTAATAAAACAGGGATGATCACACTTGCATATCTGTTAGAGTGGGACAAGGACAAGTTAATGTGCGTTCTGCATTCTGAATGTGTAGCATAATAAGTACATGAATTATTTATGTGTATAAATTTAAACTCTTTGATTGAAATGTAAGACTGGTTGATTAGAAATAAACTTCCTTCATCTTTGATACCTAGATGCTCTGCCACAGGAGCTTTAAACACTGTGGTCTCCCTGGTTGCATGTTCCCATCCCCTCTTCAGTGCCAGCACTGGAATTCATGAAATAACACAGAAATCTAGAGCTGTCTCAGATGAAGAGAAGCCAAACCAAAGTACCCCAAACCTCCAACTCTTCAGCTAGAGTTTCCTGGAGCAGCTCACTGCACAAACACAGAATGGTGGTAGTGCCAGAGGGAACACAAGGCTGTGACTCAGGGGCCATCAGCTGCCATCAAACCTCACACCAGGTTAAAAACTACTCACTAGCACATCCACTTCCTCCAAGAAATGTTTGTTTTTTTCCCAAAAACATGTCTCTGTATCTCTAGTTATCTCTCCCAGTAGTACAGTAGCTTCACAGGGGCCCATCAGTGATCTCCTGCACTTAATGTTTAAACCACCTCATTTAATAATCTGAAGAAAGGAGAAAGTCCCAGACAATTAAGTGACACAGTGATTTGTTATCAGGGGGTCTCAAAGGTAGAGCTGCAAGAATAAGAAATATGTCTTGAGAAAATGAAGTCACATAACCAACAATACTCTGTGTAGATAAGGCCTCTCAATTAAATGTGTTCTCTTGCTGATGTGGATTTAAGTAGAAGCTTTCACTGCTCTTTCCTCCAGACACCAGGCAGGTATCAACTAAAATGTAGCTTCCTGTGAGAAAGACATAACCCCTAATCTGAAAAAGTGACCTCTCATTACCCCTTGGGCAGCAAGTTTTCCTGCAACTGCAGATCCTGTTGATACAATTTATTTCCTCAGTACAGCACTAAAAGCAGTACCTGAGTACTCGTCCCATCCTGCCAGAGCAGCATGCTCAGTGAGGGATTACAAGCAATTTTGTAATTTTGCCTGTTTTAGTTGCAGATGCTGAATGGAGAGTTTATATATATTTATATATAATATGAAAAGGAGTAAGAGAACATCAATTATTAATACAGCCTCATGAAGCAATTAATTTCCTGGGTCATTAACTCACCATCCAAACAGGAATTCTAAAATCCCATGGCAGAAAAATGCTGGTCTGAGTATGGCTGAAGGCATTTGTGTGTGAGGCAGTGTCTCCAAAGCCTGAGGCCAAGAGCTGCAGGAGTTTGTGGTAAGCCTGGTACTATGAACCACACGAATTGTACAACGTTTATTCCAGGAGATCTGCATGACCACCTCAGTGCAGACCACCATCCATCACTCCCTCTGCTTTGCTTACAACTTTCCTCATTAATCTCAATGCATATTTAATTCCAGTTCACTCAGTCATGCTTTACACTAACCAGAAATGCCATACTGGGTTCATCTTTTGTTTCCAAAATACATTTGGCTCACTCTTTTTAAGCAACACAAGTGGCATTTGTGCACCAGCACGCCAGACTGGACTTCTAATACACGTTAAGTCTTTTAGAACAGCTCTGCAGCACAGCCAATACCATTTAGAGCTGCTGGTGCCATTGTGAGAGCTGAAATATTAATTTTTAAAAATTATTTTTCAAAAACATTATGGTCTTCACACTTACCTTGACACAAGGTAAGACATGCTGTCTTCCTTCTACCTAAGGCAGCTTTCCCTCCCAGCCATTATCAATAATCACCGTTCCAGCAGGCTGATGCATATGCTGGCTGGCTTTGCCACATTAAGTCTCTCTGCTGGAAGAGGCATTAATTATAAGCAGGCAAGAAGAAACTTCTGCAGCATTGATGGCTGCTCTGCTGGGTGCTTTTCCTTGTACTAAGCTTGTTTTCATTAACTTTCCAAATAAATGATAAAAGGCACAGGCATGGGCAACAGAAAGACAAACCCACATTTAATGGAGTAGCTGGCTGGCTTCCTGTGTGTGTGTGAGGAAGCTTTGTTTAGATCCGTGCAAGCGCACACACACACAGTCTTTCCTGCCGAGCAGTTTAACTAATCCAACCAGGAGTATAAAATATTAGCTCACTAGGAACTCCAGCACTTGGCTACGTTCTTGGTGCCGCGGTTCCAAGCTAAAACCAAACTTGCTCGGGGTAGGACACTTCGTGTTCTGTCTCCAGGCTTGGTAAAAATCAGTCAACAGAAATGTGAATCAATGCATTCTGTTCTTACTGAAATGCAATTCTGACCACTCTCAGGATTTTAATATAAAATACTGATGACTGTTATTGATTATGACAATTAAAATTTGGATTAATAATTGTATTGATTAATTACCACATTTTGTATACATTTTAGAGTTCAGAGCATGGGCCAGAAAAGAGACTTCCCTCCAGAGACTTGCCCAAAGAGCAAGAAGAATATCCAACTAAAATTCTGCTTTAAAAGTTCCAAGTTTAGAAGTTTTAAAGGAATGCTGTGCTTGAGCAGGAGTCACAGCTTTCACTGGCAACTGCAAACTAATCTTCCAGACTTCACAGATAGGTTAAAGAAAACCTGCTGCACTTGTCAGCAGAAACATTCAAAAGAAAATGAAAAAAACATACCCCAAATCCAATGTGTTGTTCTAAATAACGATTTTTAAGAAAAATCACATAATTTTCTGGAGCTTGACTCGTGATTTTTAAACATTTGCGGTTTGCCAAACTGCTGGTATAAAACTGGAACCGCTCCACTGATGCCACTGAAACTGCACCAATGTAAAAATGGCATCAGGGAGAACAGAAACAGGCTGAGAGAATTGGACAGCTGTGACCACTAACACAGGCTGCACGTTAGGAAAGATCAAAGACTAATTTTTACAAAGCATTTTGGCTTGTTTTTTATTTTACTGAATTAGGGTAAAACATGGCTCACATTTGCGCTCAGTAGCTTGACAGGCTAAAAATTCTTCCCTGACTATTGGACACAGCATAATACCAGTGGGTATTTAGCCAGCTATTTTTCTGAGAGGTATTTTTATCTTCTGTTAGGAGGCTTCAATCACTTGAAATACAAGATTATCTTTCGTCCCAACTGCATGACTGTGGTGACGATGCCCTAGCAGATAAACACAACCTTCTGGTCCTAGGTCCCATCCCACTCCTGGACTTCATTACTCAGAAACACCCCCATCCTCTTGGCAAGGGGAACAGAGACCAACAGTAATGCCTCTAAAGGTAAACACATGAACCTTTAATCATGTTGAAAAAGGGGAGGAAAAAAAGAGCACAGGCATTGGAGAGCACTACAAATCAGGGCAACTGACTGCTCAGCAGAAACAGGAGGGCAAAGGGTGGGTGCACCATTATCCAGCAGGGAGTGTGCTCTCCAGAACCAGTGTTCACACCCATCTGCAGAGAAAACAATCATCATCCTCAAAAGCCCCTCAGAGCTGGCAAATGTAGGCACAGACTCTGTATCAGGAAATGCCAGATCTTGGCAGCAGGTGTGTTACTGACAGGAATGATAAACCAGCAGGGTTATATGAACATGGCTATCTCCAAGGCCAGAAGAAAAGGAAAGCTAAAATCTCCAAGGCCCTTTTGATGGAATAATCATAAAAGCTAGAGACTGCATTTCCCATTTTTTTTGTATCATGATTAAATCTGTTTCTAGCGTTACACCTTTAAGAAAGATCAAAGGGAGGCAGTGAGGGAAGGAGGTGCACAATGACTTCCACTAATTGAAGCAAGCTGAAGCCTCCAGCACCTTCTGGGTTTTCCAAAGTTTCCCCCTCTCTCTCAGTATTTACTCTGCCCTCCCCTGCGGCCTCCCTGCCCCAGCCTCTGCAAAAGCATCCAGATGACTGACGCAACAGAGGTGCCTTTTAGAGCTGCCTGGGTACAGGAGGAGGAATAAAACCATCCCAAATCTCAGTATAATCACTGGCAGAAACTCACTGCAGCTCTTCCATTGTTCCACTTCCATGACTCCTTCTTTCTGTCTTGAAGAAAGGGCATCCAGGTTTAGAAACTCTTAACAACTTACGTGTATTCATGCCAGTAACACTGAAACACTGCATGCAACTCATCCCAGTAACAAAACCTCTCAAAGCAAAGCTGTACTGGGAATAAACTAGTTTCTCAGCATAACTGTGTGTGCAGCAGGAGATTTTGCCAATCTCCTCCTACCCCAGACCAACCTAATTAAGCTGCTAGAACTTGCAGTGTAAAGATAACCATGGCATCCCAAGTGGGCCTTTGTAATAACCTGACTGACTCAAGCGCGATAACGCTGACAGCATCGTGGATTCTGCACTCAGCCAAACAAATGCTCTTGGATACCCCTATCCTTACCATTTACCTTCTCCAGTGTCTCTGCTTTCTTCTCTCATCCATCTGTGCCTTGATTATAAGCTCTTGGAGAACTCCTGGGAGGTGCTGGCTTCACAGGAGAGGCTGAGAGCCGGGGTCTGCACCCGCCTCCATGGAGGCTACAATTCCATCCACTTATCCCACGGCCCTTGTGCATGAGCAAGGAAGAGAGCTGCTTGTAAATGCCTCCAAGGGTCAAGTGCAACTGTGCCTTTGATGCTTAATAAAGTTTTGAAATCAAAACCACCATGTAAATGTTGTTCTTATTATCAGGTAGGTGTGCTCTGGTTTTCTTCCAAGGGAGCTCAGCTGCTGAAAGTGGCTGGTGCTACAAGAAGGTCTTGGATGTTCGACATTCAACTTTGCAGGGAGTAGACTGACATAAGAGCTTGGCACACAGCAATGAAAGAGGATGCAATCTGATTTGGCAAATTAGCCCCTGGGATGATGCAGTTACCATATGCACCGAGGTGCCAAATTTCAAATGGAGCAGAGTGACCTGACCCTGACCTTTAGCTCTGAGTGCTAAATTCCCTCTCCAGGGAGCCTCTCTAGCCTGAAGCATGTTTCAAAGCTGTGAAGAGAAAAAATGTATTCACCTGGGGGATATTTACAGCAGAACATTTGTTTTCACTTATGCTGAAATCTAAGGAGAGTTTTGGTAGAGTCCCTGCATGTCATTCATTCCATCAACAGGTTTTGCAGCTCTTCTTATGCAGGTGTCTGAGGCCTGTGCAAATCTCTCTGGCTGACCACAAGTATCTGATGAAATCTCTGTTCTAGACAATAATTTGCTCAATTTGGGGTTTTTCAAACAGAAGCAAACATCATCTTCTTTCTTCCTGTTTACCAAACACACTGCAGGACAAGATAAGGAGGCCACCAGCTACAAAAATTCGCCACTCTTAATAAATATACTCAAAAAGTTTACCAGAAGTATTGTAAATAACTTAACCCACACTTTTGAGAAGCTAAGTGTTTTGTTTAGTTTGGGGTTTTTTAATGACAGCACTGCAAACTAGTAGTTAACCTGCTAATTAAAAACAATTGCCTAATGGGTCATCAGGCAGCAAGTAAGACAAGTTAGAAGGAGGAATGAATGTTAACTACAGGTAACGCTCAGAATTTTCTGAGCATCAGACTAGTGTTATAATACCCAAAATACAGGTATGGTAAAGAAAGGCAAAGGAAGGCAAGCAAAGATTCAAAGACAAGGCAGATTAGTTATAATAGTTAAACAACTCAGAACAACTTTAGACCTCTACAGATCAGTACAGTAATGAAATGTCACAAAAGGAAGGCATCCTCCATGTGGATATGCTTTCACTTGGCTTTTGGCTTTATCATTTTAGTTGACTTGCATTAATTTTTCTGGGTAACCTGGTATGAACACAAAGCTAGAGATTATCTCAAACATGCCTGCTCTTCTGGAGAGCAATGTCAGTTCTAGAAACAACTGCCTTGCTTTTCTGCCAATCCACTCAAATATTGATGGTTTGAAAACTTACCCAAACACTCTTTCAGACTCAGGTTGGCATGAAAGAGATTGTAGAAATATTCAGAGAAAAGCTGAGAAGAGCTACATGCAGCTTTATGGGCCATGCAGTAGATTTGGGAAAGGCAGCAGTATAGATGAACCAGGCTTCCATCTAGTCAGCTAGCAGAAATACATCTTTATTTCAAGGGACTAAGTCACTTCTGAAATGCACCATTTGTTTAAATTACTGGAAATAAAGGTTTACAATCAGGGACGAGCTTGGCAAACCTTGTTAAGAAAAAAACAATGGTTTGTACCATCTGCAGAACCTGATCTCTGGAAGGCTGATACATCTCTAAATGCAGCAGCAAAAGGCAAGAGAAGGCTTTGCTAAACTTGTGTTCCTATCCAAGTTTCACATAGAGAACATCTGTTTGCACCCAACAACATACACAGGCATTTGATAAACACTTTCTTGCTTCTCACTTTAGGATGGCTCTTTGGCTCACACAAAATGTAACAGTGCTTTTTATATAGTCTCACTTATTTCAAGTGCCATAAAACCAGGCATGAAAAAAGCAAATGTTTAAGGATGCAAAGTAAAGCATTTTAAAAAAATATGGGGAAAAAAATACTTTGGGTTGTCTGTGCAATCTTAGTTTAGCTCCCCTTTGCATACATGCTTTAGTTGTGTTTTGTTTTCAAAATCTGGCTCCCACATTTCCTCAGCAAATCCTTCACAGGCTCTGGTTCCCCAACACCACATCAGGCCCACACCTCCAGCCTGCAGCACCTGTCATCTTCTTCCACACTGCTGGATGCCAACAGGAAAAGCTGTAAGTGTAAACGGATGTGCTTTTGCCATCTACCATATTCTCTGCTCCAGAACTTTGCTGGCAGCAAGAAGAACTAAGTGGAAGATCTCACTCTGCTGAAGTGTTTCAGCTGAAATTCACTCAAATAATTCAGTCTGAAGAAGACTCTCAATAAGGAAATTCACAATGACAAAGTCTAGGCAGATTGTAAGCATGTAAAAGCAGGGCTTCATGGTATAAGTTGTAGGCTAACCTTGACATATGGCTTTCCTTCCCATCCTGTTTACAGGAGGGTGGAAAAAACCTCTGTGTTCTGTGACTTTGAGAAGAATGAAGAGAACATGTCTCTGAAGCTATTCCAGAATAAACAAGGATAATTTGTGTACCCAGGATGACAGCAAAGCCTACCAGTGAGAAGCTCCTAGCAGAGAATGAAGTCAGCTGCACATGACAGAGACAAATGCTGTTTCAAGGAAAAAAATTGTGCAGAGATTGGACAAGATTTTCCATGCTTATTTTGCCTTTAGAAAATAACCCTGAACTTTAGACTTATAAGAACACACTGAGAGACAAGCATCTTCTACCTTGCCTTGGCAGCTTCAGAAGAATGCTAGGAATAAATCATAGGAACAAACAAAATAGTCATAAAAATCCCTTGCTGCATGACACAGACTAGAGCAGAGGATGTACTCAGACAGTGATTCATGAGCAATGCTCCTGAAACTGCTATTGTGTCATTTTCCAACACCTCCCAATTCCTACCAGCAGGCTAAAGCAGCAATTAAAGAAGTGGGAGTGCTCTGCAAGCCTTCCCTGTGTGTAACAGGCCCACATCCAGCTATTTATTAGGTAATCCAATTACTATGGTGAGACCTTCCCTCATGCATAGATGTCTAGTCAGACTACAGGACAGCCTAGCAACCTGGGTGTTTTCCTTAGGACGCAAGCTTCTGTTCCTCCAATAACAGAGGTTATTACAAAACACAGCTACTGCACAAAACATTGCACATCCTCTGCATCTCCTCTTCTCTCACAGTCTTCCAGTTGTCTGGAGAGCACCTACACACCCAACCACAGTGGAACAGGTTGAGACCAGTTTCCTGCATCCACCTCTTGGACCATGCTTTCTTCCAGCCTCCCCTCGCGCCTGGGAGGAGCTTCCCACCAACACTTACAGACCTGCCTCTTTATCCTTCTCAAAAATTGTCTTTAATGGCAATGCCACAGACAGCAGTAAGGCCTCCCAGGTCTGACAAAGCTGCTCCTCACCTTGTTGGCTTATGGGACCTCTTCAGAGCCCATGCACACTCTCTCCTGCCTTCTCCCTGCTACCTGAACTGCCTGGAGGGGGGACAGCCTTTTTGTGAACTAAGTATCCTGGTGAGGATATGGTCCTTGGCTGGAGCTCTTGGAGGCCTTTATACAACACATGTGTCATTTCCAACATCACCAACAGAGCTATCTTTGGAAATCAGTGACAAAGCTGCAAGACTGACTATCACAACCCAGGAAAGTGAAATTGAAGAACTTGAATTCCTGGCCAGTGCATGAGGCAAGTCCCTGTTTATACTCCATTTGAAACAGGCTTTTTCAAGGGATGCACGGCTTTTGCTTGGAAATAAGCCAAGGGAGGACCTTGAGCTGTATCCACTGACCTCTGATGACAGAGATTAGATAACAAGTGAATGGAAGTACTTTCAGCAGTGGTGCTGTGTGCTGAGAGACATAATAAAGAGCATGTATCATGGCAATACTCAGCATATATAATTCCCTGGAGAGACTACCCAGTGAGAAAAAAAGGGCTTGGGTATGTCCCTGTTTCTTACACTGATTTTCCTGACTTTCCTGAAGGAGAGAATACTTTCCAGCTCACTCCTGCTCTGAAAAATGCTACAGTCTCGGCAAACTCCAGAAGAAAACTGCAGTTCTTGATGCTCAAGGGTCACTTCAAAACACCCTTTATTTCCTTTGATTTGATGTTTTTCACACTATGCTTTAACATGCTTTATCTGATAAAGCAAGAACCAAAAGTCAAGGCACAGGAGAGGAAGACGCGCAGGTGGAAGATCAGGTACACACCTCTGGCCAAGTGAAATGATAAATAAAGCCAAAACCAGTAAGGGAGTTTCTAAATGGAACAAATCACAGCAGCCTGTCCAGAGGTCTGTCAGTGAGGGTTCACAAGCAACATCCAAGTCACAGCCACAGGTACAGAAAAGCTCCTCTCCCTGCTTTGTGTCTCCTTCACCCTGTGCAGGCAGAGGCAGCTGCTATGAGGAACAAGGAATGTCTCTTCCCTGTGTGAAGCTTTACTGAGCCCTGGAAACATGACAGAGGCCTTCGTGGAGCAGCTGATCTGGACAGGAATCCCAGTAATCAAATCACAGCGGTGGCTTCAATGCGATTCCCCCACCACTGTACGAAAGGCCACCGGCAAGGATTACCCAGCACAATTTAATTATGTGTGAAAACAGCTGCAAAGCTTTATGGGGTTTGAGGGTTGTTGTTCTTTGGATAGGAGAGGGGAAAGGAGAGGGAATCAGACATGGAGTGAGCTGGCTGTGATTGTAGGGAAACACCCTGTCGTACACAGGAGCAAAAGATTAAGGACTGATATACACAAAGCCAGTTTTTCTCAAAGGGTCTGCTTTTTTATAACTTGTCACCTGAAATGGGGTCGGTGTGACCTGCTGCACCCCACCCTCAGTGCCATAAGAGATGACTGCTCATTTCTTGCACCCACCTTCATCCAGAGAAAAGCCAACTTTGCCACTGTTTACCTGTGCATCCATGTTAAAAGACCATGATGGCCCGAGGGACAGCGAGGTGCATTCTTGCTGATACTAGCTGAAATCTTGGTCATACTTAAATGAAACAGGATTTTATAGCTGCCTTTGAACAGGCCAGAGATTCACCTGTGAGAATACAGTGTCTGGAGAACAGAAGGTAACAGGGTCCAAGGAAGAGCTATACATTGTCTTTTAGACCACCTTTTCCCTCCTTGATTCCATTAAAAGGTCCCTGTGCCTTGTAAAATATCTGTAGAGGAAAACAAAGCACCACAGAAAATACTTCACTGGGTATTACTTTCCTCAGGCATGATGAGAGCTCATCAATGCTTTCTGTAAGCTGTTTGATTTATGGACTCCACCAAACATGTCTCATACAAGAATTACAATACATGTGGTATTTGTTTGTTTTTGTTTTTATTTAATTTCTGGATTCTACTTTGCTCTGTAAGTTATTCTTCTTGCATGACAGGCAATATCCAGTTATTCTTGCACTGCCTTTTTTGTTTTAAGTTTTGACATTTTGCCCAAATTTAAGAAAGCAAGATGCTTCCTAGAGGTTCTCCTAGCTTCAATGAGGTCTCCCATACTTCTGGCTTTTAAAAACTAGTACATACTAAACCTAATACACATAAAACCAAGGCACAGAGTTAGTGACATCAGCCACAATTTCCATTCCACATGCGTGTATGTTCTCTGTCCATGCACAATGGTGCTTCCAACCTGAAAACAATGCATTCAAGGAAAGAAATATGGGTTTGTGTGATGGGATTTCCAATGGAGCCTCAAGGACTTTGGTATCCCCAGACTATAAAGAAAGTCCAGAGAACAGAATGCTTAACATCTCTAGCCTCTTTTGAATTTCCAGCCTTACTGAATGAAGAATAAAGAAAGCAGGAATACACTAATTAAAGAGAAATGGGGCTTATTTGTCTTGGTTTCTGAAGTCACAGTTCTCCACTTCTGAAAACACAAGTTTCTCACCAGTTCTTTTCTGCCCTAGGGCTGTGACCTAAGCAGCTTAAATGATACACAGATTTTGGTAGAAATCTGCTCCTTATTTACTGGACTTCAAATGTGCAAGCAATTACTGAATGGGTCTCGCTTATTGAATAAAAGTATTTAGGCATTATGTTTACAAAGGCCTAGAAACATTAAAATCTAGTGAAAAACAATTACTTTTACAGAATACATCTGCAAGCAATATGAAGTCATTTTGGTTTTGTAAATTTCTCCGTAATAGACTTATTGTTGATGTGGAAAATGTTCACATTGCAGCAGTGAATAATTTTGAAATGCCAAACTTAATAAAGGAGAAATTATTTCAAATAATATCACAGCCCTTAAAGAAAAAAAAAAAAAAAGTCAAACCAGCGGTTTCCTGACTAGTCAATCCTCTTCAGATTGGCAGAACCTCTTCAGACTAATCAGGAAGAGTTAGATAAATAGTTGCTTTATGATGGAGGCTGTCAAATAAATCAGAATCTGGCAAGCAACTGTTTTTGAGCCCTGCAGCCGGCCTGGCTTCTTTTCCTGTAAACCCAAGGCAGTTACAACAGACCCACGGATGTGTGTGTTTGTCTGCAGAGCAACGTGTAGGCTTCAGGCCTCTAAACAAAACTTCTAAATCTGGGCCAGCATTTTTCTTGGCTTCCTCAGGTTTTGTTGTGGAACATGGCTGAGAGAAGAAATGTTTTCTAACCAATTAATTCAAGTCACTGCTGTTATTTTTAATGGAGAGCTCTGAAGCTCAGCTCACAAAGGGTAATGAGAAAATAATGTTTTAAACAACATCATCAGAGGAATCAGGCCATGGACTTGAACTACATTATCCAGCTCTCGCCGCAGAGTTATTTTGCCCCCCCAATGTTTGCTCTTTACAATGGCACGATGAATGGGAATTTTGCCTAAGGTACAAGCCTGAGACACAGCCACAACTGAAGGTCAGAGAACAGCGAGTTTCAGCACTCAGCCACAAGAAATGGGCTCTTGTGCCACTACAGCCCCGACTCTAAACATGATCCCAATGCCCGTGGGCTTTGTGTGCTTGGGAGTGAGTGAAAATTGAGATCTGCTTTTAGCAGGGCACTGGGGCACAGGCTCAATCCACTGCCTCCCAGCACTTCAAGTATTTAAACTGATGCAGAGGAGACTTAGGTACAGGATTAGCACTGCTCAGTCATTCTGCTGAATAGAGGGAAGAAGAGTAACTACACGGAGAGGTAACAACATCACCTTTTCTACCTCCATTCAATCCTTTTTGAGTTGTTGATCTGCCTTGGACAACATTAACTTGAAAGACAACCACAAGGCAGAGGGAAGGCAAAAGGGAGACAGGGTAGGGAGGAAGGGAGAAGAAAGTTTGAAATTGTAAAACAGAATGGATTTAATGATCACCGGGACTTACAGGCCTGTTTGAAATGTTTTCAAGCACTGCTACTGTACCAAATATATCCACCAGCTGAAAAGCCAAGAATTGTAGCTGGAAACTGTAAGATTGCCCTGGCAAGAACTGTCCTTCCTCCAACCTCTTTTACATCCATGGCAATGCAAACTGGCAGCACTGACAAATCAATTCAACACCAGTGATCATACAGACTAAGAAGGTGGGATATAATAACTTTTGAAGCTATTAAGATGGCTTAGAAAGATCCTTTTTTTTTTCACTAGATCACATTAAAAGCAAGTAGCACCGACAGACTTGCACCTGCTTCCAGATGAAAGTGGTAGCTAGTGCAGTGCTGTTCTTAATATGAATTAACTTCTAATACACATCTGTTTTAGTTCTAATTGACTTTACAATGCTACTAAAAATAACTGGCGGGCATACTTCTCCCCTTCCTCGTGTCTCAATATGGATTTTCTGTCCCGTGGATCCTAAAACATAACACTTGCCGTAAATACAAACAATCACTAACTGCATACCTTCCTATATATAACATTTGTCAGGTTTTGTGGGGAAGAGCCACAGATTGGTCCTTAAAGGCAGCCTGTCTCACGGAGAAAACCACCAGCAAGATACTGGCATCTCACAGCCCAGGGCCAACAGCACAGGCAGAGCAGAGGAGGTGCCACTGATGCTGTCAGACAAAAACTGAGAGATGGGAAATGGACAAGAAACTCATGTTTCACCAGAAAAAGGGGAGACTAAATATACAAGGATAGGAAGGAGACCTTTTTGGTAGGATATATGTTGTTTTATGGGAACAAGCTCAATAATCGTAGTAGAAAAAAAAAAAATCTTACTTCCTTCAACTTCACCTTCTGCAGGCAGAGTGAGGTTATCTACAAATGTAAAGGGGGTGAAAATGGCTGCAGTCACTCAGTAACTAGGATCTGAGTGTCCATAATATATAGTGATATGTATAACACAGGTTGGTCACTTCAGCCACCTTTGTGGCAATTAATAAAAGGAATAGACACCTTAAAATCTTCGTTGGCTACCAAAGGTTACTCTGTGCTTTTATCCTTGCATGATATCTTAATTGAGTTTATACATAAATGGGATACCCTTCAATTTTAGGCTAATGTTCTTTTATATTTATAATATTCAGGATAGCGACACATGCTTGATTACCTTTAAAACACTTATCATGATTCCATTTAAAAATAAATGAATCCCATTTAAAAGTGACTTGTCCCCATCTTTTAGTATTTATGGACAAGGACATATGGGGCTGATTTCCCTCATTATTAAGAAGCACGTCTGAGGCTTAAATCACTTAAATTATTCATTGACAGCAATTGGGCTACTCATACAAACTCCTACTTACATAAGGAGTCCCACTGATAGACCAGTCAAGTGGATGAAGATGGCTGAACAGATTTTGGGATGCATGGAGCATCCACAAACACTGCTGACTTTGATTAGGGTGAGGAGCACTTTTGAAAATAGGGTCCCACCTTCACTAATTAATATAATTTAGCTGAGACTTTCAACATGGTTGTTCTGAATGACGTTTTCTTCACAGGTCACCATGACTGAGGTCCTGAGGGGTGATCAGCAGCAGCTGGAGGAATAGGAGTGACTGTGCATCCATTACCTCAACAAAACCTCAGCCTGTTACCAGACATTTCTAGAGCACTGGGTTACATGGGACTCCTCTTTTTGGTGTGGGTTCACAATGATCCTGAGAGCAGCCAGACACAAGGTGGACATCTCTGCCCAACCTGGGATATGAAAGATTTCACGAAGAACAAAGCCAGTTCTAATCAAATAAAGAAAATCATCTTCAAGCAGCAGAAAATGCCCGTCCCTAGTGTGAATTTTCCTGTTCCTGCAACATTGAAATCATAGACAGGAGATGGATAAATCAACTGCATTGCTGAGCTTGGACTGTAACAGTCCAAATAACAGAGGCTGTAAGCATTTAGAATTCTGCTATAAAGAGACTTTCCAGCCTATCACAGACTGCTGAGGTCTCTGACCATCTCAGCACTGGAAGACCTTGAGCTAACTGTTAGCATGTTTCCTATCAGTGGAGTCAGTGAGAGAACAGGAATCATCCTTCATGGAGAAAAAGAAGTTACTGTTACTCTTTGCAACCTTTTAATTTTAATTAAAAAGACATGTTTCTTGCTCTCCTCAGAACGAGCCAAAGGAACATTCGCAGTCGCTTTCAGGTCACATTATATTGCACGTATTGCAGCTGATTTCACAGCTGTGCAGGCAAATTATTATTTTTTGGCACAACTAAATCATTATCAAGGTAAAAGCAGACAGTGAGCACCACCAGCACCTAGAGGTTACAATATATTTCAGGAAAACATGGTCTAGCTCTTGGAAGAAGACACTTTCATCCTTCAGCCATTTCTCCCTTCCCCGCCCAGCCCCAACTCTGAGCCCCAGCATATCCTGGACTTTGTTCCTATATGTGATCCTGATGGTAAAGATTCTGTTTTGTTTCTGTTTCCCATAAGAAAGGCAAAAAGGTTAGTAAGTCTTTAAACTCTCAGTTCTTATGGCTGTTAATATTTCACACTGCCAGCAGGGAAAGGAATTAAAACTGCCAGTAGCTACCCAGATAGATTTTAAAATCCCCTTCCCTCCCCCTTCTCTCTGCCTCCCTCAGCTTCAGAGGATATTTTCCCCGCAAATTGGTTTTAAATTAAGGAAGGTGATGAAGGCAATGTGCCGTCTCAGCATTTTCCCAGGTGCACTTAATCTAATTTCATTAAGGAGATCAGGACAGATGATCGCTACAGTTGAAACATTAAGTCTGTCCATTTTTGTATAAAAAAACCATTAAGTCTGTCAAAGTGTCGGCGGGTGGGCTGTTTATTATTGGAGATGAAGGCACGCTTTGCTTCCCCAATAAACTGTCAGGAGTAGTAAACCACAAATTAAGTCAGCTGCTGCCAAAGATTTAGGTAAAGATCTCCAACTAATTTTGACACAGGTGTGGCAAAGGCCAAGGAAAGGCTTGGAAACTTTGGAAACTGAGCCTGTTACGTGTGTTTGAGATATTTCAATGCAAGAGTGGAAGACTGGGCATCAGTGGGTATGATCAAGACCTGCTGATGCTTCTGACACTCCAGACATAGAGTAAAGGGAGCTGTGCTGCACTGTGCGCCCCAGAGCACAATCTGCAGAGGTCACCTTAAGCAGACAAGAACTCATAAAAGCTTCATTCAAGCCACTGCTCTGTTTGGACTTCTGCACAGCTCTGACTGAAATGTAGAATCACATTCCCCAGACAGTCATACAGGTATCAAAAAAAATTAGAGGAAACTCATCAAAATGCAGAAACTTCGGAAGACCAAGAGCCATAACAGGAATCAAATGAAGTTTTCAGATACTACAAGACCAAATGTGAGCGATTTGCTAAGGAAGAACATTTTCTTTCTCAAGAAAAATGCAGCTGGGTAGAACTCAGTATTAAAGACCATTAGGAAACATTAAAAAGTATGAAGTATTAACTGCAATTACACAATCTTTACAGTACACACAGAGAAACTAATAATGACCAATAAGGAATCAGAAATTACATTCTAACTTGAATTTTGTGATGAAGGAAAAGTATCATGTTTGCAGATAATGTGCTCTGAGCATCAAGGATGGGCAGAGCAGAAGAAGGTTCATCTTCCCACCCCAGGTGCAGCCAGGGCAGGAACAGAGCCCACTTGAGCTGCATCCTTTATTCCTGCCCAGGGGACACAGTGCTGCACACCGTGCCCTTCTGTATTACTTAACCTGGCAAATGATTTTGGAATACATGAATGAGAAACTCTGCAAGCCAAATGAGGGCCTGCAATTGTGGCTATTGGAGCATGCATCCTCCAGAATTCTCATCTCCTTGGCATCTTTACGGTTAATTATATAATTCGATTTAATTAATTGAATTGCCTAACTCAATTGCCAATTCCTATCACCTGCCTACTCCGTAATATTCTATCTGATCACCTTCCAAGGAGTTACTGCCATTGCACAGGTAGCCCTCTGGAGCTCAAGCTACCTTATAATGTTATAATGGTGTTTCTTGATGTGGGCAGACAGCTGTACGCAACTGCTCTCTTCTCTGTTGCCTCACATCTTAAAAATTTCTTCACAAGATCCCTGGTAAGATAAGAAAATGCTCCTGGATGGGGAACTGGAACAGGAAGATGTTAAACAATGGAGAAAGCAGAGAGCCAGGGACATGCTGACTGCCAGTAACAGAACTGGTATTATCCTGTTGTGCCCAAGAGCTCTCCACAAGGTCTCTTCAAGCCTTTAATGTGAGTGAATGATGGATTTCTTTTTCAGCAAACTAGAAGGCTCTTCTCATTGTTTGCTCTGAAACCTCTTTTCTGCATTTTCAAGAATGAATATGGGCACCACAGACTGTGATGACTCAGCTTGTTATATACAGACTAATGTACTTAAAATTTGAGTTTTTGTCTGGGTAAGAGAAAAACACAAAATCTCAGTAGGAGGGAAGCACATTGGTGCTGAAGCTTTGACTCTGTTTCATTTTTTTAACTGCATTCTTGCTTTATTTAAATACAAAGGTCAAGAAGGGCTATTATTACTAATAATATTTACCAGAGCTGTAGTTGAGAAGCATAACTTGGAAGGCTCCTCTCCCTCTGGAAGGACTTGCAGGGCTTAACTCAACTGCCCCAAGTCTCAGTGGGAACCTTTGTGTCTGCTCCACGCACATGGTGGGTGGAACGATGGAAGCCCAGGGCGTGCCAAGACTCTCCCCCATCTGGCATTTCCCAAAGAGCAACTGAGTGAACTGGGTATGCAGTGGGCTTAGGGGATGCTGTTTTTCTGGTAAATCTATTCATGGAGAACGATGAAATAAAACAAATTCACTGAGTGGTGAATTTTTGTCTTCCTGTACTGGCAACAACATTACATTTGCCTGTTTATAGCACCCAAATCTTTCAAGGGCTACAAGGTTATTTTAGATTCAATATTTTGATATTGTTTAAAAAGCAGATCTGTTTTTAATAACAACATGCAGACTGTCTGTAAAACAGAGGCTTTCTTCCTTTAGGAGGACTAACAGTCTTTACCCAGTTATTACTATATGGAAGAGAGCTTTCTCTTTAGTTTTCACTCTGTATCACTAGGTTTTCTGTCTGTAAGAAACAAACCTTAGCAGAAGCACTGATTCTGTGCATGTATGTGCATGCAATGTACATGCAATACTACTGCATGATATTAAGCCTGCAGCAGAGCCCAGCCACACATTCCACAAGGACACTCAGCACTGCTGTCCATAAGCCAGAGCATCCTATGGTAAAAACCACTTCAGTTCTGTCTGAGAACCCAGCTGGGAACTAACTGGCAAATGGAGATTGCTCATTATTAGCCACAGCTGAAAACTGTCATAGACTGAAGTGAAATGCTAACAAAAGTGCAAATACTGCCATGTGAAAGCCCTCAGTTCAATTCCATATTTGATCTTTCCCTTCTGCTGCAACCAGGACGAATCCCAGTTTCTGGAAAAGTACCAAGTTTAATTTCTCAGAGAAAAGGACAATCAAATGATAGACAAAACCAGGTTGGGGACCTTGGTCTAGGTAGGCTTCAAAAATAGCAAATAACAGATTACCTGAAGTGGGAACTAAACTTCCAGCCTCACAAAAAAAAAATCAGATGGAACCCACATTTTGCATTGCCAGATAAAATGTAATGAGCAGAGGAAGAGAAGCCTCCAGCAATAGTACAGGAGGGGGCTTTTCTTACTGCTGGGTTATCTCACACAAACACACACAGAGTGACCATTCCTGCTAGAGCAACTCCTAGACCTCTCTACATTATTGCATCCCTTTCTCCTGCTGCCTGAGCTATGATTTTTCCTGTGGGCCTGTGGATATCCTTTCAAGGTCAACACAGCTGAAACAACAGTGATAATTTAATCCCCCAGATCTTCCATACACTTTATTCTTCTCATTGCTTCTACTCTTACCACCTCCATCTCTCACTCAAGCCCACAGTTCTCAGCACTCTCTTTGACTCACAATACTCCTGACATCAAAATATTCAAGCTATGTTTTAAGTCCTGTATATCCTTGTTCTCTATAACATCATGGGCATCCTCTGTTTATCCACATAACTACATTCTTGGTCAAGTTACCTCACCCTTCATTTACCATTTTGTCTTTCCTTTGGTGACAGCAGATGTAACTGTGTCCTTGTGCCAAGGAAACGTTGCTGCAAGATCATTTTCCTAGTCTGTGGCTTTGCTTCCTACACAGCTTCTCACTTCTTCAATGGCAAACTATCACTCCTTGTGTTTTGACTCTTTCACAGCTTACCTCTTCTTCCCAACACTGACATTCAGCATTGCTGTAAACTTTCATCTCTCACTGAGATGATCTGGTCTGATTCACCCCCTTGTTAAACTTTCAAATAAGCACCTCCTCACTACTTACCACTGTGCCTTTTGCTACAGAGAATAACTTCCCATTCATGGCCATAAAGATATCTGACTTTCCCTCTCAAATGCCTCCTAAAACCTCAATTCCTACAAATACCTCCTATAGATTAATACCTACGAAATCCAAGCTGGACAACAACGAGGCTGCTGGCATACTGAAACAGTGCTGCTGTTGACAGTGTCCCTCCCTCACTTGGGTCCCTTCTCTCTCATCTCACCCTTAAGCCATGAGTTGTTCTGTGTTTTTACAGCACGTAGCAGGATGGGAACCCAGCCTCAGGGGCAGGGAGCACAGCACCACCGTGATGCTCCCTTCCCATCCATCACAGGCTAAACTGCACCTGCTCTGGTGTTGCTGCCGACTTCCAGGCACCTACTGGGACACTGGGATTAGCAAACTACAGCATGGCAAAGCTGATTCACATTGCCACAAGCACAGCCTAAGGAACTCACTGGGCTGCTGCAGAAAGTCATGAGAAAAAATGACTTCAAAACTTTTTGTCTCCATTTTGGATTTAACTTAACCTGTCTCAGAGGTTGCTTCTTATAGCAAAAACATAAACTACAGAACAAATATACAGTAAATAGTGACTGAACTTAGAAATACAGTTCCATTTTTTTCACATCTTAGTTAGCATCACATTAAATGAAGAAGGCTTGATATCTAACCCCTGATTTGGAGAGCTCACTTACATGGTGGGGCCATGTAATTAAGCTGACAACCCACAATTTCACACAGAGCAGACAGAAGTCCAAGACTGAAAGAACATGAACACTGAATTACTTTCAAAGAAAGAAATGGGTGCCTTTTTTAATGCAATCTTTAACACTGTTATTAAAAAAATGAGAGGAACATTTTGGAGTAACGAGCAGAGATTACTCATTCCCTTGTTTCACACAAGTTGACTTTTGGCTTTCGCAAGAACACCATTTAACAGAGCACATTACCAAGCTGCTAGCCACTTTTCACAGTGATGCTAAAGCAGGTAAGAGACAATAAGTGGAACTGTTGATGGTTTATATTACTCTATTATGTTAATGTTCACTAAAGTATGCCATAAGCTCTCTCATTACATGTGTATAAACCAATTCTCTGTGGTGTTATTCCTGTGCTAAATGCTATAACTACATAAATCTTGAATTAATGGAGACTTTATAGTTCCTGAAAATGAAGGGTAATTGCTATCTGTTAATGCTGTTGTTGCTATTAAAGGAAGTATATATTTTCAGTAACAATGTTTATGGACCATGAGCTTCACATCTCAGCTACTGCACAGAGAAGAGACAGTGTAATACAAGTATCAGACTGACTCCTTTTTCTCTCCCTCCTCCCTCTCAAAAAGCACAGTATCATTTCCACAGCTTCAACAAGCAACTCTGCAATCCTCCTTACAGCTGCAGAGCCCAAACCAATGTCCTTCACTGAGCATACATTAAAGGAAACAGGATTTGCATTTCCATCTCTGGGAACGCACGATTTGCTAAGTTTCTCGCTTGGTTAAAT
Organism: Phainopepla nitens; assembly: GCA_013400175.1. Taxonomy (NCBI): domain Eukaryota; kingdom Metazoa; phylum Chordata; class Aves; order Passeriformes; family Bombycillidae; genus Phainopepla; species Phainopepla nitens. The sequence continues at coordinate 335,355 of VXBQ01003998.1, read as the reverse complement.
GTCTGGACAGCTCACTTTATTAGTTTGGGTATCTCAAACAGTTCTGTGAGAAGCACATGGCGACAGAATGATAGGTGTGAGAAAGTATCATCCCACTTACTTCCTCTGAGATTTCAGCAGTGATGCAGAAGTGAAAGGCTATACTTGGCCAGAGACAGTTCTCAGAAAGTAGATGGGATTGACAAGCCCCCAGCCTTGAGCTCCTCTTCTCCGATTATTAAAAACAGCAGTGCAATGTTTGGAAACACTCACAATCTGCTGTGGAACTGTACCTTGCACTAAAGTAATGGCTCCTCTTTCTGATACACTGTATGTGTGACTGACTATGCTCAATTGGTTTTCTCCCCTGGAGCCCTGCACAAGGGAAAAAGCCAAACCATCAGGAGTGTGTTTATATCTTACAATGCAGCAAGGATAAAACCATAATTTTACTCTAACGTCTGTGTTTGAAAACATTAAGAGCTCAATAGCCCATACACCTATGAACTAAATAAATAGTGGATAATTACTAGCCTGGTATAGAGAGAGAAGTAGGAGGTGGAAAATTTCAGTTTTGCTTCTAGCTCAGTTGCTGACTCAGTTTGTACTTGCACATAAACTTTTTTGTCTGCTTTCCTTGTGAGTTTTATGCAGGCAACACCGACCTGCTGTTTATGACTAACAAAAAAATGTTATGCAAATCAAAAGTACATTACTAATTCCTGCCCTGCCCTTCCTTAGTGCCAGGTGTGTAGGTGTACCTCGAAAAAGCTGGTACTTGCTGACCAGGCAGCAGAGCAGCGTTGCTCTGTAGCAGTGGGGAAAGAAGCCGACCCATCACGTAGTTTGGGAAGGCTGGTGCTGGGCTGGGCCCTGTGCTGAATACTCCATCTGGCTGCAATAGCCTGGGAGCAGGAGATACATTTTGCCATCACATGAAGGAGGAAAATGAGTGTAGTCCCTCAGGACAGTCACACCAAAATTTTTGTAGCTCTTTGTTGCATCAGTCAGGTCAACTTTGAGACAAACACTGAATGAGTTTCCAGGGGAGTGCAATATGTCAGGTATCAACAGAGCAAGTAAGGCTGCCCCTGTGTTCCCCAACTGGAAAGCGATGTTGCACTTACATTATCCCCATGAAAGGTTCAAAGCCTCTTCACTTCAATCCTGGTGAGTTTACATGCATGTGCCTGCATATTTGCTGACAAGAAAAGCAACCCCACTTAATTTCAGAGACCTATTTAATAGGACCGTGTCATGTTTCATGTCTCTGCAGATCAGGCAAGAGATAGAAAGATGATGATCTTGTGCTGCTCTCCTTATGAAGAAAAGAAATGTTACTATAAAGGCAGAGTCACCTTAAGGAGAAGGTAGCTGGGAAACAGGTGAGCCTAGAAGGTCAAATTACAGTTAGAGAAATGTAAAGAAATGTCATATTAATGGTAAGGAACACTTTAATAGCCTTTCATTTGCTGTAAAGGACAGCAAGTTACCAGCCAAACACAATGCAGCTTCCTCTGAAGGTAACCTCAGATCCCACATTCTGAAAGCTAATCAATGTTGTTCAGATTTCAATTTCTTCTCTACAAGGTGAAGTCAAACCTAATCTAACAAACGTCAGTCTCAGATGTAATGCCGCTAGCTGGGTCTACCAGTGTAATTTAGATAATCATTAATAGCATAGCTGTATAATAAAACTACATGTCACTTACAACTTCATCTGAGGTTTGACTGGCAGATCTTTAAACAGTTTTCTAAGTGATTGCTTTTACTTCCTTTGATTGGGCAGTCTGAGAAACGTTTTAACCCCATGGTATCTAAGCTTTTAGGGAACAGTATTTCACCCTCACCACCCCTGCTGTCAGCTCTGCTGCTGTGTAACCTTGTAAAAAACAGAACTTGTGGAGAGGAGTGGCTTCAGGGAGTGACTTTATACACATACACTCATATAAATTTAAAATAATATAAAATAAAATATGTACAGTTTCTTTCATTCAACACACGATTTAACTGTTTCTCTTCAAGCTGCCATCTCAAAACACAGCTTTAGCCATACTCCAAGAATATTTAATACCTGATGGGATTTTTAAAAGAAGAAGTTGAAGTTGAAGAAACCCTAATATTTCTAAAGGTCTAACAATAAAATAACTAACAAAAAGCAAAAGACTTAAGCAAGAGAAGCTTTCAGAGTAATCTCTTGAACTCGTGGTAACCTCTGATGCAGGCAGGTGTGCTGCTGAGGACACAGGGCTATCTGAAGTCAGCTTTTACTTGTGTAATGCTGATCCAGGAGAAAACTCTGTCCCACAGCTTCTCATCAATAAATGCAAGAGACTGGACAGCCAAAATAAAATAAAGGTTTGATGAAGATCTGACCTGAGACTGCCAGGTTTGATCTGCCAGAAGCTGGCAAGGAATACTCAAGTCTTTTATGTATTTGATGTTTAAAAGCATGGTGCCACTCGTACTACACAGCGGGACTTGTCTTTTCCCCTTGCAGAGGTGAACAAGAAATCCCCATACACAAACACAAAACTACAACCTTTCAATGACCAACCTCTGTATTCAAAAGAAGGTCAGAAAAATCATTGCTCTGTGATAAATATGCATGCAACATGACAAAACACTCCTTGACAGTTACCACACTGCCTTGGAGGGCAGGTCCCATCTTCTAAACTGATTACAAAATTGACATCTTCAAAGGTTGCTACATATGAAAGATGGGCTCCTGACAAGTTATCAGAGGAAACTTCCTCTGAAACAGCACTAACACTATAACTCAAGTCTCACCAAATGCTCACATAATAATCAATAAAGACTATTATGTTAACAGGACTTTCTTTCCTGTAAATAGAAGCTAATAAAGATCACAGAGTAGCTGATCTGATGCTTTTTCATTCAATCCTAGATATTTTTAAATTTGACATGAAGACTGGAGGAAAATGTTATTTTCAAATTCATTCTTATTTTGACTATCAGGGAATTTCCAAGCATATGATAAAGAAAATTCAGTCTTACCTTATCGTCAATATCGCTCTCGCTGTCACACTGTGGATTAGAGAGAGAAAAAAAGATTTTGAGAAACACCTTTATGTATAGGGATCTTTTGCATCATCCTCTTAAATCTTTAGGAGAGCTGTTTATGATGTTCACAGTTCAATGAAGCACACTTCTGATGTTTGCAGTAATGCCTTTTACATTGCTAGCATAAACCAGACAAAGCCAGATCCTCTCTTATACAAATTTATGGTGTACTCTTACTTGGATGGGGGAAAGCAAACTTTAAACAAAAAAGACAATCAGTGATGCATTATAACAACCACTATGAGTACCACACCAAAAAGCATGCCTTTTTATCATCCCAAATCGTGGAATATATAGTAACAGTTTTGCATTGCTTCACCTTGATAAGCACTTTGTCATCTAACAAGGAAACTGTGAAACTGGCAATCAATTTTTAATTTAATGAGTATTACCAAGAATAGTAATTAAAATACATCATAAATTCTGGTACACTTTTTAGTTTGAATGAGATCACGATCCCAGGAGGAAGTGTTTACTTAAAGAGTTTTGGAGTGCAATCTCTTTCAGGCTCTGAAAATGAAAAGCTCTATTTTCACAGCACAAATGATGAAAATGTTCAGTTTGAGCACTGAACATTTCAGGACATGCACATCTTGCTGGCTGGAGCTCAGGAAGATTTACAGTTGGGAACAGCAGTAAATCTCTTGGTGTCTGTTATGCTGACAGAAGTGGTCAGTGTGCTCGGTAGCCTTGGTGCCCAGTAGGAATTTTCTCCTTCAGCCAACTGCTGATGGGGATGGCCTGGTAGGCTTCTCTAACTGGCAGCACCCTACAGAGTTCACTGGATCAACAAGAGGGGCCTCTGCCATCCAGCAGTGGCAAGCTCCAAATGTGGGAATGGTCCATGAGAATGCACATGCTTTGGCGTCATGAATGAAAAGAAGAAATAGATCTGTTTGGTCATTTCCTCCTGGAGTGGAGAAGGGGGATTTTTCCTGTCACATTCTTTTATCCTCAAGTCACACAGCAGACATTTCAGCTGTTACTTTCTCAGTTTGTGCTGATTTATGAGAGAATATTTTATTTCTTCTGTTTGGCACATGGAATGATTGACCCTAAGTACCTGAGGAACCTTTTATTTTTAAATTCTCTGAAACACACCGAGCACACAAACAGCCCCAATATATTGGAGGAATCTCCCACAGCGATTCTGCAGTGAAGAGTGCTCAGCTTCCCAACTGACATTTTATTCCCATTTTACTGCAGTGAAAATGCTTGGTTTAAGGAATCTGTTTTTCTATAGTCTTGACTAAGCAGAACTGTTTTTCTTTCAAAAGGAAACCATTTTACACTGCCCCACATGATCCCCAGCATGTTTTTCACAGAGAAATCCAACTGTTTAGTAGGATGTGCACGGACCTAATTGTATGTGCAACCATTCTGGAAAAGAAAGAATCTGAAGAAAAATGGAAGAAGTAATAGGAGGCTGCCTTGCAGGGGCCAGGAGCTGTGGGTGGGCAAGTTCTATGGGAAAAACCAGTGTTAATACCAGCAAACTGCACAAAGTCCCAGCCAATTGCTTTGTAGTAGGTAAGAACATCAGATAGCCATGTCTTTAGTAAATACCTTGCCATAAGCCATTTGTGCCTTTTTTGTGACTTTTATTCTGTCACTGACCTTTATAAAAATTTTTACTTGAAACACAGTTTCTGTTTTTTTCACAAACCAAAAGTAAAATCAATCCTGATAAATCATCACGAGCAGCCATCTGCTGACTTCCCCATACCCATGTCACACAACCACAAACAATTAGAAGTGTCTGCTCTGGGCCTGGAATGGGACTAATTGTCCATCACACCAAGACACGCTGGAACAGGTTTGCTGGGCAAAGGCTGCCCCAGTACCTGCTGCATTTGTGCTTGCTCAAGACAGCGATAATTCACGCTGACAGAGCAACACATTCATCAAAACTGAGCTGGGGGTGGGGGAAGGTGCAGTCACAGCAGTCCACTTATTATTTACATGCTCCTGAGAAACACTGGCTGAGTGGAGAGAAGCCTTTCACCTCCACCCAGGGGGAGCTCAAATCAAGCCCTAATGCTACAAGGACTGTGCATTCCCCCAAATTATCGGCATAATGGAGTGGGTCACAAAGACCTTGTTATTTTACCCTTTAAAGCCTGTCTATGTAAAAGTATCTTAAGTTACCATTTTAATCTTGGTGCTCATTCAATGTGAACACTCGTATTTTAGAGGTAGAATATTCTGATGATGTGATTCATTGTTCAGACTAAAGCATGTTACAGTGGAATTACAACTATTGCAAGAACGGCACAAAAATAAGTTAGCACACTCAGCCATGGGTTTCTTCAAACTGTATGCTTAGGCAGTATTAACACAAATTTTAATTCTAACAGGGGCTTAAAAATTATACGCTGCACTCATAAAATAACCAAATAAATTAACCTTCAAAATCCATTGACTAGAAAGCATTCAAAATTATCACTAAATTGTGATGCTTTTGCCTATGAGTCCTGGTTTACAGTCAGTACTGTAAACATTACCAAATTTAGCTTAAAAATATTTGAGATGTAAACAATTTTTTTCAACTTTAGTAACCATTATTATTCAAATACAAGGTAGTATTTTAGTCTTCTCTGCTTTTGTTACAAAACTTGTCTTCCTATTTCTTACTGCATTATGATGTTAAAAAAAAAAGAGGAGAGGGCTTTTCTTGTTGAAAACAGATTTGACCTCCAAAATTTGTATACCAATAAAGATTATAAAACCCTGTTACAGATGGTTTACATTACTAGAAGGTGCAGAATTGCTTTATTTAGATGCCTAATTTTGCTTTGTACCAATATGCAACTTTGTCTCATGTAGATAAGTGAAAGTTGCAAAAAGCCAGTGAACCATCAAATCCACATGCTAGATTTTATAAACAGACATATGAATGAAGCAAACATCTGCTCTCTGAGGATACATTTTTCCCCATTCAGGATCTGGAAAGACTTCATAATTAATTGCTTTTAAAATGGAAAAGACAGCAAAGAATTTTGTTTCATTTTAGCTTACATCTTCCTTACTTTAATCATGACAGCATCAGTTTTGAAACTGCAGAAGGCAGCAGGGCTGTGGATGCAGATCCACAGTGAATGTGGCTCTGTGCGGACACAGAGCATTCCATGAAGCTGTGACTGCAAGATGAGTGGTTTAAAAACTGCATTTGTGGCAGTGAGTTGCCTAATTTCTTGTTTGCCTTTTGAAAGCAAGTCCTCTGCCCCCTCTGCAGCCGTGTAGGATCACTCACACACACAAACTGTCCCTTGTATGGGTTCCTACCTGGCTTTAAACCACCAAAATACTTATCTCAATGCATGTGAGAGTGTTTCAAACTGGCCTACAGGATGAGAGATTGTGGGAAGAATTAACACATGGATATTTATAAAATTTGGGCTTCTGCTTAACATACAAGAAAATAAAAACTTGACCCTCATGGCTACCAACTTATGTTAACCTCCCAGTGACTCCTGAAGAAAATACAACCAGCTTTGGTGGAAAAGGCCCCAGGCTTCAGAATTCCCACAGGTTATCTTTGTTTTACGTAAAAGGAACAGGCTCCCACACTTGCATCAAGAAACAGGAACCCAGAGGCTGCTGAATGAGCAACAGCACAGAAAAACCAACGACAGCAAAACCAAACGGGCCCAGACAGAGCTGCGAAAAGGAGAACCACTGCTGACCCCTCTCCCTTCCCCTGGCCGGGGGTGTGTGTGCTGAAAAGCCCCGGTTTCGAAGGGCTGTTTCAGTTTTTGTGGGAACGGCCTTCAGCCTCCGCAGGCCTGCTCTCCTCCAGCCTCCTCCTCACCTCCGCCCCGGCACAGCACGGACACACTGAGGCACGGACATCGCCTCGCCTGGATGTTAAAGTGAATAATGGAGTCACAGGAGAACGTTTGATTTGGCCAGAGAGGATTTTCTGTCTTAAAAGCCAACTTATCCCGTGTGAGGAGGAGGAGGCCATGCTGTGCCTCATGAAGGCTGAGGCCACCACCCGGCCAGGCTCACCTCCCACGCTGCTGTTGTTGAGGCACAAAAGCCCTTGTCAAAACAAAAAAAGTTAAAGAAAATGTGGAGAATGGCAACTGTTGAAAGCAACGGGGTCTCATTGAAAGACAAAAGCTTCAATTACCTGGATTTTTCTAAAGGCCTGTTAACACTCCTGGTCTATAAGCAGGACTGTAAACAGCCATTGTACCGGGTTCATAAAGGCTCCTAAAGGGATTATTCACTGGGTTGTGCCAATTGCCTCTCAATTCCACCAAGAATGTTTGCAAAGTCGACCCCTAATTGTGCAGCTTTTTGGAAACAATTTCTTGCAGTGACAGATTCCAGTGGAAGGAAGCCTCCCATGAGGTGAGGTTCAGCAGGAACACCACAAAACTCAGGAATCACAGACAGAGCATCCATGTGTGTAGATTGGGCCTTGTGGCTTCTCGGTTTTTTTGATACCTGGGGTGAAATCTCAGACTTTTCAAGACTCCTCTCCATCATGGCTTTCCCACCAGGCAAGGAGCCATGAAGCATTCCATCGCCTGCTTCTACAAACCATGTCAAGAGGGGACAAAGATGGACTTATGGCCACTATAAAACAGGCAACAGCATATTTGGCAAAGGACCTTCTCTTACCATTAAAGCTCTTTACAACCTTTATTAAAACTTTACTATGATTCTCTTTTTCTGGTGAGTTTAGGAATCAGGAGAATGTCCTTTGACTCTTTCTTACCTCCAATGTTTTAACTACTACATCATCCAGCTTTTCTTCACATAATAAAAACACTACATTGATTAACTGACATCACATAGTCATGTAAACTGTCTCGTGTCAGGAATAAGAGCTTCAAGAAATGAAAACAAATCTGTCCAAGTCTCCTAAGACTGCAACAAGATTGGCAATACCTGGATGTTATGTCACAATGGGTACGGAGAAATACGGTTATTTCAAATGGAGCCACTTCCTCCAAGATTTTGAGAAGTCACCTCAGCTTATCCACACAAACATAGTTATCTCCTACATCACCCAAACCCAGTGGTTTATGATTTAGGTTGTGCCTACACAGTCCCAAGGCTGTGGCCCCTGTTGTGCCAGATACTGTACAGCACAGGAGTTACAGGTTCCTGCCCAGACAGCTGAGAGAAAGGCCTGTTTTTTTTCCTCTCAACATAAACACACATACCTATAAATACTATTTATATGATGATTACACAGAGGATGATAGATATCTAAACTAGCCATGTGAATAAATAGATCCCAGCCAGAGGGACATGTTATCTAACCAGTCTACCTGCAACTAGAACTGTCTGGGGAAGCACAAAGCTGAGAGAAGAGGAGGTAAAAAATATTAAATATACTGCCTATAATATTACAATGAAAGCTGACAGTATGTAGAAAGTTGCACAGAATATATGAACAGTACAGACACCTATGCAGCCTGCACACCCACTCCACAGCCATGTTACCACTATCTTATTATTTCCAACCATATTTAGTTACTGAATTTTCTTTTAATATCAAGGCTTGGGGAAGTACTAAACTTAAATCTCAGGTAGTTAATGTTTCTTTTAAAGGAAGGAGTAAAATCAAGCCTATTTTTAAGAGCCCTCCCTTCTCCATGCCCTCTGAGCTAACTTCCCAGGAGCAGTGGCAGCGCGTATGGATGCGCGCTTGTGTGTGCAGGGGAGGGTGTTGTTTCCTTATTAAGTCTGGCATCAGACTCATGTCTGCAGGGGCTTGCTTAAGATGATAGGAAGAGAGAGTTTTATCATGAGCCAGACTGACAGAAAAGCTTGCTAATGGGACTTGAGGCATACACAGGAAAGAAAGTGCCAAAACATTAAGCTACCGCCAAGTGTCAGAGGGCCACTGATTTATTGCAGCAATTTTGCCACTGTGTCCTTTATAAGGTCCCACAAGTCCTTCCTCCTGGCAAGAAGCTGTGAGCTGCTGCAGCTCGGGGAGAAGTTTAGATCCAGAGCACAGAAAGTGTCCAAGCGAAAGGCGGGGGCCGGGGGGAGGACGGAAATCGAATGTTGACTTGAACTTGCCCCAGGCAGCAGAGTCCTCTTAGCTCCACTGCCTCCCTGACAGCTTGATGAAATGAGTCAGGGCCTCCCCATGGCTAGACCAGCTCAGGCTTCCAAGTGCCGGGGTAGAGCTGTAAGAAACAGATTGAGCCTCAGGGCAGCAATTTTTTTTTTTTCCCCTTTCTCTCCTCAGCATTTGGCTGGGGGAAGGGGGAGGTTATGAGCACTACAGATGTATAGGCTGAGCCTTTGTCTGCAGAGGGGGAGGGCAAGGGGGAGAGAGAAGAACAGCAAGAGAGTATTAGCTATGGCAGCCGAGAATAGCCCAGAGCACTATAACTAATTTTGAGGGGCAGTGATGCATTGTACGGGCTATGTGCTGTTTGGTCTGAGGGGGCCCCTGTTGTGAAGCAGCAATCAAGAGGACATTTTGTTAAGTGACCAACAGCTGTCATCTGCAAGCCCAGAGTGGGGAAGGAGGGAGCAAGGGGAAGGGAAAAGGGAAAAAAAAAAAGAAAACAACAACAAAAAAAAGAGCATTTGTCCCTTGGAGGCAGAGCACATTAATCCACCAATCTGCCACAGCTTTAACTCTAAACGTGCTCCGAGCTGCACTCCATCAGCCACCCAGAGAGATGGGCACCTCTCGCCCAGCTCCAGACTGCCCGATGCAGGGAGCTTCTCTACCTCTGTGGGTTGAGAAACCAACGCTAAAAATACTGTTTAAGTCTCTTTTCATTCCATAAAATTGAGTTGATCTGCTGCAGCTTAGGGTCAATCCCTCAAGGACTGTTTTTCCCCCCTTCCCTTTTCCATAGCACTCATAAATTAATCAGGAAGACCCTGACTAAGTCATTTCATGCTGTACAACATAAAAGAAAGTCCCCTGATGATCCATGCAAGGATCTATTAAAAGCGGGAGGAGGGAGGGAGGAAGGGTTAGGGAAGAGGGAGAAAAGGGAGTGGGGGAAGGAAAAAATCTCAACCTTTTTGATATTTTAGGATAAAAGCTGGAGGACTTTGTTACGAATTCTAGCCAACATCAAAACACCTTAAATAATTCAAAGAACATGTTAAAGGGAAGAAGCTGAATGTTGCTCTGATGTTCAGTTGATGCAACGCAGAATATTACCCAAAACAGCACAGCCTGTTAAGGGAGACAGCAGCCTTGAGCATTTCAGTTCTTTAGAAAAATGTCAGAACCTGTAAAAATCATAATTTCCAGCAACTTTTTTTTTTTTTTTTTTTTTGCATGATATAAACTCAGCGAGACTGAAATGTAGGTTTCTGACAAGCTGTTAACAAGACAACTTTAGAAATCTGTCTGGAGCTCTCAGGGAGATGGGCTGCCATTTCACTGCTTCGAAGAAGTTCATGACATGACAAGCAAAAATCAGGGAACAGAGACCTAAAAACCACGGTGTAATTTTCATTTGCTTCTGTCGTGAAAGAATTCAAGCAGAAATATTAGAAGGCTGCACAACTAAAAAAGCCAGGAACTGGAAAATCACTGCTGTGGTTTGACAAGCACATCTTTTATGCTGAAAATGGTTTCTTTATTATTATACCTATACACAGGAAAGCACTTTGGAGAAAAAGGGATAATCACAAATTATTCCTTGAGATCTACAAAATAAGATCTACCTTCCAATCAAGTCTAAAAATGACCTAGTTCAAGAGAGAGAGTGACCAACCCATCTTGAAAAAGCTCTAAGAGCCACCAAATTTCTCTTCATTTCCCACATCTCTGCCCTTCCCCCTATAGGAAAGATAGAAAGATCTTTCCATAATGCAGTCTTTTACTGGAGCCTGCACAGATGAATGTTGCTACCTAAATGCTTAATAAAGGCACATTCATTAAAAATACAAAAGCCAGCATCCAATGCAATCTCCACATCAGAGTTTGGTACCACACTCAGGAGAGGCCTTCTGGCTTGGTTTACCATCTTATACCTCCTACTTCAGGCCTTTATATATATCAGTAGAATGCTTTGCCATAATTTTTGGATGAATTAATGATGCTCTTTCCAGAATCAATCTGTTCTACTCAATGGTCAGAAAAAAGTAGATCTATCTATCTATCCCTTTATAATACACCTCTTTAAATATATAGTCTCTCTCACTTTCTCTTTCACTATATGGACTCATTCTAAGTATTTAATGGTAGGCTGAGGTAGCTGCCTAGAAGTCAATTTACTGACTGTGATTGACTCATTATATCTATGGTTGCAGAATCTCAGCACCCTTGGGAAAGCTTGGAAAACCCAACATACAATTTTATGCTTAATTTCAGCCCATATTTGCCAGGAAAGAAAGTGATCGGACAATGCAGGAGGTAATTTTCACTTGTACTGGCTATGATTACACCAAAGGGTAATGTGAATTATGGACCACACTTAGCCCAGCACTTGCAGGGAACACACAAAGAATCAACTGAAGATTTTCACCCCTTTCCTTTCTCTCCTTGTTTCCACATGTCTCCAGTGGGGCACCCACAGCCACACTTTGGGTAATTGAAAGAACAGTGCACGCGAAGTCGAATGGTTGATGCTGCATTTCACCAATTTACAAAATAGAGGAAACTCTGACAAGAAAAGGGATGCAGTCTGCTTCTCTTCTGAAGTGCTCACAAGCTCTTTTCACTCTTCCCTTGCTCGGGCATTGTGTCACCTGTCACTCATTTTCTTTTAGACATACACGCTTGGAGACATTACAGAAGCTGTATATGGGTTTTCACTAAGGAACCAGAGAAACACCCATTACTTTCTAATTCTCTTGTTTTAGGCTTTGACTAACACCTTGTGCTTGCAAGAGACATCTTGCCTTGCAGCCTCCCCTTTACCATAACCCTCCTGGCTCAGAGTCACCTGGATTCCCAGCCCCAGCTGCTTTGGTCCCTCTCCTGGGAGGAGCAGAAACCAAGATGGGATTTGCAGTGACTCACTGCACAGACCAACTCTAATTTTGTTTAACGCAAGGATGCCTAAATGATATGTCCAACAGAAGAAAAATGGCTTAAAGCCATTATTTATAACAATGAGAGGCTGCTGGTGTTTGGAGAGGGGGTTATAAGCTTTCTCTAAAATTAAGGAGTTCAGGACTTATTATGGATATAGTCAAAAACCACTTTAGCCGTAATGATCTGTCTAGTAATTCCTCATTTACTATAAACATCAGTTTTCTTCTATTTGGATTGCAAATCTAGTCCATTACTATGCCATATCCACGTCACTGTGGAGTCACCAAAAACTATTGGGCCAGTACAAAACAACAGAATTTGTTAAAGTACCCTCCTCTAAGGGAAAGCATTTAGTTATTCTCAGCCATGTGACTCCATGGTATGTGACTCTGTTTGGGAGCTCCATTTACATATTTATTTAGTAGAGCACATGCATGGCTGTCTTCTCTCCGTGCAGAACCATTATGAGCTGCAGGAAGCTGTTAGAGAGGATTTCAGCATGGAACTCAAGGAGGAAAGGCATTTCCAAACACCTCCCTATCCTGCCTAATGACAGCCACCCTCTGGAATCAGAGTGATGGATTTCTGGTTATGAAACTTGCTGTGGTTTCTTACAGCTCATTCATGTGAAGGTTTATTTCATTTATACATTTAATTTCTTTATGCGTATATTTGTGTATATTTACACACACACTTTTTCTCAAGCTGCCGACTTCCTTTCCCCCTTACTTTTCCCTTTAAATCCAAGTGGTGCAGCAACAAAAGAACACACCAGGTTATGCACGAAGACACCCATCTGAGAACCCTACTGTTCCCCCACAGGTATATTACAGCTTTTTGCATTCAAATTCAATCTGAAGGCCCAAAAATGTCTAACATGAACATTCAGAAGTGGGGACTAATTTTAGAATCAGAGCTGACATGACTCAGGTATGAAGGCAAATCTCTGCTGTGCCTTGTAACCACTTAGGCTGGGCCTGGCAGGAGGAGTGGCTGAAGCCAGGCTGCATTCAGGTGGGTGAAGCTGGGCTGACCAGCCACACACCTGGAAACACCACTACTGTGGGAAATAGAACATTTCAGAGCACTGTTTAACTGGAGATTCTGGATGTGGGAAACAATCTAAAGCACCTACTGTGTTCTCAAAATACATTAATTTAGTGAAAAGAACTTCAGCTCATTATTCACTTAATGAATATAGGAAGGTTATGTGAATGAGCTGCTTTGTTTTGTCATATGCCTTTAGTCACTAAAAGTCCCTGATGCTGTCAGGGAAAAGATTAACTATACTTATATATAATTAATGTAGTAATTAATGTTATTTAATTTCACTGCTATTTAACTCATAGCAAGGTTTATGTTGTTGTGGGCAAAAAATATTAAGCTTACTATAGTTACCATTAATGTTTGCATTATTGAACATTAAAATTCAAATCTGGTAAAATATTTAGCACAAGAATTGAGACATCTACAGAAGGCCTATTCCTCCAAGGAAACCCAGAGCATGTGATTACACATTTCAACCATTGCTTTTAAAATAAACCTTAAGGGATGGCTGTGCCACTCACCACAGGCAAACTACCCCGGAACAAAGAAATTCACGAAGAGAGAAAAAAGATTTTAAATATGAAAACTAAAAACCACCTCTGCACATCCCCAGTCCCTCAATATCCAGCAGTTATCTTTAGCATTAATACAATACAAATTAAGTCTGCCTTTTTCCTTTCATTCCATTTAGATCTTAAAAATATTAAATTAGGTAAGTGTTGGAAGTGAAGGACAAGAATTGCCTAGGACATAAATTTGGGTGTCTTCAACGTAATCTAAGGAATAGAACAGAGACTTCAACCTAATTTGATAAGAAAATAACACAGTTGGTTATTCACTCTTACAGAATTATGCCCCATCAAAGCTAAATATAAAAGCTTCAAGACCTATGCCATTACTTGGAGAATACTTCTTTGGACCACTAAATGACAAACCTTTAAATACTAAGCAATTTTAAAAACATACATATCCTACTCAGGTAAAATTGTAAAGGCTTCCCTCTACCTTAGTAGTCTGCTCCTCTCTTTCAATGCCCCTAGATACTCATTCATTCTTGTTAGCCCCTAAAATGTCCATGGTTGATGGAAATGTAATGATTTGCAAATGGAGCCTCCTACCTCACTGTTCTGCTTTCAGACTGCCAAGGCAGCTTGACCAGCACCGACCTCAAAGACCAAGACAAGGGCTGGCCGTACTTGTTGAAAGATGGGAATGTGAGCATCCTTAGCTAAGTCATCCTGAAACTTTCTGAACAGGCTCGAGCAAAATTGTGCTTTCTGTTGTCACTTTTTAAATCTGTATTTTCCTTCCACAGCTGATGAGGTCATGCTCAGCTGTGTGGAGAGATGCCATTTATGAATAGAAGTTCCAGCATGTCAAAGTGTTTCCTTGGCACTGACGACCCCCTATACGTCTAATCTAGACTTGGGTAATTAGAGAATAAAAGAAAGAGAAAACATCTCGTCAGGAGGGGAAAGAAGAGAAAAAGAACAGAAGACTGAAGAATAAAAACGGAAAAAAACAACTTACAGCTCTGTGGACCAATGATGAGATGGGGCTACGAACACTGTTGGGAATGGACTCTACCACCTTTTATTAGCACAATGAGGAAATAATAATTAGGTGGAACAAGCTATTATGTATTTTTCACAGAGTCAGAACACATTGAATTATACAAACCTTTTTATTTTCCAGTAAGTTATGATGAACAGAGGTGAATGTGAAATCTGTTTGAAGAACTGAAAAATACCTTGACCAGAATATTTAACCTCTCTCAGTTTATGTGCACTGTCACTACGAAGCAGGCAAGTTTTCCTGCTCCAAGGGAAGCTGTGGCACAGTTGGTTTTTCTTTTTTTCACTTGTGAATGTTGCTGTATCAGCTGTGATACACCAACCAACTCACGTGTGGTTTGCAGGCACACTTAGCAATAAATGCATAAATAGCAACTCACAATAATGCTATTATTAGTACATGTCCCTACTGCATATCAAATAACAACAGGGGTTTTCACAGACTGCAGAGTAACCACGTGTCTTTAAATATGCTTTAAAGTCTTTTCATGGGGTGAGTGAGGGGAAGTTCTTCTCAGAGTTTTTGCAAAGTACTTGCACAGGTAACTGAAGGCTCAAGGGATTCTGGGCAGCTTTTAGAAGCACAGACTGAGAATGACAGTACTAATAATCAATGCTATCAATGTACAGAAAAGAATATTCTTTTAAATTCACACCTAATACTTGTTCATGAAGCAGAAGCAGTATTCAAAACAAACCACTGTGTTAGCTCACCTGGCTAATGAATAATTGCCGCAATTACAAAAACAAATCTTTGTTTTCAGTGTTCAGTAAGCAGAGGTTTAGAAGAACAAACTGCTCTTGAAAGCATGATAGTTTTTTTTCCCCCCAAAAAAGAAAGAAATCCTTCCTAGCAACTGCAATTATGATACTTTCATGTCAAATGAATTATATTACTGAAAATAAATCTTTCTAAGATGCACAAGAGAGTTATCTGGCTCCAGTCAGACTTATGCATTACTGGTTTTATATGTTGTACTCTACTTGATTAATATAGGTAATCAAATTATACTGCCTTCCACTGTGCTCTCAAATTCAAGGCTATAATGTTTTCAATGACAAAGTTCATAGAGTTGTATAAAAATGTACCTCATGCTGTACCAGCCCTTTAATGCTGTAGTAAAACACCATTTTCAATTTAGTAATAAGTGATATAAAACAGAGTGTCTTGATTGGCAGGGTCGTATTCATTTGCGGTGCCCTAAGACACAGCACAGTTGCCAATGAAAATTTAAGGACAGAAATCTACCACAGTCTCAGATGTTGATACTTAAGAGAACAAAATTATTCCTTTCTCATGAGTTGTCCAAAGGAAGGAGAAGAAACTGAATGCAAACACACACACATGTGGATGGAAAGGAGAAAGGGGCAGGAACAGACTCATCACAACATGCTGCTACCCCATGCAGGCTCTCTTGCTCTGAAGCCAATCCTATACTATTGTTTCCCACCTGGAATAGGAAAGGAGAAGAGAAAATGACAGAAAAGGAGGAAGCATGACACTCAGGATAGTGGCATATATTCAGAAATCTCCCTGGCTCTTCCACTGGCCTCACCAATCACCAGAAGAAACTACTCGGAGTGTTTAACTTGAGGGGTCTTAATGAAGTTGTGTTATCAAGTGCTCTTCACTTTATGAACATCAGGATTCTCTAAAGAGCTGTAAATTAGCCTGTCAAAACCGGTAACATCTTAACTTTGCAGCTATCTTTGAATATGTAAATTGTAACTCTTCCCTTCCTTCTTTTCCCGTCCATAAATCAGGAATAATTTACCTTATCTGTGAACAAACCAACCGATCTGTGGATTCCACGGGGGCCAAGTATTCTGGTGAGCCTTGTCATCACTGCAAACACTATCTAGAGGAGCAAGAATTATAAAGCCATTTTCTGTTGAACTAAATGGCAGAGATATTGTCAGCTGGTATCTTTTCTGAGCATGTACATTGAGCAAATGATACGATCAGGAAAGACAACTCCTGGAGTCAGGAATTAGTAATGTTATCTTAGTTTTGTTTCCTTGGCAACTTGACCTTTCATAATTTGCCCAAAGGCAAAATATGGGCAGCATATCCCTTTCAAATCATACCTCAATAATCTTCTGATTAAAAGCATCACCAGAATGTGGCCTTGCCATAAGATGGAGAATTAACGACTCTCTACTAAATGATCCACTGATGTTGAATCTAATTTAAGTAGCCTTGCAAGAATATTTAACACTTAATGATAGGCTCTGTATTAGAGTAGGTTTAATCTAGGATGCAGCCACAGATGTCATAAGAAGGAATTAATCAGCATTGCTTCCACTAAAACAGAAATGCAAAATTGCTGAACAGAATGTATTAGAAACAGATTAAAGAACTGGGACTTAAAACATAAAAGAAACAGAGCTGATACCACCCTCAGAGAGCTAATTTTAAATACAGGAAAAACTTAATTCGCCTTTAACTGAAGAATTGGGGTGTTTGAAGTTACTAAAGAGAAGCTTGCGTTATCAAGAAGCAAAGAAAGGCAGATAGTCTTTTCCTTCATCAATTAAAAATGAAAGCCCAACCCAAATATTAATGCCTGCCTTAAAATCCCAGCAAAAAGAAGTTACTGATGCTCTAGGGACTATTGCTGCATCCCACATGAAGCTCTGTACTCAATGGAGTGCTGTGGAAGTTTCATTGATTTGAAAAACTCCTGCCTAATTTAGGTAAGTTACCTTTCAGAAAAGCAAATCTTGGAAAAGGAGAAATAGACCCTATGGTTATTGAAATATGTGCAGTTGGGGGGAAATAGGAAATACAGTGTTTGAAAATTCACTCTAAATGCCCAGTACTGAGAGAACCTGCCCATCCAAAAGTTTTGCAAAGATCAACATTACAATTAGTTGTTGTTGCATTATTCAATTTATGTTCTCCCCTGTTGTTTGAGGACCTCATGCTGCCCACAGGGTTTTTGCTGCCCAGTGTCTTTCATTAAAGAAAATATGTTAAGGTATACAGGCAGAAGGGAACACAGAGCATCACTTCAGAGCATTCATATGGCACAAGTCATTACCTTTCAGAAGTAACTCTCCTCTGTTCTTGATCTGAAGATATTGAGAGTGAATCCCCTAATCATATGAAACTTTAGAAGCACATGCCATGGATAAAAAATTGCATTCTTAAAATTTTTTAGTTAATGTTCCTGGTAAAGACGAGGAAAACCTCAGTTTAGCACAATTTTTTTCCTGAAAATATCTAGGAGTTTGCTGAATACTCCAATGGCCTGATTCAACAAGTCCAATTCCCAATTTAGTATAATGGCTTAAATGGTTTTGGGCTCAGTTGAGTGGCCCTTCCTTGAAAAATTAGGAAACAATCTAGCATTTTCATTGATAGCATAATAGAACATATAAATAATCTCAGTGCTTGTTCCCAAATGAATGAAAAACTTATATAAAGCTTTGATCTTGATGGAAGAATCCATCAAGACTTCCCATTTGTCTCCCTAATTACTTGCTTTGATGCTCAGGGCTTGCAATCACTGCATAAGTTAATGTCCTGGGGTTGCCATGGCTACCATTAGTGAAGCAGAGTGAGACAGCTCTGCACATCAGCCACCTTTGCTCCAGCTTTGCTTCCCTACCCCAGCTGCTCCTCCACCAGGGATGGTGGGAGGGTTCTCCTGTACTGAGCCAGAAGTTAATAAAATAGTTCCTATTCATGTTACTGCAAATCGTACTGGTAACATCCACTTCACCTTTCTCTCTGCTGCTCGTACTCTGGAGGGCTGGAAAGCAGTGAAGTGATCAGAAGACAAGAGTGCAAGTAAGAACTGGATTCACCTCCTAACTTGAACCACAATTTGCCCAGTGGTTCTGAACCTTGATTTTCCTGGCTCTTGGAAGACAACAGTGATGCACCTTTCACACCACAGTCCTGTTTTGAGAACACAGTGCTAGAGAAAAAGGAGCAATGATATTCAATTTTTTTCATTTAAAATTTGCCTTAAGTGAGTTCCCTATACTTCTACAACGTTCTGTTATCTAAAGACCTTTCATTAAACCTCTACACTTCTTTTTTAATAAAGGACACTGAACAAGTAATGAGGTATAATATACTTCAACATTACTAGTAATTGCTCATTGAAAATAAGAAATGAGAAATCACTTTCTTATTTGCTTATCTGATGACCTCTAAAGACAAAGACACACATGATAAATGAATGGTGTGATGTATTTCCTCATTTATTGTATTGATCTGATTCAATGTAATATCCAGAAATGCAGTACTAACCCACTAAGTGTCAACAAAAGTTATCTTTTGTTCTGAAGTGTATTTGTAACTTAAGTCCACACACAAACTTTTGTACTTTGTGCAATTAGTTCATAGAAGTTTTTAGCACGATCTGTTCTCAGAAATTTCCATTCTGAAAAGGATGACAAACAAATGAAATATATGAGTGGGAACCATCATCCTACCATATTTCAAATAACTAACTAAGGTTGACTGAAAAATTCCTACAGCAACAACACAATGCTGCTTATTTTAGTTATTAGGAAGATAGATCATTCAATACTCTGTTCCTACCAGTCTTATGCATTCTTTTAAGCATATGAACTCTAAATCTTTTTTGTTCTGAATACAGTATTTTCCTCTGGGACGTATAGTACATTGCAAGTATGAAAAGTTAACATGTAATTAGCACCGTAATGTCTAAGCAAATTGCATCATGCTAGAGCTAATAGGGGTTCAGATCAGAAATAATCCTCTGAGCACAGGCAGCATGAATTCCAAGTTTCTGTAACGCTCAGTCACCTGAAAACCTTCAGGATCCTAAAGCACCTGCCAAACACCCTGGCACCTCAGATGCTCTGCTGCTCCTTACCAACCTGTGGTGTTCAGCGCAGCTCCACAAGGATCTGCCCTGAAGTTAGGAAAATATTTGGACACAGCTTTTGCAAAGAGCAAATGGTTGGTGGGATGGTGGGAAAATGACAGGACTCACACGCTACAGGACTGGGTTCTAAATATTTACCTGCAGTATAACAGGACACTGTGATTAGATGCTCTCTTGCTAATTTTCCTCATCATTAAATTCACATATTTTACTCAAGGAGCGACTATTAAAAATAAATGTACTGTGTTTGTATTTCTGGTAAATCCTGTAGTTAAGTCACGCCTGACAAGATGTGAATCAGAACCATTGCACAAGCAACAGGGTTGCATTTGTAACAGACAGCCCAGTGAGTGCCAATGCTCTCACTGAACCAACCAGTGCTGGTATCCTAACAACTTCTTACTCTTTTATTTAGAAACAAATAGCAAGGAGCAAGAGGGGGATTCCAAGTTAATTAAATGGGCTTAGGGAAGACGAATCAATTTGGGCACAAACACTACACGTTATATTTTTTAAATTACACCAAGGTTACCTGCCACCTAGCAACTCCAGGACCCACATAATGACAGGAACAACTCAGTGAAGCAACAATCAGCAGAAGCAGAAATCAGACTGAACAGATTAGAGCAATCATAATTGGACAATCCATAGAAATAAGGATAGTCATTTTTTAAATGACTACTGATAGTGCCAAATGTTAAAGACAAGGAAGAAAAGCAGTAGGAGCTATTTTGAGACAACTGCCTTTCCTCTAAAGAACATAACACTGATGAGCTTGCATTCATGTCTCCAATACTATGGCTCATAGTATGATGGTTGTAACACACAGCACATGAGAGAGAATACATAAGGCAACATAAAATTCAGCATGATTAATATATGCTTAGTTCACGTTTGTACAGTGCTTTGAAGATGTAAAGTGCTAATTAGAATTTCTGGCTTAAGCTGGTTGATGCCCCAATGCAACCCAGATCAGTAAATAAGAAACTGCAGAAGTTTAAACTATCTGCCCAAAGATTGAAGAACCCATGAGACACAAGGAAATGCTTTAAATTTCAAGCGGATAAAAAAATGTACAAAAGAGAGAGAGAAGGAGAATTCAATGCCCCACTGAAGAGATTTAAGACAGATGAAAATATTTAAGACAGAAAGACAGAACTCATAACTATTTGAAAATCACTGTTTTACCTCCCTCTACCATTACCAGAAATACTCCCATTGGTTCATGAGATACAGAGATAGCTCAGGAATCAGTAAACATTTGCTGAACTTCAAAATCTAATGGCCTTAATGGAACATAAACAAATTCCTTCCCAAGAGTTGTACCATAGTAATAAGAATGAAAAAAATATTTAGAAGGGAAAAAATAAGATGCACAAGGAAAAAAATAAGATCCCTCAGAATGGAGAGTGGAAACAGAGAAAAAGAAAAGAAGAAATTCCTGCCCAGCTTTCATCAGAAATTTTGAAACTGGACTTCAGTAAGGTGGTAGAGAATGAAATCTGTATCAGAGGAACAGAATGTGGCAGAGTATGTAAAATCATTTACAGCCAAAAGGCCATCCCAATACATCACTCTCGTGGGACCAGTGCAGAGCCCGGGATCAAACCAGAATGCCATCCAACAGAGAGATGTTGACTCTGCTACTGATCTGGCCTTTTCCTGCTTAATTAAAGCCACTGAACACTTGAGCTGGAAATCTGTAATCCCCATTAAAGTGTCATTTTAGCGGTGGGTGATCAGACCTTTCAAGCTACACTAAGTAATTATGCTAGCAGGAACCATGAGTAGTATAAATGTGGCCACAGGAAGGCTCTTAAGGCCCAATGTGGTAACCTCTGAGGATTACCAGGCAAACTAGTACTTCCAGCTCCAGTCATGTCTGAATTGAGGCTGCGGTCCCAGGAGGCAGCCGTATCCAGTGCAATCCACGTGTGGCTCTAATCCTATAAAAGTCCTAAGCAAGACTGGGTAACCAAATCTGCAGGAGCAGGCTCTGCATGTCATGGTTTGAAATGAAATAAAGATGAAATGTACCAAAACAGTAGGCACAAAACAAGGAAATACTCAGTGTGTGAATATTTACTTTTGATCTCCATTATGATGCAGAAATAGACATGAAGGCTCAGAGAACAAAAACTGGTTTTGTTTTATGGAATAAGAAAAGTGACCAAGGAAGGTCCCAGTAAGACAAAAACCATGCAGGATTAAAACCACTACAGATGCATCACAGTTGCACTTCAAGCTTAGCAAAATCTCCCTGAGCTGATGTCAAAAATATTTGGGGACCAGGGAAAGTGGGGTCCTCTAATGATGCCCCATGGTTGGAAGACAGATTGTCATGATGCAGAAACCACATTAAACCACTAATTCTCCAGTGCCTGAGTTACTGCAAAGAACTGAGGCAGAAGAAAGACAAAACAAAGCAAACCTCCTAATTACTGTTAAAATGAAACAAAGGCACTTTCTTATTATGCAGGATGCACATTTGTCTGTAGTGGGCTCTTGTAGAGGTCTAGGACTATCACTCACATAATGTATGAAAAGATGTAATCCCTAGGTATATACAAATCTTTGCCAAGTGTTTTTAAAGCTAGAGTCTGTAGCAACACATATTTTGCAGCAAATATTTAGAATGAAATATTGCATAAAGTACTTCAGCACTTCTTTGAGTGTTTAATTTATCTGACATAAAAGAACAAGAGTGTATAGCATTTTCCTGTAAGTGGATGTAAAATACGCATTGCATGGATCCCTATAATTAAAAAAACAGCAAATCATTGTCATTAATGCATAAGCAAGATCATAAATGAATACATTATTAAGTCCTACTGAATTAATGTTTAACTGCAATAGAGTTGAAATTGAATGAGGCAATTAATCAGAGTAAGAACTGAAAAAAAAAGCCACATCTGTCTCACTTTGAATACATTGAGCAAAACGACCTTCAAAACGGCACTGCCAATCACACCACGCCGCCCACTGATTTGACAGTCTTGGTGCCACCACAGAGAGAAAGTTTAGTCAGTGTAACAGAGACAAGCTTTCCATCTGAGTCACTTCATGGGTACATCTCACCCTGAGGGAATAAAACATTATGTCTCAAGGGTCTTATTTCATAAAATCATGAATGTTCAGATGGTGAAGATCATGCTGGTTATAAATGTGAACTACATCTGCTCAAAGTCACCAGAAAATGAAACTGAGGGAGTTGACATACATTAATGATAATTTTTACAGGCTTAATGCTCTTCAACATCTAGGGGAGGCTAAAAAAAATATGTTCAGAAGCTTTTGTTCCAAGGATTGTGCTTTGATCAACTAAAATACATTAATTTAAATTTCCCCTCATCAGTTTTCAACCCTGTAGTGGAATTTTCTTTAACGGGTTAATTAAACTCCATCAGGTTCTTAACTGTTGAAAAGTCTTAGTTCAATTTATTTCAGAGTTTAAGGAGGAGTAAAATGATAATACTAATGATGATAATGACCCTTATCCTAGCTAAAGCTTTTTGCACTTCCCATGTAGAACAGTATCTATTGTTCACCAGTCCTACCTTTGACAGATCGGTAGGGATATGTACTTTTCTTCTGTGTAACATATTATGAATATTAAACAATATTTAAAAAGAAAAATCCACTGGTATTTTTGTAGCAAGTTCTTAAGCAATAATTATCTTTGAATAAAGATTTTTTTCTTCACCCTCAATGCAAATGAACTGCAAACCAAATTGTTTCACTATATCGCATTGATGGGGCGACCGGCATGTAGGTAAATCAGCATACTTGCTTCCCTTTCAGCAGCAAAAAGGACTAGGTTCAGGAAGTTCTGGTTAAAAAAAAAAAAAAAAATAGGATTTCTCAGATATTCATTGATAAGCCAGATAATGATTAGAGGTTAGGAAAGTTTGCCAGACCGCTGAGCAGTGGTTAACCTGTTCCTACACTGCTGCTGTAGGAACTATCAGTGAGTGTGTTAAAGTCATTGTATCACTTTACAATGCACAATCATGTGACATTTATCACAATATATTAGTTTTTTTACCCAAAGAAAGCCAAGTCAGGCTATACTGTTATCTTTCCACTAACATTTTTGTGACCACACATTTGCCCACAGTGCATAAAATGGGTACTGGAGGTCAACATGACTGGATCTGTACAGCACATC
The DNA here is from genome assembly GCA_013400175.1 of Phainopepla nitens. Taxonomy (NCBI): domain Eukaryota; kingdom Metazoa; phylum Chordata; class Aves; order Passeriformes; family Bombycillidae; genus Phainopepla; species Phainopepla nitens. Next base: position 311,649 of record VXBQ01003998.1, on the reverse strand, counting down.
AGTTCATCAGGGGGAAGTTGGGGTCTCAAAGTCACTGTCACAGGCTATGAGGAAGGTCAGCAAAACTAAAAGTTCATTTCAGCTACTGTAGAAAGCCTGAGGAATAAAGACCTCATGTGCCTTCTCCCTGGTCCTGTTTATTAATGAGTATGCATCACAGAAGGCCCTGGGAAACATCAGGTCTCCTTTCCTGAGAAAAGTGACACCTAGACCTTGCCAAAGCTCTCACTGGATAAAGATAATTTCCTTAAAGGACAGAGAATAATACTTTTCCATATTTTAAGGGCATTTAGACAATTTCCCAGGATATATTTTCAGGCTGGCAATATCTCCTTTGGATACCAGTGTGAGATTTAGGCATGAGCTGTGATACAGGGTATGACTTTGGAGGAGCACAGCAGGATGGAGCCATTGCTGCTGAAACAGGACTGCTCCAGTCTCTTATCTGGTCTAAGATACCATGGCTTGTATTAAACCCATCACAACAAAACAGTTTATCAGCATCTAAATGCAAAGGAGGGCATTGATAACGCCGTCTACCTGCAGGGATAGTTAACCCATCCTGTTTTATGGAAGATGCAGGATTCAAGGCTGAATCCTGATCTGATCATAGCCAGTGGTGTACATTTTGTTGGCTTCCATGAGACTGATATTGGGATCTGCAATGAAAAGGGTGAGTGAGGAAGAAGTAAGAGAAAGAGGAGAGCACGAGTGGGGGCTTCACTGACACACACAAACCCAAAAGATAAAATAAACACAGCAATTAAGCTTCAACAGAAACAAGACAGTTCTTTTTGTTTTGGTTTGGGTTTTTTATTTTTTCCAGTGTGAATGTTAATTACCATGCCTTACAGCAGAGATAACGAGAGGGTTTTACTGCCTAGCATTTTTTAAACAAAGACATGAAAAATTCATGAGCAGGGAAGACCTTGGTGTTGAGCTTCAGTTTTCTTGTCAAATATTTCAGCTCTGGAGGTCCTTGGGAAGGTTACACAGCAATATTCAAGTCTAAAGGATGCCTGTCAGCTGGATTTAAAAGGAACAGGAGTTTTATAGGCTACATGTGACCTTGTCAACGTATTTTCACTGGCCAACGGCATCTTCCAGCATCATTCACCCAGTTTACAATAAAACTGAACACTGAAATGGCTGCTCTGCTAAGGGCACAGCACTCACAACACCAACCTGTCCAAAACACAGCAACAAAGATGGTTCATCTAGTGTCATGAAATGCTGATGTCTGCACATCACTCTGAAAACAGTCCAAATGTACCTTTATGCTGACAGTCAGATATTGGGCTCCAGGGAAACTTCATCGGTCACAAAAAATTTATCAGGACTCTACGCAGCCCAAAATGTCACCTTTTAAATGGGAAGCAAGATCCCACTATGTCTGGCATGGCTTCTAAGAAGATCTAAACCTTCTTTTCAAGTAACTGGCTTTAGACACACGAATGCCTTGCAAGTTGGCTGCACCTTTATTAAAACTCAGCTGAGGGTTTTTTTTTAAGATTACAAAAGCAATTGCTGTTTGCTGACATGTAGGTCAGGCATAGATCAAGTGTGAGGAGAACAAGGCTGTTTAGTGGACTAACAAGAAACAAGTGTAACACAAAAGCTTTTGGGATCATGTGAAACTCCTTCCCTTCCCTAATCAAATTCACCATAGCAGAAGCAGGAATTTGACGAGGCCTTCAAAGTCTGAACCAGTCAATGTTTTCTTTCCTTGTTAGTTTAATAAAGAGAAACCCCTCAGGTGAGTCACTAAGAATCCCTCTTCAAATCAAAAACTTCCCTAATCCGTGTTCCCATGCTTTTAAAAATTATCCTGCATCAAAATTCTCAACATACCTCTTCCAGAACAGACTATTGGACAAAGACAAGCCAACAGCCTCACCAGTGTCTGTGTGCTCTATCTGTGTTGATCTCACAAAACCACCGCACATAGTTGCATGGAACATGCTGCAAGAAGAGATGCCTGAATTATGAATTTGAGGTAATTTCTTAATTAATTACACTTCCCAGAAAGCTTTTTGGCAAGCAGACAGATTTAACATATGCTTAAGTCTCTGAACTTAGGCGAGAACCTTCAGCTAAAAATATTACTAAACAAGGAAAAACCTATCATAATCATGTCAGTATTTAAGATCTCAGTGGAGCCCAAAGTTCACAACTGTGCACTTGTTCTCTCACACAGCACTGTTTTGAAACTAGACTCTTCTTCAGAACCCCAAATTTCCTGGGCTGAATGGTTTGCAGCGGCTTCCTATACCTGTGTTAGGCGTAGTTTCATAGGTAACACCACATCACTGCTGGTGACTCAAGAGCCTGGGAGGTATTTCTCTTGCTGTTGTTGGTGCCACTAAAACCAGAAGGCTTTTGGCAGTCACAGAGGTACTAATCAGAATTTTCTAATAATGACACTGGAATTGGAAGGCAACACTTGATTAGGTTTCCCAGTACTGAGCTTTTAGGAGTAAAGCTGCAGCCTATCAGTTGAAGCAGAAGACTCTGAACACTCCTGAGCGATGCAGTCAAATCCCCAAAAGTGTCTGCCACCAACATCAGGAAGTTTTAAGTTTCCAAGAACTGTAAATCCTTATAAGCATCAAACTCTTCAGTCAATATACCTTCTCCTTCATATCTGCTAAAATTTTACTCAACTATTGCCATCATGTCCCTGCCTGGAAAAGAAATGGGATTCAGCTTCTACTCTAAAAGTAAAAAGTTATTAAGAATACCAAGTCTTTGTTTTACAATTAAGTGACAGGAAAGAATGCTAGCAGCTTCTTTCTCTTCTTTTTTAAACTGTTGCTGATGAGTGCCATCCTGGCCTTTGAAAGATAATCTGTTGATGTTTAGAGGAAACACAGTAAACAAGAGATGAAAAGTCAATGGCAAAGTAAATAAACACACTGGCTTCATCAATTCTGTATCTTAGCTGGGTGATAAAGGAAGATGCAGTGCATTTAACCTCAGCATGCCTCTCTCAACACTGACACTGCCCTGTGTGCTTGTGGCTGCCACGGGCTCTCAGCTAAGCACGCTCAGCTCCCACATCGCCGTGCCACGGCACGCAGCCCTGCACCAGCGCTGCCTCAGCCAGCCCCCCAGCTCTGCTGGGTGCTGCAAGGCACAGCTCTGCTCTTCCCAGCTGCTCTTTTCCACACTTCGCTCCCTGGCTGCACTCCTCCGAGCAAACAATCTTCTCCTTCTTGGGACACGCACTTTTGTTGCAGGAAGTATCTTTCAGAGATTTGCCTTCCTGGCAAAATTGTGAGGCTGGATTCTCAGCTGCACTCTAAATCTGCTGGGAACAGCGAGTGGGGATAGACAGCTGATGTGAAATTACTAATTTTGCTTTTCTAAAGCTGACACTGTACTCGCTGTGTCTTTTGGACAGCCTACGCTCGCAAATCCCATCCACATACGGCTGTTTCAGTGCTTGACAGACACATGGAGAATTCAGCATTGGGTGTGGAACATTTTGGAAGTTTCTGGTCTCAGTCTCACTCTGATTCCAGCATGACTCCAGTAGAACAGTACTTTGTGACTGCTAAGAAGACACCTGGCCTGTTAAAAACCGGAAGAATTCAAAACCTATTTGCTCCTCCTGTGACCTGAGCTTGCACCTCTTCATGCAACACTGCGGTGACCCGCAAATGAAAAAGAAAAAATAAATATATCTCCATAATAATTTCTGAGTCGGCACTGGGGAACAACAGAGCAGGGTTCAGGTGTCAATCCTGAGCTGATGCTGAGATTCCTCCCTCTCTGAGGTTACTGAGATCCTGACCAGTTACCTTCTGAAATGAGTGTTTGGGCTCCACCATTCACTTTCAGTATCAGTGAGCACGAATCCTTTGCAAACCATTTTGTTTCAGTCTTCACTCCTGCCAAGTGCCTTCTTTTTCTGTTTGTTTTATACCCGACAAAGCTGTCACTTCCCCTGCCTATCCTGCCCTTGCACTCCTGTTGGTTCCTGCCATGGTGGGAAGTGCTGTCTTTCATTTCACATCACTGCAATGTTGCAGGTGAAATCTGTTAGATCACAGAGCAGCTCATGCACAAGGAAGTTCTGACTAGAGAAAAATGTCCTGTAGATTTTCATATCAGTATCTCAGCTGGACCAATTTGTAGCTGGTTTGTGCTCTGGAGCTCCTCACTGAGAACATAATGGAGCAAATGAGAGCAGGTTTTCTCCATTGTTGCTGGCCCAAAACATTCATCAAGTTTGAGCTGCAGACCCAGCAACTGCACCACTTTGCTCCAGTTTTAAATAAGAAAATGTCTCTATGTGAGTCACCAGCACTACCAGCATGACCACTTTGGTTTCTACTTTACCAGACATCCTGTAACTAAACCTCCAAGGGCGAAGACAAACCTAATGACTGTATATAAAACAGTGGATCCCTCATGTTTTTTCCAGATAGTCCTAGAAATAGAGAGTTTGAGCTGAAACAGTGCTGGTAATGGCTTTACAAAAAATTAAAATGTACTTGCAATCAAAAAGAAAACAGGGAAGTTAAAAGCTGGCCTATCATTTGACATGGAAAAGGCATTTACTTTAGGTATAAGGGGAACTTCCATGGTACCAAACCACAGATACTCTGTCTCTGCTTATACCTTCAGACATCTCTGCTTGTGTATTTTTAAATTACTACTCAGCACATTTATTTTTCGGGTTTGGGTCCAATCTGCAAGATAAAGTCTGATTGAAGAGACAGAAAGGACAAATCCTTTACCAAAGAGGAGAAGATCTAAAGCATGGCTGTTCCCCGATTTCTTTCCTCTAAGAGGTTTATTTCTGGTTATTACTTACTAACATGTTAAAACTGTGTTGATATCATACCTTGACATTTTAAAGATCTACGTTTAAAAAACGATCTGTCTCTACTAGTAATGCAAATAAGATTCAGAATCACAGATTGATCTCCGCGGAAGTGTGTCCGTGTCCCCAAGACACGAGACACCTCAGTCCTCCTGGGGCCACGGTGGCTGCAGTTAAACCCTAAATAGCTGGGGCAGTTTCAGGTCCGAGCTGAGGCTCAGAGTTATGACTGAGCGCCTCAGCAGCACCTGCACGTCCCATGCTCGGCTACCGCTCGCTCTCTCGCTTTCATGAGAACCAAAATTCAGCCTCCTACACATCCACCGCAAAGAGGAAACTCGACACAGACGCAGCCAAATCGATCGTGGCCAATGGTTAAGCAGAGGGGAATGTCCCAGGCAAAGCCACCAGAACAGTGACTAATCTGCTGGGTGAAACGTGGCCAACCTCCACCATTCTGAGCTGTGAAATCACGGCGTCCTCCATCCGAGGCTGATTTGCCCGAGAAAATAACGCAGCTGCAGGGTCAGTTTTATCATGGCTTAAGCTCTTTTCCTGCTGAGCTTAATAAAAAATGGGGAGTACTCAAGTGATTGAGGCATCTCTTACAGTGGGTTGGTGACTCATCTGGGTTTAGAAAGAATTCAGGGTTTTTCCTTGCTCACAGGCCTGTATTTCAAACTGTGTTTTCTTTTGACTATTCTTGTTTTCATTTCATCTGGTTTCCATTGAGTAAAATTAGAAGCATAAAGCTTAAACTATATTGTGGACTGGTGAAACATTCAAACACACAGAGGAGTTTGTATTGAATGCAGGCCATTTGCTGAGGCTCATTATCAGTTAAGCATCGCCTAACGAAGGCTGCCAGATTAACTGTCCTCAGACATGCAAGAGTAGGACATTTCCCTTGTCTCCAGCTGCCTATCCAGGATTTTTTTCATTCCTGGATGTGGCTTATAGCACAGAGACTAACAGACACAAGAGCTCAGAGACACAAGTGGGCTGCTTTGGTTGTACTGAATGTAATCCTGAAGGAACCTTTGAACATTTGATACGTGCTATTCACTAGCATCAGAAACATGGCAAGGCACAGGTAACACAAAAGGGAAGTGTATTTGACAATAACAGTAAAGGGAATAAAGTAGATTTGTTTTCAATATACTGAAAAATAAAGCAACTTCACAGAGTTTAGAGACATGGCTCCTCTAAAATCCAGATGCTTAGATCATCTTCAAACTGAGCTAAACGGTCTCAGTTCATCCCCACATTCAGATGCCAGAACCTAAACCCTAGATCCATGTAATTCACTGGAAAGGAGAGTGAAAAAGACTTAAAGAAGAGACCCTATATCCAGTATTACTGCCTTACTCATGTTAGGCATTGCTCTGTAAGCTATGAATACAAACTTTGAGACAAACTCATTTGAGACTTTACCAAGCCATAAAAAGTCTGCACTTGTGTGCATTCTACTGAACTACTTCAGGCTCCCATTAATGGAAAAATGGCTGAAAATTGGATTCACTAAGCCCTGTAAGGTGCAGAAAATTCTTCCTCTGTTGAGAGAACTTTGGGCTGCTGCAGGTAACCATGTAGCCATTTGGGAAAAGAAAAGCCAACGAAGAAATCCAGTGTGACTGCTCAGATACTTGTCTTAGCCATGGCAGGACTCTGCAGGATTTGCCCAGCAATCCACAGCCTGGCAAAGCTCAAGGGAAACCTTGCAAAAGAGCACCTGAAACGGTTCAGTCATGGTGGCTTTGTTCATTTTTGTCTTATGCTTTAACTGACATCCCAAACCTGGAACCTTCCTACTGCTAGTAGTGGAAGTTGCTCTTTTACCAAAATATTGTATGATTTCTGACATTAGCAGTAGGGGAATTCACCGTAATAGAGATCTATATTCCCAGGCTGCTTTTAGATTGGGTTAGCAAACAATGTATGAATGCTGAACTATTCCAACATATCTACTATTACCACTCTTTTGAGAATAAGAGAAAAAAAAATACAGTTAGGCAGGCAAAAAATCCTCTGTTTTCTATATGAAAAAAACCCTGTAATGAAGAAACAACTTTTTTTTTTTTTTTTTTAAGGCTCTGGATTAAGTCTCAAAAATCAGCCTATCAACACAATATAAACATTCTTGCTACATAGGAAGAAGTTCTTATCTATTTGAAGAGAGCTAAGACTGTGGTCCACATTAGCACATTATTAAGAAGGATGTTATGCCATGATTTCCACACGGGAATGCTTTTTTTTAAAATAACACCACAACACTTCTTTAAAATGGTGTGATAAGTGTCATGGCTCTTAATGGCACTTTGTTATCTGAGCAGCTGGCTTTGAAAAGGAGATGTGGCACCAGAAACTCGGGCGGCAGAAGCAGCCTGTCAATCACGGGCACACCCTGAAGCCATCCCTCCATCTTTGTCACAATTCACCCTATTTAGAAATAAGGCAAAGGACTGGAATCTGTTATTTAGATGGTATCTGACAAGTCTGTTTAACGTTCAGGCCATTCTCCAGGGAATCAGGGCTCTGGGATCCACCACAGCCATTGACTCCCCAGGGAGCTGCTGGGTCGGCCACTTACTGGGGTCACAGCTCTGCCCTGGTCACAGATTGAGAGGAGCCAAGTGCAGGCATACAGCTGAACTCATTACTATATTTTAAATGTTTCAGGAACCTCAAAAACACATTAAGTAATGCAATAATAAAACTCTCAGTGAACCTGTGCAATAAAATCCATCAACAGAGGAGATGGGTAATATAATCTCTTTAGAAAAAAAAAATCCTCTGCTCTATGCCTGAATTACCTTGTGCACCACAAGATAGAGGATTTAGACTATGGCAACGGACTGAAATCTCTCTTCAGGGACATCCTTCTCATAATTGTACATTCATGCCTCTCTCCCCAGTAGTAGCCTAAATACAATTTACCGTTGCACACATTTTTATAGGGTTTCTGCAAATCCGCCACTTTATTACCACCCCGGTTATAAGGGGCCACACGGCAATTCCTAAGGGTTCACTAACTGAGCAAGATATTAAGCTTGAATAAAAAGAATCAAAAATGTCTATCTACAATTTATAGTTCTCTATAAAGGACCTTGGGGAACTGCAATTTGAAGGTGAAAAGTAAATGGAAAGCAGATTTCAGCTGAAAAATTCCATATGATCGATGGAAGACTTACTGAGAATTATCCAGAGAGGTTTTTAAGGTGTGCTAGAGGTAAAAACATCCAACTCCAAATTACACACAAGACACACAACATCCCGCTGTGGATACATCTGATTAATCAGGTCTATTCAGAGCTTGGTAACAGCTGCCTTCTTTATGCACACCTAGTGAAAGCAACCCTATTTTACACTTTTCTTCAGAAGAAAGAAAGGTAAAAAGGAGATTTGAAAACCCCCTGAGAGGGCCCAGAGTACCTATCACTCTCTCCCAGTTTGTCCGAGAGATCCTGAGGTGCAGAGGTGAAATCCCTGCTCTGAACCAAACCACAACCACTTGGGACTGGTGGAACTGACCTAACTCAGCTTTCCCTCTTGATGAGTGAGGGAGTTTCAGATCATTCACCATTTCTGTCTTTTCTGAAGCTGGCATGAAAATGTTATAGGAATGAAAGCTGTTGTATCAGTATTTTTTGTCTTCCTAAAGTTGTAAGAAAATAACATACAGTCACTATGAGATCTAACTATAACTAGCAAAAATTGAGAGAAAAACTACGCAGTTAATTATAATTACCAACAGAAATTAGGAATAAATTCAAGTATTTAATATGAACAAAAAGAAGTGGAGTGTAGATATTGTGGCAGATGCATGCTCTTGCCAGACTCAGAAGGTCTGAATGTGGCAGTCCATCACTAACACCATAATACCTTGTAACACTTGAAAATCAAGATCGGATGTTTTAGTGAAAGATAAACTATCTCTAGTGCTCCAACACCCCTTCACGTTTGGCTGAGTGCAGCCCCCACCCTGGGGCACATGAGGAACCAGGAAAGGAGTCCTGATAAATGGTTCTTACTTCTGAAGAGAGGGGCCAAAGCCTCTGCTGTCTTATTCCTCAGCTGCAAAGCATCCAGTGATGTGCTTGGCCCACCGAATCTATGGAATGGAATGTGCCTACAGGAATGACTCTGCACTCAAATGTTTTTTTTTCCCTGATCCCAGCCTCTGCTCCAGTACAGGATCTTGTGTGATGGAGGGATGGGATATTTCCAGGCAGTGAACTTTCTTGTTGATGAGAAGCAAAATATTTATCTCTGAATCTTTGGCAATTTTTAAATAGTGTCATAATCCCCAGAATCTGTGGAATCTGAAACACTGACATATGGTAATTAACCCTCTTTTCATCTCTTTTTGATTCAATTGCACAGGATAAGTATAGTAATGCATAACAGGTGGGAAAATCTGTATTTTATTTATTTATTTTTGCTTTGAGGTGAGGGAGATAAAAATCATAGACTGTGTTTGATGCAGAATCAAATGAAGACATAGTGCACTCAGGCTGCTGTATATCCATTCTGCCATGATGTTTTTATTAGTTCTCCTCTTAGGGCTACTGCTAGGTCCAGGAATAACAGCTCAGAAGCTGGGCTGTGAAGGTGACACTCTCCTGCATGTGCTGTGACCTTTATGCTGGTGCTCTGGACAGCAGCACAGCTCCACCAAGTCACTTCCCATTATTTATGACATTTCAATTTGAGCCTTAATAAATCATGCTCAGAGACAGTGTGATTTCCCAGCTAAGGAAATGCATACAAGGAGGAGGTAGGTGCAATCAAATGTCTTGGGAGTCCATGGATGATGGGCTATTAGAGGAAGACGTGTGGGGAGGCAACCTTGGTTTCACATTGGCGGACTTTCAGTGGAGGTTTTTTCTGGAAATCACATTCCCTGTTGGTGCTTGGTTTGTCATCCAACCCTCCTTCCTCCTCCTCCTCTCCCATCCTGCTTCCCCCCTCAGCTATCGAGAAAGCTCTTGGCAAAGACTGTCTCTAATATGTGCCTGCATATGGCAGAACATCTATCTGGATGGAAGCAACCACACATTAATGTATAACACAAATAATGAACAATGATTCATCTGAACAGGCTTGATAGGAAGGACTGCTTTTTTCAAATCTGGGCCTCAGTAAAGCTTTGAAGGATAATTTCCACTAAAAATTGGATCAAGTCCATCAAGAAGAACACAAATCCCTGTTTCCTCCAGATTGTTTCACTCGATTCACTAAAATGTTTATTCTACACTCAGAAAAAAGTTGCTGGAATTTCTAAACTGCATTAAAATTAATCCTTTGCTTCTTTACAGTTGCCTTTTTCAGTGCTTCCTTTGTTCCAAGCTGGCGCTTACAGGAGCTTTCATAACCAGCAGGCAATCACATACATCCTTCCTGTTTGCAGTTTTTACTGTACTTTACACAAACAAAAAATGTGAAACAGTCCAAAGTACATCTCAGACATCTGAGAAAGAAGAAGGTAAATGCTGCTAACAGTTCCCAGCAGAAGACAAGAAGAGGATAAAGCCACCTAAGCTTTGAAATGGAGCTGCCTTATTAACTCACATCTACCTTGTGAAAATAAGCTCATGGGATAACCAGCAAGACTCACACAACCCCACAGTGCTGCTGAAGCACAGATCTGCTCCGAAGGGACCACTCAAACACCAGGATAATGGCCTCAGAAAGGGAAATGGAAATTAGTACACAGAAAGCCCATGCCAGATCATAAAAGCATTGGTCCTGGCACCTAGGAAAGGACATGGCTTGCTCCATAGCATATCTAACAAATTAATATGTAAAACACCAGAATCCTCCACTCCCTGCAGTGCTTTTCAGCTATCTGGCCCATATAGCTCTAATTCCAAGTGAGTTTTAATTAAGGACTCTTTCCAGTGCATACCTCCAGCAGGTTGGAATAGCTTGATTTCAAGGTACTGGTCAGCTGTGAGAAATGCTCAGTGGCTAGTGACACTTTTCTGTCCCTCTCCTTAACACATGGAGACCAGATTCAGTGAATGAGCAGCGAGTCACACACTGGCCGACAAACTTCCCCATCAGCTGACACTGAAAACAGACACCCACCTCTGCAGCAAGCACTCTAGGATGGTTAACAATCCCTTATTACCTTTTGTGAACCTGTGTCTCATCAAAATTTAAACAGACACGTTGTCACACTTCAAAAACATCCTATTTCCTGCCAATGAAACAGCGAATTGCTGCTTAATGTTCTCCAGCAGTATTTGTTATAGACCAAGGAGCCGGCTCTCTGTGGTCTCTGGGACACTACAACACACACTCATTTTCCAACAGCCGTGTGTATCTGAAAATAGTCAGGGCTCAGGTGTTTTTACTATAACGCCATGAAAAAAGCCTGCGAGTGCACTGAGAAAATAGGCCTTGTCTACATGAGCATTTGATTTTTGTTAGCCCTGGTGCAGCTGTACTGCTGCTGAAAACAGAACAGAATATTCAAGTGTGCATGGGCCTTTAAGGAAAAAAGAAGCTGTATGGTTTTATGCACCTATCTGACAGGCATCAGTGGGAAAGGACTGGCCGTTTGCTACAGCTTGAAACAGAGGAAATACTTTTAGTTGCATCCTTATCCTTCTATCTACTGACTCACCAATCTACCTGTCTGGTGATACAGTGGGAAAAAATAGTTCTCCATCATTTGCCCTTGCCCAAGCTTTGGCTACATGCCATAACAAAATATCATAAAAGACATTTACTGCTCCAAAGCTCTAGAGGCAGCAGGGAACGGCCATGTGCAGGGTTGTAGAAGCTTTGGAAGTGCAGCTGAAGCCTCTCAGTCCTGCTCTTCTAACAGATTCACCACCACCACTTCATGCCCAGGCTCATGCTCAGTGCTTCAGAGATGGCTGTTTATTCTTTATGGGACAATAGGACCAAGTACAGAGGGATGAAAAGAAGCTTGATCCCAGAGTGTAGTAAGCACCTGGATGGAAAGTTGCATCAGAGGGCAAAACTGCCTTTGCTCTTGCAGGAAAGGTCTCTTTGAAATTACTGTCCCACCAATGTACAGGGTTTGCTGTCACACAGCTACTATTTGACCATCAGCCACTTGTTGCCGAGGAAAATGGTGGAATTTCCTTCCCTGGAGGTGTTAAAAAAATGTGTGGATATGGACTTGAGGCCATGGTTTAGTGGTGAACATTTGGTGGTGGTGCTACATGGACGGCTGGACTTGATGATCTTGGAGGTCTTTTCCAACCTTAACAATCCTGTGATTTCTAAACTTAACTCTCTTTGGAGGAGAACAGTTCTTTAATTATGCAAAACAACAGTTAAAATGTCTTTGCAAAAATAGGGTAGGAATAATAATGCATATATGTATGAAATGTTACATAGTTGCAGTGGACTAGGAACAATTCTTTGCTAAGAGGCTGCAATGGGAACAATATGCAGTCTGGATGCCTTTTTTCTTTTTATTGTTTATTGCTTAAATGAATGATGTTCATAAGGTTTCCCACAGCCCCACAGAGTACTGACTGATATCAGTGCCAGCCACACAGGTCAATAAAGAGAATTTCTCTATTACCACAATGATTCATGAAAGTCATTACTCCCACTCTGACTCGCTTCCCAAAAAAATCTGCATGTAGCAGCACACTTTCCAAATGCTCCGTGGGTGCTCTTGGTGAAACTGGTGCAGACAGTTTTCTGAAACAGGACTGGAAATACTGAGAAATGTGGAGGACACCGAGCACATGCAATCTCTAAGGATAATTTTCATGCTGCTGGACTGAGCAGGAGCAGCTGCACAGTGGGGTCTAATGGCTCCCCACTCTGTCACAGCTCCTGCCACGAGGAATACGGAGAGATGGGATGAAGTCAAGTGCCACTGAGGAGCTCTTGGCTCCATCTCCAGCCCTGCTTCAGGATTTCACTAAGAAAAACCATCTCTATACAGCTGGAACCCAGACCCTGCCCACCACACCCAACATCTCTGTCTGTCTCACACACACTCACGCTTACTTTTTTCCTGCTGGCGGGAGACACCTTATCTAGAAGGTTATGCATTACTGTGATACATTTGCTTTTGAAGTACTGAGTGGCTTTTAGAGTCTGGCATTTTGAACTTTCAGGAGGAAGAATGTTACTCTCACAGCAAACTTTGAAGTCTGTTTCCTGAACACATTAACTGTTTACGCTCTTTTTCTCTCTCTTGGCCACTTTAAGCTCCTCTAGAGTAAACAGTCCTCAGACCCGAAAAACCTTATCATCCAGGTATCAAATAACATCCCAATCACAAGAAATTAACCCATCTATTCAAAACACATGCAGTTTGAGAGAGGAATGATACCATATCTATAATAGGGGCCACAGTCCCCTCTTCACATACTTGTCATTGACACTCTATGAATGTGGCATCTTCTGCCATTTTTAAATGCACATCTTAGGAAGTGAAATACCACCAAATCACCATCACCATCACAGCCACTATCACCAAATATTCTTCCTTTTCCAAATCTCCTCAACACAAGTAAATCTGGATCTCAACTCCTCTTGCAAGGTCAAGCATTTTTGGTTCCTAATCATCACCTGTGTCCTGCGGATTTTTAACAAAACCTTAGTTGTGTGTTTAAAAACTACAACTGCAGGAAGAAAAAAAAAAGACCACATCAAAGAAATCTTTGTCTGTATTTGTGTATTCGACCACTTCCAAAAAAACTAGGCCATAATTTCTTATTCAGTTACACAATCACTAAATCCAGCAATGACTACAGAAGAACTCAATCCTGTAATTTATTCTATTCCAAACATAAGTTTAGGATAACAAAGATTCAGCCTGATAACTTCCCTCATTTAATGTAATTCTTTGTCATGAAAACAGAAACAAAAGCAAGTTCTTTGCATTAGGCTGTTTTGTCAATTTAAATACCTTTGAAAAGACTTTTGTGGTTGAGTGACCTGGGCTGGCTACGTGCTCAAAACAGCCAGCCCTCCATTAAAGAACAAAGAAAAGTATGCTTTACTTTTAATCTGATAAACTTACATCCTGATCTTAATTGGTAAGACCATTTTGCAAAATTTGACTTCTTTTGCATTAAAGAAACAAAATTTCTGAGTCGAGTTGGGCTGTTTAATTAAACCCGTCAGTTTAGAAGATACTAATGTCAACAAGCATAAACCTGCAAAACTCCACCCAACACAGACAGCGGAGTTTTGTCAGTGAGTCACCCATTCCTCCTTAGCAGAATTAAAATATATATTGATTCTTTAGCTTCTTTGCAGTAAAAGACATTCAAAGCAAGAGTTAATAAACATTTCTCAGTTTCTGCTTCAACCTGATCATCTGCTTCTTGCTATCCTTCTAAGAAACAGGAGGAGGAAACTTGCTCAGCTCACTGAAAACAAATGGCTTTTGCATAACTGTAACTTCAAGAAAAAAACAGTGACAAAAACACCCCACAGAAGCCTGGGCGATGGTGTAAGCTGCAGTAAATGTCTCAGCTGAGGAACACAACAAAAGATGCACCAGAAGAGCACAGAAGAGAAGACATAAGCCCACCTTGCTCATACTCATTCCTCTTTTTCCCTCTGCCACAAGTGCAAGCAATGAGAATTCATCAAGGAAACACATCTTGTACCCACGATCTCCCTCTGGAGTGCCTTGATCTTAAGAGTACATTCCTTCCACATGTGTATCTTCTCAATCTTACCATACTGTTTTCCCCATGAAAGCTTATGAGAACATTCTGTGCCTTCTTTTTGCTTCCACCCTTCCCAGGAAAAGAGAGATCCAAGAATCTCAAAGCTTTTGACCTCATACTTGCCCTCCACATTTGGGCAGAATTCCTACTGCTGATTCAGGAGCTTCAGAAGATGGAAACTAGAATTATATATCCTTTCATATGCTGGACACAAGGGCTTCTTTGCTTTAAGCCAAAGGTAGGGCCACAATGATTATAAGCTAATCACCGTTGTTTCAAAATTTCCTTCACTGGGTTTGAAGAGATTTTTTGGTAACATAATTGTTTTTATTCCTGGATGAACAGAAAACTAAACATGAAATGGCGGTATGGTAAAGTTGGACAAAGACGGTAGGTCACTGCTGCTGCTGAAATATGAAAATGGAGAAATCAGTGGATTTGAACCACCCTGAAGATAAGGCCAGAAGCAGCTGTGATATGCAGTATGTGCAGGAAAGGAGACCAAGAGGTATCTATCCAGCTATCCCTCCAGAGCACTCCCTGGGCCGTTCCCGGGCCTAGCTGCTGTGGTTCATCACTGCTAAGAGTCTACTGATCCAGACTAGGAGAGCAGAGCATGACGTGAATTGGCCAAACCTAAGTTACCAGGCTCACAAGACTGAAAGAATAAAATTACCTGGTTTGGGTTATACATAAAGTATGAAAGGAACTAGTTCCATCTGGCCCTGAAAACTACTTTTTTATGAAAGAATATTCTGTACTTTACTACATTGGCTTAAAACTCCCTAAAGCTCTTAGGCACCTGTATTTGATCACCTGCAGTCTGACTGTGAGGTGGCTGCTCAGCACGGCTCATCCAAACACCCTCCCTGTGCTCAGCCTGCTCTCACACCCACACCCCTCCCATTTCACACCTTCACGGCTGCTCTCTGAGTCACAGGGATCACTTTTGTCCCCAAGTTTAAACATTTTCTTGAAAAATCAGGATGTGAAAAAATGGCAAAAAGAAATAATTAAAAACTGGCTTGAGAATCCAGAATTTTATGCTTGCAAATGCTGTGCTGGCTTGCCTGGTTTTTCTTAAAAAGTCATCCCTTCTGCCCCTAGAATGTGCTCTTCTTAGAAGGAGAGGCTGTGTCCTTTTCCAAAACCCCAGCACCACCAATGCTGGTGGCCGCTGCTCCTTTGGAAGGTGAGGGCCCTGTCCCCATCCCGACTGTCACTGCGCGTCAGACGCCGCTGCGCTCGGCCTCGCTTGGCCTCTGGCCTAGAACCTGCTCTCGGCTTCCTGGCTGCCATTTGGCATGTTTTGTCTATTTTTGTTTTAACTCCTTTTCCTTTCTTAGAACATTTTCCAGGCTGGGAAATTCAATCGGAGGCTGCCCCCAGCGGCTCGGCTGCCAGCAGGGAGGTTTGCCAGCCCGGAGCTGGCAGGGTGAGAATCGGACGCTTCCGCTCCCGTCTCCTCACGGACCTCGTGCCCCCGGCTCGGCCTGGGCCCTGCTGCAACGGCGCCGAGAGTACGGGGTGTCTCTGCCTCCCCCTTTCCCCTGGGGAACACAGCCAGCACTCCTGTTTTTTCAGTAACTTGGCTACTCCAGTCAATGACAGCAGCTCAAGGCACGAGGGAAAAACATGGCAAAGGAAGATGGGATACGTTCTTTTGCCTTGAAGAGGCTGTTGAAGACTCAACACCATTGAATAAATATCGAGAAGGTGGAAATAAATCTGAAAGGTCCCCAAAGTGTCACATGGCTCCATTACTTCACCTCCAAGTTGCCACCACTTTGGTGGTTTTTCTGACACAGAAAGGTGGGATACTTTGTACAGGAATGTTTCTCTCTTCCTATGAAAGCTCTATACACACAAAAGGTAAAAATCTGGGGTGAAATCGAGGCAGTGCCAAAGGACACGGTCCAGATGGAAGGGAAGCTGGACTGCAGTTTCAATGCTGCTATGTAGATCACAGAACTGACAGCACATTAGGTATGAAAAATACAGCACTCAAAAATCCTAAGTAATATAAAATACTGGAATTTGTCCCTTTGGCAAAAGAACTTACTGTAAGAGAATCAAAATCTTCACGATTTAAACTAGGCTTCCATACAATTTTGAATCAAGTTCAAAGCCTTGGACCTTATTGCTACGGCACTCCCCGGCTTACATCCAACTTATCTAAGAGATAATTGAGTGCTCTGAGATGACAAAGAAAATGTTGACATATTTACAGTTAGCTTTCTATAACTTTTAAGTTATGGAATTGATGTCTGGTATCTGCAGACAATGTGCATGATACAGACACTGAAAAAAAGGTATTTGCTCATTTGCTCCTTAGACCTTTCACTGCAAGCACTCACAATATAAATAAAAGCTACAAATATTATTTCACTCCCAATACAATTATTTACGTTCCCCTACACAGCCTAATAACAAACATATTTCTTTTCAGCCAAGAGAGATCTCAAGTGGTTTAAGGACTATGCTGCTTTTATCAGAATGGCAAAATGAGCTGCAGCCGTGTCGTAGGGCAGACCCAGCCAGGATAACCCTGTGGGTTATTAGAAGAGTTATAAATACATTTGGACCATACAAAATCCATGTATGTGTGGATTTTTTTTTTTTTTTAAACAAGAAAGAGAAACCAGACAATAAGTTTAGAAGGCCCAAGATCAGAACTGACTTTCTTTCCTGTGACTGAGACAACACAGGAGAGCGTGTGGTCCATCACGAGCGCTTTGTCCTGGGGATGCTGCCCTGGGGACAGGGCAGGTCACCGTTCCTGCTTCAAGTACAGGACAATTGCATCTGTCCTATCATGCTCACATTTGTTGGATTTCCTTTGCAAAACCCTGGTGTGGCATTGCTGGCCCTTCTGCTACTGTTCCACAGAGAAAGGTGACATTCCCACCTCCTGCAGGCACAGCAGGAGATCTGGAACAACTAAATAAGGTAAGTACTGAGACACAAGAAGCAAATACCACTTTCTCTGCTGAAGTCATGAGCTGTTGCCTATCTTGTTTTAACTACATCTGTGTGAGATGCAAGAGAATTTAAAAAGAAATTACTGAAAAGCTTTTCACTTTTCTCACAGAAAAAACCCAACAAAACAACAAAAACTCACCAAAATAAAAGCCCCAAACACCAACAGTTTGACAGCAAGAGTAACCTCCAGTTCAGTGTCAGCTTTAATGGAAGAGAAAACATAAGGAAACATTTTCATTTTGAAGGTCCCAAGAGACTCTTCCAAACAATACCAAGAAAAAACATTGCAGAAGTGCCAAGAATCAGGGGAGCGCTCCATTTACTTATTTTTATGGTCAGTCACTGATCATGCTGATATTTGACTTTGGCTCTGAAATCTTAGCTGTGTTAAAATAAAGATAATACACAACTCAGGGTAAATCCAAAAACAAACTGAGACATTCACAGAACTACTGTTGCTATCTCTGAATGCTGATTCGTAGTTGATATTTTGTATTTTTACCTTACAGATTTCTAGGACAGTGATATCTTTCTGTATTACATTCCATGCAGTGGATCATTTTCTGTCAGATTTCCTTGCAAGTAGCTAAAATAGTTACTCTTTTGCCAGAAGAACAAATCTGAATTTATATATTTAAACCATCAAAATGCTTACCATAAGTTTAAGACTCTCAGTGGCATCCAAAGGCTTTCAATAAAGCGTAGGGTGCCACAAAACAGAAAAAATAAAGGCAAGTGGCCAAATAAAAAACCTCCCAGCTTTCCACAGGGTCTTTCAGACTATGCCATTTACATACCTCCAGACAACAGCCAGCACTGGAATTATCTTTAAGATATCAGCTGTCTCACTTGCTCAAGCCTCCACAAACATTCCACCTCTGCAGTGCCTGGGAAAGCCAGTGACGCTGGGATGGTGGCCAATGGCCACTGGAACTCTGCAGAGCCCACAGGGTGAGTGAGTCACAGAGGCAAAACCTGTCACAGCAAATGGGCTCTCCCATTGTACCTGGTCATGCATTACACAAAAATCACCCTTTCTACTGCATTGCTGTCCCTTGGAGCAATGGGGGAGATCCACCAGTGCTCAGATTAGTTACCACCCACTGAACAAAGCACTCGAGGTGGCACGCTGCTCACTGCTGAACTGAAGAGCTCTATGCTAATTTTACAGTGTTCCTTAGACGAAGCATCTCATGGTATCTCAATGACTATCTGAGTCTATTTGATGCTGCCAAATTTCCTCTTCCAATCCTGTCTATCTCCTCTCTCACTGGCCTCCATATTAATGAGACTGAGCTAACAGATTGTGGCATGTCAACATGCTGAGCTGACATCCTGCTGCCCCCTCCGTGTCTGTCTGACTTTTAAGCTTTTTCTTTCCATTTCCCTTCTGGATTATGTGTAACATGCTCTGTAGTCCAGGAATGCCTCTTGCTTTGGCTGCCTTACCTCTCTTTTTGGCATGCTCATGGAGCCACAGGCAATCTTGCTGAGGCTGGCTAAGTCACATGTTTGCCCTTTAATGAACATTAAAAGGAAAGCAGAATCTCTGCCATTTTGATGTTTCTATTAATACAGGCCACAAGAAAGCTCAGGTTCCTGCTATGAAGATCACAAAAAAAAAAAAAACCAAAGGCTTCTGTAGCAGCTGATGCAGAAGGGCTTAATCATATTGCAAAGAAAAGATCAATTATCAGGCAGTACAAGGCACGTGCATTCAGTTTAAATTTGTTCAGCACAGCAATTTGGTAAATTTTGCTGTCGCTTTCTGGCATTGCTGAGCTTCGTCTTGAATGACCTTTACTTAAGGATTTATTTTCACTCACTGAACTAAAGATGCTCAGCACAATGGAAACATGTCTTTGGGAAGTCACCTTATGGGATACATCCTGAGGTTGGGAGTTGAAACAGTGACATTCCTTCATAACCCTTTCCTCCCTGCTCTTGGATCCAACAAAGATGGAGAGCACTTGGGAAATCATAACTTATTTTTCCACAGATGCCCCACACAGAGACATCTCTTCTGGAGAACAGCAGATGCAGGTGTGCGAAGACCAGGGGGAGGCAGGGAGAGGGAAGGACAACATCCCCAGTCTCAGTTTCAAGTTCAGCTACAAACACATCGAGGAAACTCAAACCCCGGCTCTCGAACAGTGATTTGCTGCGTGAAAAGCAACCACCAAGCCAAAAATATGATCGTGTTCAGCTGGAGTGACCTTTGCAAGAAATCTAGGGGAAAAGAAAAGAGCAGAATCTTTCCTTCCAAGGGAGGATTGTGAATTGTCTCCCAACTGCACTCCTGAGCGTGAATCAATTTTCTTCCAGTCGATAACTAGCGCAAAGGTTCTAACCTTCATTTGTGCTCCAAATACTCAATCGGGGATGTAGAACACATACCAATTAAGCAATTCAGCTAAAATAAGAAGGCCATGAACCAACATCGTTGCTGCAGCTGCCCCTGAGGGATCGAGGGTTAGCAGCTTGGGGAAAAGGTAATTTATTGAGCTTAATACTCTGCGAAATGTTCTCATGATAATAAGATTGTAAGATCGTTTTAATATCTGAAGTCATGTTGAAAAGGTCATTTCTCACTTTTTACGCCTACCTAAGTCATGTAAATTAGAGCTACTCAAACAGAGTTGAGGATGTTTGCAGCCTAAGTTTTTCTACATTTTTGGATGACGGAGAAAAATGTCAGTAATCCCATGTGGTGGACACAACCAGCCAGTGACCATGAGTTTTAGAATAGTAACAGCAATGGAAGCAGCTGCTTCTGCTGTGCATTAGGCCAGCATTTCATCTTTGACCTAGCAGATACTATTCAGACTTTTGTCCTCCTTTTTAATGCTGTGATTTGTTAAAAAATTATTTCAAACACACTACATGTAATCTGAAAGGGGAGGGGAATGCAGCTAATGTGTTTGCCAGAAGTTTTATAACCCAGAGAAACAGGGCACTGGCAATTTCACAAAGTACTTGCCTCTTTCCCAACATGCTTTTTTCCACAAGAGAATTAACTTGGAGATTCTTTTTTCTTTCCTTTTTTTAAAATGCTTTCTAGGCAGAAACTTTGTAGACTTTGCCTCCACATCTCCCAGCCAACATTCCTAAATCACAACTTGCAGCTGCCCTTGCTATTGCAGCCTCAGAGCCTCCATCTGGCAGAGCACCAGCATCATGCCAGGATGTGATGTTTCTGTGATGTGCACAATTACCCAACAGGGATGGAGCAGAGATCCCCAAACACATTTCACTAAGGCCTCTGAATCATATTTGAAACCAAGTCTTCAAAATTTATAACAGCATTAGGCTATCTAGGCCCTTAGTTTCATTTATGTTTTGAAGCTTCAAATCCATCACACAATGGAGCTAAACGAGGGCATTATTCAGAGCAGTAATGCACTTGATCCCATGGAGGCTAAATGATAGAAATCCCATCCTCCTCTCTTCTTTTATTTTCCAGCATCTTCTTCCCTCCTCATCTTTCAGCCCCAACTCTCATCCTTTAAACAGCCACTGTAAAAAACAACCCTCTCAGGAAAATCTCCCTTGCCACCCCCCTTCCTAATAATTTTTCCATCTCCTTTGTCCTGAACCACTGCCCCATTTGTGACTCCTCAAACTGGTCAGGCCACAAGCTTCTCAGAGGAAAAGGCGCCTGTTTTTCTCTGCTTGGCAGTGTGCTCCAGAGGTGCTATGCAAACGATTTATTATAACAGATTATGGCCCAGAGTAATTTAATAGACTGGAAAGCCCAGCTGAGGAGAGCCAGCGATCCAGCATTCACAAAGCATGCCACGCTTGTATTTTTCAATACATAATACATAAATCTCTCTGCTGCTGTGGCTCTGTTTTCAGATTTGCTGGGTTTTGTATGTGAAAATTTTCCGACTATTTATCAGCTTGATCTTCTCTGTCAGCCTTTATCATCCCTTACAGTCCTCCTGAAACAGAGAGATCAAGGCAGCTGCCAAACAATGTCACAGCCTTCCAGGGGTGGGGCTCTGCAGAGGGCTGCATCCCTCCATGACAAAACTGTCACCCTTATTATGATACCAGCAATAATAACAATAACATCAAGCTGAATCACTCTATCTCAGAGGAAAAGCTGGGATGGAGAAGAAATTTCTGCATGCTTGTCTTCTGGCTTCCTTGGTTAGGTCCAAAGGGTTGAGGGCAAGACACTTGGAAAAAAAGAATCCCCCTCTGTGACACATGGAGAATTCACTGAGGATGACTCTTCCATGATAATGCTTCACTCCATCATTATTTGCTTTGCTACTAATTGGCCACACCTAATAACAAGCCTGCCAGGAACTTCACTGATTCCCGTGAGAGCACTTAGCTGACAAGAAGTTCATGCCAGCTTCCAGGTAACACCTTCCTCGACCAGCTCCATCGATGCTCACTTTGCTTTTCAGGCTCAGTTTTGCCAAGGAACACATGGCACCCAGCTAGAAAGCTTTTCCACTATGAACTGCACTTTCAAGGAAGGTGATTCACAAACAAAAGATGGAAAATATAATCTTGAAAAAATGAGAAAATGGAGATCCTGAGCAAAAGCGAGAGAAGTTTTCATTTGGCCAACGGATTAAAGGTTAAACCTGAAACCTGCCATTCACTTGGTCAGATAAATGTGAGAGTGTATTTGCATGCAAGGCAAAAAACACAAGGAGCTTCAGTTTTGAAGACTGTCGTCAATGGGAAGTTCCAATTTGGATGCTGACTGCTCCTAGCAGACCATCTCAGAAGGCTCTTGAGCATTGGTGCTTACAGGGCTGTCTCCTCCTTTCCCTCTCTCCTCAGCAGCCACCGAGCAAGTGATGTTTCCAAAACACAAGCAGAACTTACGCAACTGTGAAACAATAAATCACATTTGCCTCGCCTTGGCAGACTGTCTCCTTTGCAAATTTGCACCCTGCTTGGGATGAATGTGGCTGTAGGTATTTCATGGGCAGAGCCAAGCAGTGGTTAACGGGAAACCTGCTGTCTACTCCTTCCAGCATGTGCTAGGCACTGCAGCCTGAGCATTAATAGATGATGAATCGCTATTTGGGAGAAATATATGTTTTACATATAGCTTAATATGCATTCATAAAGAAAGGCTGAAACCTGTTAATTCCTGGCATTTATACCTTCAGCCAATTTAAAAAATTCCAGCACAGTTTTGGAGGAGCCAATATTTCCTTGTAGACTGGAAAAATCTCCGCAAAAGGGAAAAATAAACCCTTGAAGTACATGAAAAGTACAAATTACAGAATACATTTTCTGCAATTCTCCAAAACTTATCTGGAATGCTACTTAAAAAAATGGTGAGGGTATAAGATTACGTGGAAAAAAATGCACACCTTTCACACATTTTTTTAAGTCAGCATTTTTGTAGGGTATTTTGCAGCATACATAAAAAAGTGCAGAGAAAGGCAAGGTATTTCAAATAGTTTTCATCTTTTCATTAAGATCACTCTTTCCTCTAATTCTTTTCATAACAACAGCAAAGTCTCTTCCTGAGTTTTTATAAGTTTTCTACGGCACAATCTCTCAAGAAGTAAAAACAGTAAGTGATGGTCTAGTGGAGTTACTGCAGTCAACCAAGAAAAGGAGTGTTTATTGCTCAATTAGTGACTTCAAGAAATGCCAGGTCTGTAGGAGACAACCAAGACAGGATTCATCTGGCTATTGTAACTCCAGGCGCCTGGTTCCTAACTCTGGCCAGTCCTTCCTTAGCTCCAGCCCTCCCCACGATCAATAAAAGGATGAGGCCACATTCAGGCAGATTCTGAGCACTACAAAACCACAGCCACACCACCAGCCAGCCCCTTTCATGCTCCAGTGTCTCACAACACAGCAGCAGCTACGTGGCAAACTTCTGCACGTTACAGACAGATGGGTTTTAAATAAAAGCACACACCAAACCAGATCTCCAAGAAACTCTGCTCCCAGGAGGCCATCCAGAGCCAACCTACGATGCTGGAGGGAAGAGCCTGGTGCTCTCCTTCACAGACCATTCAGCCCTTTGCTAACTGATGCCTGTACAGAGCACAGCCAAGAAAGCAACCATAGACAGTGCTGAATCTGGAAAACGTGAAGCATGAAAGAAGCGTTTAACTTCATATATTCAAGCAGATCAAAGATTTCTAACTCAAACTTTCTACGCGTCAAACTTTGCAGCTGTTCCCTTTATCAGCTCACTAGGAAAAAGTCTCTGTGGATTGGTGCCATTCTTCATAAAACCTCAATTGCTCTGCAATAAAAGAGGTCTAATTTTTACAGTACAGTTCTGCTTATATTTAGTATCAACATCTGACCACAAGTGCCAAATATAAAAGTTACTGGGACTCACTTTAATTGCGTTTCGTGCTCTCTTTGTGCACCAAATCTTTTAGCCTTACTCAGTGAACGCTCAGGCAGCTGACATTTGCTTCTACCAGTAAATACTTAACTTCTCTTCAACATGGAAATCCAGCATTAACTTGCATTGCTTTAGACTGGAACCAAAATGTTCTTCGCATGTAAAATTCTACGTGTAATATTACACGACGAGAGCGCTATTCTACCTCAGCTGTCCTCCCTTTAAAATTTTCTCTAAAGCAAGAATAAACATAATAAAAAATGCACCAATTCCTTTCTTTCCTGCTCTCCTCCTCTGGAGGAGTTCTCAAAGCCAATTAAGACATCATTAAACAGCCAGGCCCAGCAATGGAAGCAGAGCACCATGGAGCACCTACAGCACGACTGCAGCCGCTCGTTAGAGCAAAGGCCGCCATCCCAATTAAGGACGTTCACTGTTTAAGCAGCACGGCAATTGCAATCCTTTTGGCACTCAGGACTGCGTGACCCTGGCAGGGATGAGGGTGCTGTGATCCTGTTTGGGAGTGCAAATTAAGCTTCCTGCAGCTGGGTGCAAACAGGCTTTCCATTAACTTCTTCCTTTCCCGATATTTAGTTTAACTACCTGTGTTAAAGCCAGGGGGACATTTACTGCTAAGAACATTCATTTGCAGGCCCATCTCTTGCCCAAATACCTTAAGTAGTACAGCAATAGTTTCATGTTAATGCACATCTTGGTTAAATAAACCAGTTTTCCAGGCTGCTGGGTTTTCATTTACATTTCTGGTAGATTAGTCTGAGCTGTGGAACTGAACACCACTGTACCAGGAAATGGGAAGAGGTAAATTAGTCCTTTCTTGCACAGCTTCCCACCTAAGAGTCAACTGGCTCCACCAAGTCCCAGCCTCTTGAGCTGCCCATGAACCTCTCTGCTTCTGGGGGCAGTACACAAACCCTCTTAACCACAGAATATAGGTACCACTCTCAGCTAATGAGATATACTGGGGGCACCTTCATTGGGCTTTGAACTGGGATGTTTATCCAACCTACCTGAGGCAGTCACCAAGAGAGAAAAAAAAAAAAAAGAAAAAGGAATGATAATAAAAGGTTGATTAATTATGTGCAATAACTGGGACAGCATATCATGAAAATTCCATTCTTGTTTACTCAGCTAATTCACTTTTTATGAGTGTTTAGGCTTTAAAGCAAAACAAAGCACTAATTACCCAATTAACGAGCAATTAAGTTACTGCAGCCTAATAGCCTGTACAGTGGCTGCCTTTATGAGTCTGATGGTGAGTTAGAGACCCATTAAACAAATTTATACACAGCTGTAGCAAACATTACATTTCCAGAGATGTTACATTACATGCTAATATTTTCACAGCCTTGAAACATCATTCACTGGTTTAGTGAATAGTTTGCCAGTTTACTCAGCTGAGCTCTGACAAAGGGAAGGTCTCACATGTTGTACCAGGGATGGATGAGAAGTGGATCTCTGTATTTCAAAGCCTTCCTGAAAAATCAGGTGACTTTTTACCAAGGTGAGTAACATTTACCTTAAAATTTTTTATTTTGCCTTAATTTAGGAAGAAATCACAGTCCAGTCATTTTCAACAAATAATTGCACTTATTTCAGGAGTCTAAGCTGCCCTCTGCAGCAGGTGACATTGTACTGGAAGTTTTAGGTTGGCAGTTGGGTTGTGAAGATGAGGACATTTTACTGTGTGGAGAGACAAGATGTTTCAGTAAACTCCTGTAAGACAGATGGGATTACCTGTGACAAAGCACGACAGCCCTGAATGATGGTGCAGTATCAGGAACAAGCTCTCCTCTCCTGCACACTGAGCAGCAACAAAGCACAGTGGCATGAAAGCTAAGGAAGAGTTTGGTCTTAGCTCTAGTGCTCTCTTCCCTTCAATGATTACATCAAACCCACTATATTATATCTGTATTTCAGTGTGGTTCAATTTGCACATCAATAATGGGTGTATCTTTTATGCACTTTTGATTGCATGGAGAAAAGCTCTATTTGTAAACCAACCATTTCATCACAGTTTAAGAAAATATATTTTTTTCTGAGTGAGACTAAATGAAACTCAAAATAAATCGATTATTTCTTTCTGCTCATATGAGACAGGTTTCCATTTATCTACCAGCACACAAAAAAACCTTAGCTGACCTCTTTCACAGGCATAGTATCACTTCAAAGCACAGGTTGCACTATGTAAATAAGGAATATTTCATAGACTAAAATCACATAAGCAGTGCAGTATTTCCCTACCAGGCTGCTGCATTTCCCCAGGAACTCCATGGAAACATGCTGGAAGCATTAAAGATTATTTGGTATAGTGGTGGCCTGGCTTTACCCGGATGTTAAAGACAAGCTATTACTTGGAAGTCCAGGAGCTGCAAGTATATGTTTTTTTCAAGTTGCACATGCACACATCAAACCTTCAAGCTGGTATCATCACAGTCCCACTGAATTCCATGAACTGTCCAGGTCTGGTTCCTGTATGTTCGTTAATAAACACAAGACACATCTGTGCTAACAAATTCAAAAGCAAGAGGAGACCTCATCTGTAGTATGGATAAACAGAGTTCTGCTCACATCCTGCCCCCAGACACTTCCCCAGGCAGAATTGCTAACAAGGCCCCATTGCCTTTGGCCTGTGCTTACAGTTCCTTCTTGTGTAAATTCTCTGATATCTAATAAGGTATAAGCTTAAGCTTCAACATTTTCCCTACTGGGAATACTGAAGATGGGTTCCTTACTTTCTTCCCCCCACAAACACTGCAAGAATTTACTGGGTTTGAGATATTTATTGCTACATCAAATTGGATGGACCAACTCTCTGCTGGGATTAAAAAAATTATTAGAATGGGGAAGTACAGACAGACACAAGGACATGGGATTGCACAGATCGTGCTTTCTTAGGAAGCCAGGCTAAATGAGAAAAACAACCATCTCCTTTGGTGATAGAAGGTTGCACAGATAAGTGTATCAAGGTAAGTTTTATAAGGTATTTTAAACCAGCATGGCATGGAAAAAGTATGGAAAAGGAGCAACAGCACAAAGACAGAACAACTGTCATTTTTGTGATCATAAACAGTGTAGGAAGGTAGAATGGTCAGCCAAAATAAAAAATGTGGAAAACAAACCTGAGGGCAACAAATAAGAGTCAAAGCAACTACATCTCACCTAAATAGGGACATCTTTTAATCAGGTCTTTATTAATGCTTTCTTAAGAACTTCATCACCCATCAGCCACTCAAACTGGCAACCCAGCAGCATCTGGTTTTGATTGAATAATGTCTTCCAATTTATCTTTAGTCTTTCATTTTCTAATTTTAATTTTTATTAAAGAAAAGGTCTTACCTGGCCTGTTTTGTATTGTTCTCTCTGCTCTCTTTTTTTTTTAATCTAAAGTAATTTCAAAGAGTGAGCGTCAGATATCAAACCCAATATCCTTTTTCTCATTAGCACTTTTCCCGTGCAGACCTTCAAATGTGGTAATAATTAATGAGTCTGTGTCAGAAAATGAATAAAAGATGGCTCAGATGCTTCACTGTTCAGGGCTGACCTTTAGCTGAGTCTACTGTATTAATATATTCTTGTGTTGTCAGACTCAAAGAGCTAACTGCCTTATGAATTATTTATCAACACAAAAAGTCTTAACCAGAAACAGTGTTAACATTAATTTCTAACCCTCTGTGTCACAGCAAAGCCTGCCTGCACTGCATAATTGAATTTTAGTTTTAGACAAGCAATCAAAGCACAAGTCGCTGTTGTTGTAAGTGTGGCTGCCTATGATAGCAAGAGGAACGGCTGCTCTTTTTGCACATCTGGTGCATTACAGGCAGTTCAGGTTTCTGTGAGCAATGAGCCTGACTGCAGGAAAATGTGGAATGGGTTTGCAGGGATGAGGAGAGCTGTGGCTCCCTCCCCCCCAGCACACTTCTAGATGTTGAGCCGCTTATTACCCTGCTATTGCCATTTCTGAGTGGGGCTGGTGTGGATAGGTGCTAAGCCTTCTCTGCTTTGAGCACCCTGAGAGGCTGCCTGCTACACCTGAACCATGAGGGATGAGGCTGGGAAGATTGTCCAGAGACTCTGCTGGCTCTTGGTTTTGCTCTTTGACCTGGTCTCTCCCAGATCAGAGTCCATCTATCTCCCTGCTTTCCCCTGAGTGCTCCCCAAATGCATAAGCTTCTGCAACCCCATCATTTGCAGCTGTTGCAGAAGTGGGTTTCAACTGCTATCCCCAGCCAATTCTGAGTAACTGTCAAATTGATTTACAGGTTAGGCTTAATTTGTATCACACCAACCCTACTAAGGCCTAAGATTCAAGGGCTCAGTTAGGACTTAAGGGCTGCATTCACAACTCTTCCCTGCAGGAGAGTCTCGGGAAATTGTGCTTGTGCTGGACCAAGAGCAGAGATGTAACAACATATGTGTAGGAGGGAAATTACTCTATTCCCTGGTGGAATACAGCAGCCTGTGCTCACAGCTCCTAGAAAAGCAGCACCAGTCTAGTAACTTTTTTTTCAGTTCACACTCAGTGACTGAGGTTTGCTCATCCCTGAAGAAACAGTTCAGAGATTACCAACAGAGCATGAGGACCTTATAGAAATGAGACACTGCTTTAGGGTCTAAATCCTGCAACTACTCAGCCAAAGAGCAGCTTTAGTAGCTTTCTCCCTCTGTTCTCAGAGTCAGCAAGGGCAAAAAGAAAATTAAATCCCTTTGGCTCTTCCCCATCTAAGTAAAGAATGAAGTGGGAACTCAGTCCTACAAGATCTCTTTTCTTACTTTTCTGGGAGCTTAAACCCAGAGGCTGAAAGAGAACCAAGAAAGGCCAGCACAGAGAGAAGCTGCAGCTGCTGGACCTCCATAGGAACTCAGGTCTGAACAGGGATGATGAAGAAGCACCAAGAGCTCAGACAAGTGACTGCAGCTGAGGAGAGGAAGACAGACACCCTGTGAAACACAGATGCTGCAGCTCCTTCAAGGAAGAGCAACCCCACCCAAAGAAAAAAAGCCTGTCATTCAGCTGTGCATCCCCTCAGTTCCTGATACAGGGAAGGAGTTGGCTATGTTTGCAAAACCTGTTGTGGCCTCACACTGAATCCAGCTCCTGCTGGGGATGTTGGGATCCAGAACAAAACCCCCAAACTACAGGTACACTGACTCTGAGGAAGAAAAGCTGTTTTTACAAAGCTACCAGCAGCATCTGGATGCTTAATTCAAATTAATGGAAACTGGGCGCCTTAATCCCCGAGAGCTTTGTGAAATTTTAATAAAGAAGATCTCTACTGTCTCCAAAGTGAGGAATGAGCACTACCCCTTACCTAATGACTGACTTGGTAATCAAAGGTTTGCTCTTCCCAGGAGCTGTGTGCATCACGTCTTTGCAACAAGAAAGCAGACGACTACGAGTGTTTTAATCTGAGCTGAAAATTGCTGAGCTTTGCGGGTGTTGGGCTGTGTGATTCCGGGTTTTCCATCCAAGATTGCCAGCCAAGTTTCAATGGAAAACAAGACACGACATTTTTCAACACTCTGCTAACTCTTCTTAAGACTAATCTTTTATAGGCGCTGGGATCTTCAGAGCAGATTATTTTCTGTAGTTGTTTTTATTTTTACTCTGGAGCCTATGATGGAATAAATCTGTCTTTGCCAAACCAGATACTTTTCTTTGGCAGACATTTGCATATTAAATCTAAAATTGTTTGCCATGACACAGTGAAAAGCAATTCTTGAAAGCCACTTCACATCCTTCCTGCAAGATCTCACTAGCACCTCTGTAAGTAACACCAACCTGTTTTTTTGGAGGCCTGATAACCTGGCACATTCAGCTGTTCCTTGTACTGTTAGTGCTCCAAGCAAAATCGATGATCAAAGGTCTGGAAGACACGCACTCCTGCAGTAAATCCCCAAGACAGCTCAGGTCTCCCTTCAATTTGGTATTTATTAGCTCTTTCCCCAAACACAGCACAAGATGGTGACGACTAATTCCCATCTGTACACGCCTGCTCCCAAGCTATGGAAAATAACTCTACATGCCAACTGGAAGCTGAATAGTTTATCCATGAGCCAAACAAGTGAGATTTAAGGATGAGTGATACACTGGGATTGACTCTTTGCCCCGCCAAAGACTCCTGGAGGGTGCATCCCATGCAGCACATCGCAATGTTGGCAAACAGATGGAAACAGCTCCTTGCTTTATGGCTCTTGCACCAGCACGGTGACCTGCTCCGGATCCTGCTGCTTCCCATGTCCCAGACTCTCTCTGTTGGTTGTGTAAAATATAATACAATTGGGGATATATATATATTTTTTAATCTTCCACTTCAATACACCAGACTAAGCTAGTAAAAAAATGAGACGGTCATGCTCTTTTAAAATAACAAAACACCCACCCTGGCAGTTATGACATAACCCGGCAGATTTTTCTTGTTACTTTGCTGTTTTAAGTGCCTCACTCAATGTGAATCCAATTACCAAGGCCTTTGTTTTCCCTAACAAAGGGACTGTGTTTCGGGGCTCCAACTCATCTGGCTTTAATCATCTCTCATGAGGGGAGCTCACTAACAACCACCTTGGGATACCTTTTATGACAGATTTGGGAAGGCGCATGAAAGAGGGGGTGGTTGGAAAAAAAAGGAGATGAGGTAGATCCCCTGCTCCCTTTTTTTGTTGGTTTTTTTTGACAAGTGCATAGGCTTTCCACAGTGCTCCAGTAAACTCAAGTATGACATACCCCCGGCCACGGATGGAAGTGATTTTAGAGTGGCTATTTTTTTGGACTGAACTGTGGTTTATTTTAGAAGTCTCTAAAGTATTCTGAAAGAAGGAAGGAAGGGAAAAAGCCCAGCTCTGGATCTTCCCTGGCCCATATGTGGCTGAAAATTACCCATTTTACTACTATGCAGGCCTGTGCCAGTTGGCCAGCCTGGACAGACATGTTTTCTTTTCCCTTTTAGGCTTATTCTATAACAGATTTTTCCTCATAAAAGTTACAACTGGTGCAGCTCCTCTCAAGTTTGAAAAGCAAAACTTTTGAAATCCATAGGACTCAATTCATGTGGCTGAGCACCACAGATCCTTCAAGCGACACAAGGAATGAAACTTTGCTGTGGTAGAAAATGGGTGTTTCATTCTCTCCCCCTTCACTGCAGGAGGCAATCAGGGTTGCTCAAGTCACGCTTTAAAAGTAATCATTTCAATACCAGACTAGTAAACAAAGTCTTATTCCATCCTGAAATGTTGTATTTAAAAGGGAAAACCCTTCCCCAAAGCAATCTTTCCCTGCTAATTGCAGTGTAAAAGACCATCAAACACACTGTAAGTATTATTTTCTCAATGTTGCATGGAAAATTTATGGTGCAATTTCCATTGTATTCAATAACCAGCACAAGGACTAGTGTTAAGCCTACAAAAGCTTGTTTTAATCACATATTAGTATTAGTTGTTTTGTTTTCATTCAGTTTAATAATTTCTTTTGCAGGGCCATGAACAGGCTACAGCAATTCCCAAATACCTGATAGGGAAAAGTACTTAAAGTTTCTGGGTCAATCCTTTTTCACTGCATGTGACAAGGACAGGAATCTGCCAATTATCCCTTCTCTTAACATTTTGGTAACCCCACTAAATGGTCCACAGTCACACAAAGTCTTCTGAAGGCTGGTCTATTGTCTCAAGGGTTGCTGGCTGTTGCAGTACTTGCTCTCAGAGCCCATTATCCCCTTGTGTGCTGGGGGGAAAAAAGAAATTCCCAGCTGCAATGATAAAAACCTCTTTTAAAAAAAAAAAGAAAAAAAAAAGGAAAAAAAAGAAAAAAAAAAGAAAAAAAAAGAAGGGAGTACAGTAGAGAACTGTCCAGCTTTGATGAGAATCCCAAATGTTTCCTCAAGGCCCACAAAATTAGAAAAATGAGGCAAACAGTGAAAAGCAGCAGACTCCAGGCCTTGCCACCCAGCTTTTACCAGTTAAACTGGGATTTTTGGGAATAACTTCACCCTGCAGTGTTCACAGCATCCCAGCTCTGGACAGGACCATCTAGTCCCTCCTTTCTCTTAGCAGGATTCACTTTCCTGTGCTCTTTGCTGGAAGGATGCTGATCTACCCCAGTACCTCTGCTTTTTCCAAAAGCTTTGGAAAGCCATTCATGTGCTCAGTTTGCCTCTGCCTTTAAGAAATCATTTTAGATCAATACCACCATTCCAAAAACACAGGGGAGAATCTCTCTTCTGGGACAGACTGTTCACAATTTCTTTTTGGGTCGGAAAACAACATACAGACCTCTACCAGGCACAGCACAGCACTGACAACCCCACACAAATCAGAAGAGCTACTGTGTTAGGCTAATGTGGGCAATGACCCAGGCAACATGATTTACCAGTACAGTAACTATCATACATTTCATGTTGATTTACTAAGTCCTTACATGAGTGCTGGAACTAAAACTTACACTGGATGTTGCAGAACTCAAATGAGAACTGTTTTGGTCTATTCAGAGAGCAGAGGCATCATCCCCAGGGCAGCTCTCCAGCTGAAGCCCCTCCACTCCAGACCCTTTCTCCTACTGATCCCAAAAGTCCACAGTGTGTAAAACACAGTACCATACAAAAGCAACTGAGTGAATCACAGACAAAAAACTAGCATGTTCCTCCAAGAGGAAAAGGTTTACCTAGTTATCAGCTTTCCCACCCAGCTTAAAAAGTCTGCTGAAATGAAATTGCTTGGCCAGACTCGCAGTAATGCGAGGGGATCTTCAAAATCAGCTCTGAAGGTTCTCTAGCTGAGAAACATCAGTTACCATGAGCTGATGGATGCAGTTGCAGGTTTCCTGATGCTTTGGCCAAGACTTAGGAGACCACACTGCTTGCCATCACCTATTATTATTATTATTTACTATTACACAAACTAATCTGCTACACTTCAATGGTTTAGGTTTCATTTTAAGAATTTTAGCTTCTCTTCTTTAGAAACATATCTGCAGGGCTAAAAGAACCCCAACATTGCTCCACAGTACAATGCCTATCAGGCAAAACTCTGGGATACTAAGAGTTTACCTGAGATTTGGATGAAAATTCCTACACCTGTCTCACTCTTGGTTCTGCCCTAACCCCCTGTGCTTGTAAATAGCATCACTGTCCACTGGAACCATCTGGGCACAAGGTAGTTATGCCTTGGTTTTGTGGGTTTTTTACTATACAGAAAGATCAATGCAGTCTCCCCATAAAACACTAATCATTCTACCTCTAACTCTCACTATGAATAATTAAAAGCATTAATCATATTTCAGGCAAACATTTCCATACAGTTTATTAATATATCCCAATCAGATCAAAAAGACTCAAGCCCAGCAATAACTGAGATTCTAAGCCCTACGAAAAGCAGCTTTTTAAGACATACTGTGGTTCCAGATGTTTTGCACAGCTATTTATTTAGCTTGTAAACAAGCCACCAAAAACATTCCACATAATGATGGGAGAACCGCAATTACATTGTTGTGGGGATTTACAAAGAGCTCAGCATACTTTTGTGATTTAGAGAAGAGAAATCTCTCATTCTTTCTGAGAGCTGATTTCCAGATTTATGTCTGTGCTGTGAAGTGCCCTGGGAATCATTAAAATGGTGACAAAGAAAAGTGATTTTCTTTATTAAAAGAGGAATGAAGGAGGGGAGGGTGAAAGGCGAGCTCTCCCCGCTCTCCCCCACAGCAGATTACTTTCCTCCTTGTCACGGAATTTATGTGGAATCAAATGATCATGAGGTAGCAGTGATAATCTTTTGCTTCAATTTTTATGCATCTTTCTTAACAACGAATTGCTGGAACAGCAGCACTCTAGTCTATCCTAGGACAAGCTCCATCCTTTGCCTCAAGGAATGGTACCAGCCGTGTGCCCACCCCACAGCCTGTTGCCCACAGGGTACCTTTAGAGTGCTGGTGCTAAAAACTGGAGAAGTGGCACAAAATTCACTGCACACCATGGGAAGCTCTTGCTCCCTTGCTGCCATGTGGCCACATCCATTCTGGGGATGACCACAGCTGCTCCTTGCTCAATACCCCATCCAACCTGGCCTTAGACACTTCCAGGGATGAGGCAGCTGCTCTGGGCAACCTGTCCCAGTGCCTCACCACGCTCACAGGAAAGAGTTTCTCCTGTGTATCAGTGAATACTTCAGAGAGAGCAGAGCCCGGTCACCCTGGGGCCAGTGCCACGTCCAGAGTTTGTGGATGCCACAAACCACCTGCAGGGACACACTGTGCTGTCACCAGAGCATTTCATTTCAAGTGTTCCACAGGCATCAGGCAGCTAGAGTTTTTAACTGATTCTGATTTGAGCTGCCCAGTGAAAATGGAAATCTCTATATCCCACTAGCAGTTCCCTGAGCTGGAAGACCTCATGATCACCTTACCTCATTTTGTCATTTGTAATACAAGCTAATTGCTCCAAGCCAAACTGAGCTCAGCCTTCATCTCCAGGTGCTCTCTTTGGTCCTGTAAAGGGTCACTTCAGTTCAATGTTCAAGCCCTATTCTACTTCAATAGTACAAAAAATAAAACCAGATATTCCTCTGCAGAAAAAAGACCAAAGAACCAAATCAGCATTTTCAGCACTTCATAGATTTGCTGCTTTCCTTCAAATCCAGCCCAATGACTGCGACTCCAACCTCCAGCTCTCGGAAATGCTGTTTATGCTCCAAGTCACACGTGCTATGGCCACACAGCCTGTGTCATTTTATGACCCCGCCTGCCACTGCCAGCAAGGGGGGACAGCGTGTCCTGAAACCCTGCCCTGGGGTCAGGATCTAAAGGCAGCTGCCTCCAAAACCAAACGCTGCTAAATCCTGCTACAAGGACACAAAGGTGCCTTTTTGAGTCTAATTTTTTTGAGCTATTTCAGTGAAATAGTTTTCTAACTCCTGGCTATGTGGTGATAGCTGAAGGTGACGATTTTAATCCTGACAAGGGTGCAGAGCCCCAGGGCACTACAGCTGCTGAGCTGTGGGTGAGCTCCTCCCAGGGATGGGGCTGACCTGTGCCTGCTGCCCTGCAGAGCAGGTCCCTGTGTCCCACTGTCCCCAGCCAGCACTTGCTGCTAACTCACAGGTAAATCCTGAGCCTGCTGTGGTAAATTAATGAAGAAGTGACATCCTCACTGTAATTCCTAGGGAGAGAGTGATGAGAGGCCTTAAACATGATTGCTTTCCATCTGTATATGTGCTTAAAGACTGTAAAATAAATTAATGGGGAAATCTAAAACATAATGATAAGGATTCCCCACTGAACAGGTGTTTTTTCCATCCATGAAATTACAAGTTGCCAGGAAAAGACATGGGCCCAGCTCAGCTTTATTTCAGTCTCAGCTCCTTCTGCTAAAATAATAACAGGCTTTATGTTCCTGAAGCTGTAATTAAACAAGTGCTTTGCAAGGAAGACCTACAGCTTGTTGTACTGGAAATAAAAGGGAAGCTACAGCAAGCTGCTCGGATTGGTCATTCCCACTTCTTCTCCCTGCTTCCTGATGTGACTTCCTAGACCAAGCTCTCATTTCATGCTGCTGGGTTTATTGGCTTGCCATTGTATTGTTCCCCCTCCTCCTTTTTTAATGGAAAATATGTAATCATTGAAGTACATTTAAAAACTAGCCAGAACACACAAACTAGAAATAAAGTAGGTCCTCCAAGAGCTGCACAGACAGCCTTTCCCTCCAGTATCTGACAGGGACACCCAAACAACTTGTGCACAGCACTGAGCATCCTTCCAGTCACTCCAAGTGTAAATGATGAATTCTGCTCTCAAACATGTAACATAATGTATGGTGTGAAAAAAGAGAAAACCCACTAGTGCTGTCGCTGCATATTTATGATATAAAATAAGAATTAGCATATGGGAGAGTTCTAAAGGGAAAACAGAGCACAATTTTCTTCAAATTTAGGACAATTGGATCAGTTTCAGAATCCAGGACTTCCAAGGGAAACATACATTTTTACTAAGTCAGAAGTCAAATAATCTGTCTATAAACCCTTTAAATAAAAGATTCCCCCTTCACTGCGCATGACAGGAAAATAAAAACAAGAGGTAAGATGCAGTTTAACTTATTATTTTTAGTTTTAAAATATAATTTGGGAAAGAAGATAAGGAGGATTTTCTGACTCCTCTGCCCATCCACTTTTCTAAGGAAATATGTTTATGAAGCAACAATGAAACAGAGAGAACACAGGCTATAAAGTGATGATAATTACCAATAAGCAGCTACAGTGAATTCTTTACTTGCATGCTGAGTGCAGAGTTGTACATCACCAAATTAAACATGTTTATGACTGGAGCTCTCTACTACTATGTGGAGCTGACCTACAAACATCTTGCTTAACAGAGACTCTAATTATTAAGGTTTACATGATACAGTTGAAATGCAGAACAATTTAACATTGTGGGAAGAAAGTGCTTCTGGCAGAGAGTTCCTGAAGTTCTGGGAGCCCATGGCTGCAGAGGAGAGAAGTAGTTCTACCAGCCTAGACCCTCAGGCAGGACTAACCCCCAGCTTTGGTTCAAAGTCTTGTGAGGGGATGTTCTGCAGCCCTTTCTGCCAATATCCCAGGAATGAAAGCAGAAACCTCTGCAGCCTACAGCATGGACTGCTGCAGCATGAGCGCAGCCAAGGCTCTGCAGGCAGGGATGGAAAGCAGCAAACCCATTGCAGACCAAGGAAAAACCATCTCAGGCAGAAAAAGCATCACCAACCCAGGACTGGTCAAGCCAAATTCCACATCTGCTATGTGCAGGTTTTCTCCACCACTGGGCAAAAGGCAGAGGGCAAGCCCTTGAGCTGGACAATGTACAGTCCTACAGGGCACATAAATGTCTGTACAGACTCCAGTAAAACACTGATGAAATGAGCCCTGCCTGCTTGCTGCAACTCTGCCGTTCCAGAGTGCCCAGAAAATCACTGGAAGTTTTCAAAAATTTCTCTTCTGGTGCTTCCTTAAGGAATTCCATGAGGAATTTCCCCCTCTCTGACTGTACCTTAATTGTTGCCCAAATTGTTTCCTAACAGATATCTACATGCAAATGTAATGTTTTGGTTTTATCTTTTCAGCTCCAAGATAAGGCTTCAAATTAAAATGGAAGAGTTGTGTTCCAGGCTTCAAGAAGTGAGTATAAATAACGTTGAGGTAATGAGCAGTGTGCTGATAGGTGGTGGCACCACAGAGACAGCCCTGCTGCACTCTGCGCCTCCTGAGAGCACGTGGCCTGCACAGAGCACGCTGCTCCTGAGCAGCCCTTCAAAGAGGGGCACTGATATGGGGTATTTGTGAGGGCCACAACAGGGGACATGGAAACAAAGGCCCCACAAGTTGATAAACACTCAGCATCGTGGAAGAAAACGCCACTTCAGGAGGCCAACGGTGAATTTACCAAAGGTCCGTGCAAGCTTTGCCCACTTGGAAAGGCAGGGCAGGCTCTTGCCAGATGGGAGAGGAGGAGGAGGACTACTCCAACTCTGTAATTTAATGTTGTCTTTTTCAATAAAAGTTAAAGATACTTGGAAGCTCAGGGTACATAAATGCTGGAATTTATAGCTGTCTCAGAGACAGCTGCATGATATACAGTTCAACGGGAAGGCAACCACAATTAGGCTTCCAGGATTATTTTATTGGAGGAAGGGGGTGATAGGCACTGTTTAGAAAGTGGGACGTAACAGAGAACAAAGTCTGTGTTTAGAATCATTTTACAAGCCTGTGCAAGGATCAGGTGCACATACAGGCAGCTCCTCTGTGCAGGGAGGGTCCCCTTGGAGAGCGTGACAAGGGAGGGAAAGCAATGCAGCATTTGTCTTTCTAAAACCACAGTTTCCTGCTGCAGGATTATCACTGTTTTCTTGAGTTGTCCATTATAAAGACCTGCACTGCCAAACTCCCTCGAGAGGGTCAGACACAACACAGCACAGACATGTTCCTTCTCTGGTGCCTGCAGAGGGAACACAATGTGCTGCAAAATATTTAGGAATCTTCAGACCATAAGAGCACAATGTACAAAGAAAATCATGTGGGTCACATAAAATAATTAATTGCTAGAAAGTTGCCCTTGTAAAACTCCTGCCCCTCCAAAAAACAAACAAACAAAAAAAAAAAACCAACACTTAGCAAATACTATCAGTATGTGCATAGGAGGTAAGGAGGCACAGATGGTGAGTACCCTGTCTGAGGTCACACTGGGAAGATTTTATAGGGTTTGCAACTGGGGAAACACAGAAGTGACATCAAGATAAAGACTGTGTATGCAGGACTGGGTGTTTGACGGGTTTGCATGTTTAACTTTACTTTATTGATTTTCATAATTCCATTAAATTATGTATCTAGCTATACAACTTTAAGTACATTATAATGGAGTGCTCGCTGCGCCAGGTTCAGTGCTTCAGTACAGATCTCACACCAGCAATAAGGAGAGGAAGAAGCTATCATGGCCAGGGAGGCGTGTGGCTGAAAGGCCTTTTTTTTTTTTTTTGGGAAAAGAGCTATTTCAGTATGCAAAACAGGTACTTTCTGTGTCACTTAACACTAAGCCACTTCCCTGTCCATGCTAGGATAATTATTCTGTTTTCATGAAGAGCTGAGCCCTCACAGATTGAGGCCAAGTTGAGAGAGCTTTGAACCACGTGGCACACATTCTGCCTGGTGTTTGTGTGAAATACCTAATGCCTTCTGAGAACACAGAACCACCTAGCAAGGGAAAAACATGCCATGTTGTGAGCTCCCACATGATGAATTAAGCTGGATTTGCTTTTGCTTCTCCATTTTTTTTTTTTCAATAAGACTTGGGGTGCTTGAACACAATAAGCTCATCCCATTTACCCGTTCCTAAGCTGCACTCAGCAGGAAGTTTGACACCTCTGCTCCAGACCTAAAGAAGGGCTTGTCTGTTTTCTCTAGCTACAGCAGTTTGTCCAATAAAAGATTGTCTAGGTACCTCACCTCTTCCATAACCTTTCCTGAGAAAGCTTTTTACTGACATCTCAATGTCAGGCAGAGTGAGAAAAGGATAAAGCTAGAGCTACTGACTTTTAGAGGGAATAATTGCACAATCAGTTTTAGAGGGGGAAAAAAAAAAAGGTCAGGATTAAGCTAGCAGGGCTTCAAATCCAAGATGTGGTTAAACATTATCATCGAGAGATGGTGACAGGTCTGTCCTCTGAGTGAAGTATCATACCCTGACCTCGTCCTCAGCTGCACCACGGCCATCCCTGTAACACTGAACCTCTTCCTTGTTTTAACTCTATTTTTCATAATAATGAGCCACACGTGATAACAACTCAATTTGTTCATAAAACGGGATTAATCTTATCATCCCTCCTTTGAATCTAATTGATGTGATAATACTTGCATCATGTTTTGTCTCATTACCTATAAAGGTAAGAAGGAAACCAGGATGATTGAGAGCAGCTCCCAGCACCAATGCTTTTTGATTTTCCCACAAAAGAAGCACTGGCAGAAATTTCACTCAGCTCATGAGAAACTTAAGGGAGGAGTAAATGAATTGGTCTTTTATCATGTCTTATTAAGAATGCTCAGTATATAATCCATTCTTCAAATTATGCTCTGTTGAAACAGTCAGATAATCATATTAAAAAGGTGAATGGAAGAGGAGAGCAGCACAGTTAGTACCTGTCACTTTAGTAAAAGCAGATGTAGGCATGCATAATACATTTGTTTCTTAACCAGGACTCTAAAATAGTGTCTTTTAGAGCCTTACATTTCACTAAGTAATACCATGTACAGTGATAATACACTGTAACATTCCTCAAACTGGTGTCACAATTGAAAACTAGAGCTCTTAAATATTGAAGAAAAAATTGGCTACTATACTGCAGTAGCATTTCTTCAGTCCCCCACCCCAGATCATGGCAATATGAGGGAGGCAGCAAGGCACTGAAGGAGAGAAAGGAGCTCACAGAAAGCCACATGAATGCAATGGCACCATGGAGAAAGCACTTCCAATCATTTGGAAAACAGAAATTTTGAAGCTGGAATAAAATATCTTCACTTTTCATTGATCAAGTATCAAACAGTAAAGTACATCTACATAATATGTATTATGCAGCTTTATTTTTATCACAGGGTTCTTCTTGCTGAATGCACAAACTGCTTTGCCTCTGCTGTCATGATTTATTTTATCACCCCAAAACCCCATACAAGGGAACCTTTTATCTGCCATTTGACAAGCTACAGGCTCTGTTTATTTCACACTACAGCACAGCACAGGGATGTTGCGTTGTTCCTCCGTCCAGGAGACCCAGGCTGAGCTTTGTGACTCTCTAGTCTCTCTCATTTCTGCATTTCTCCAAGTGCACACCTGCCATGGTCCTGCTAACTGCTCTTGGATGCTCGGCACAGTGGTGGCAGGAGGGTCACCAAGTGACTTCACCCTTCTTGCCTTTCCCCAGCAGATGACTTGAGCCACAGTCTTCACCCAGCTGGCTAATGAGGAGCTGCACTGCACTGAGGTGCTGAATCTTTTTAACAAGAAAACACATTCAAGCCTCACACATTGCCTAGAACTCTACTTACTGTGCAACGCCACAGCTCTCACAGTGTAAGTGAAGATTTTATAATGTGATTTCTCACCTACGTCCTCAAAACATCTGGTTTAGGAAGCAAGTGTACTTTCCAGTGCTTACAGGAATGTTCTGACACCGAACGCAGAAACAAGCATTCCCTTATAAAAGTTGAGGACTCCTCAGATTTTTAAATTTCTCACTTTGCATGTTCCATCCAGGCTTTCCTTATGTCTTTGCACCTTCCAACAGCAGAGTTCCGTCTCCCACACTTTGATTCTGACTGAAGCACTTGTTTCTTTTCCTACTTCAAGAACTTTCTTTAAGTGATCACTGAATCATGAAATACCATTTCTGCCAGTCCCAAGTACTTCACTGTAGTGTTCCCACCAGATTTGCTTATCAAAGGTCATAAACCTTACACTGCTGCTAATAACAGCAGCAGCTCTGTGCTATTGTTCTGTCAAATTTCTGTATGCAGCTGCTGGCTGCAGCTAAACTTCTGATCTCATTTACAGTAGATAACAATGTGATACCATTTCACCTGGAAACAGCTGTTCAAGTGCTGATGTTTCGGGGTAACTTTTTTTTTTTATTTAGCTTTTTTCTCTTTCCCAAAGATAAAGCTTCTTTAGATACAGCTCTGAAATTAGAGTCTGGAATTTGGGTTCCTGTTCCAGTGCTGCTCAAATCACAATTTTTCATGCTAAGAACCATGTGGTTGTAGCACTAGGGTTATCTACATACAAAATATATGCATTACCACGTAGATTTGACATGTGCAAGTATACCTATGTGAATGCACACAGACACACAAAGCTGGCAAGTTAGAAACAAAGCTATTTGGAATTTGTCTTTTTTGTCTAAATCATTGACAAACCTCCTTAAGAAGTCGCCAGTAAGGCAAGTAAGCTAATCAGTCCACTGCTAGTATTAAGTCTAAAACAATCTCCAGTTGAAATGTGATTAATCCATGCATGACAGCTTAAAGGTCAAAGCTAGAATGCAGAGCTTCTTGACTGCAAAGAAAGAACTGACTTATTTTTATCTCTTCTTTAAAAATTACAGCAGCCATGAAGTGGCTCAAGGAGCAGAGTAATGAACGTCATAAACCTGCCTCATAAAAATGGCATTCATGCAGTAATACAGCAGGTCAGATGAGCAGGGAACATTTCATTAAAAATTCCCCTTCTTGCCTACCCAAGAGAGACTTAAAACTAATCATATAAAATGGCTGAGTGACACCATTAACGAGCATTAATATTTTAAAGCTTTAATAGTACAACAGAGCTAGGCTGTTACATCAAAATTATACAACCTTATTAGACAGTGCACTTGGCTGCATTGTACTTGAACTGTCACTACCCCTGATTGGAAATACAAAGGTGGCCGTGAACCACAGCACAAACACTTTGTTGACTGTCCATACTTTGAAGGCTTGGTAGTTTCCTGACACCAGCCAAATTCTGGATGATTTTGTGAAGAAGAAGCTGATCTACCTTACCCATACCAAAGGAGGGAGACCTTTACTGTGAGAAATGGGAAAGGTTGCTTTCAGAAAGCTGTTAAGTTTAAAAGGTGCTGATTAGAATTCAGATGCTTGCGACCCGGATTACAATTTTGCACAAAATTAGCACAACCATCTAAACTTTCCTTCAGCAGCAAGATGTGAAAGGGAAGACTGGAGAAAGCAGAGAGACTGGAATATGAGACAAAGGTAAATGTCACCCATATCAGTCTTCTGGGGACAACTAAGGATACAGCTGACAAGGTCAATTAAAATCTTCATTGGAGATTACCTGTGGTCACACAGTAATTTTGTGAGTTACAACCATTCACTTCATAAACAACAGTTTCCAACTTCGCCTCTTTTACTTGTGGCCAGATCAAATCTCAATCACAGTTTCTGGACATGAAACGCATGAAAAGGAACTGAGAGAGGAGAGACAGACAGGTCTCTTAAACCTTCTCTTTAAACAGAAGGTTTAAAAGGAGTAATTTATCCATATTTTATGAGTAGTGTAGATCCTATCAAACCTCCCAAATGTATGAAATGCTCAGTGCCTCCACTGCTGCTCTCCTCCATGATGCTGCACTTCTAAACACACACACAGAGCTGGTGACAACTAGCACTGCTCCTCTTTTAAACTTTAATGACTTTTAGGACAATAATTTACCAACTGTGACCAATAACAGAGCCTTACACTGCAGCCTTAGCAAGCATCCTAGTCTAGGATCATCCGAAAGATCAGCAAAGTTATAATTTAAGAGAACCTCTTAATTACTCTGGCATTATAATGAATGTTTCTGATAGGCACCCAGCTGTTTTGTTTCCTCTTGTATAGAGGCAGAGAAATGAATTGCTCAACAACTGCCTGAGTGATAAGACACTGCTATTCTTAAGATTGAAGAGATAATGTTGATGACTGTGAGCTATTTCCCTCTCCTAAACGCTATAATTTTAGTGAGCAATTCAAGAAAAGATTTCTCAAACAAAAGAGAAATGGAAGAGTTGGCTCAGTGTTGGTTACTTAGGCAATGTTTATAGTAAATTGATGCTGTGATTTTCAAGGAGAAAAGAGATTTAAGAAAACTGCAGTAATCCAGTACTTGACAGCCTTGTCTTTGCTAAATACTGCACATAATTTTCATCAGCACAGCTTTCTGCATTTCATAAATGTGGAATTTAACAGGTAACAAATTTTCTTGGCCATATATAATTACAGATCACCAGTTCTTCAGTCTGTTGAAGGAATCACATCTAATAGCATCCCTCTCAGAATGCATGAGCATCTGACAACATGACAATTCATGGGGTCATGCAATAAAATTATAGAAAACCAAAGATGCTGCAAGAGACCTTTCCTCAAAACAGAGGAAACAATGAAACCAGGAAATGGGTAGCAGTAAAAGTGGGTTAAAGCCTTAAAGGTTTTATATTCAGTCCCATACTTTCAGCACACACGTGTGGCAGCCTTACAGAATTCTATTCCTCTGCTCATCCAGAACAGGTAAGTTGGACATATACGTAATGCTGCAATATTTTTGTCTTCTGTTGCCAAATCACGAGCATTAACATCAGTCTCAGTTAAGACCAGCTGGCTGGGTGATACATTTTTAGCTCAATACACTGATTGAAAAAACTTACAGTAATGATGTATCACTGTGACGTATGAGCAGGCACTGCATGACAGAGAGGGAGAGAATCCATCATTTTGTGTCTAACAGCTCTGACACTGTGCAAAGACCATGGTCAGCAACAGACCCTCCTGAATTACAGTGATGCTGCTCAACTGGAGAGAATCAAACAGCAAAAATAATTAGGGAACTGAAGCAATCTCTTCATGACTTATGACAACGTGAATTGAACAAGAAGGCCTTGACAGCAACAGCCATGCAAAAATGCCATGCTGGAGGGGAAGTATGTTGTCATTGAATCATGTTAAGAAAAACTACAGCTAACAATATATTGAAACATAGACACCAAAAGAGGGGAAACATTAAATCTGTTATACTGGCTTGTGTGCAGTGGCAAAATACTAAGATCCATTAAATAAATTACAATTAAGAGCAACTGCAGGAGTTCAGCAATCTTCCCAGGGGCATGCAGGAAGGCTGCTACTGCTTGGTCACCAGCAGCCAGGCTGCATGTACACAGCTGGGCACAGTCTGATCACCTGCAATGGGACAAACTTAGACAAACTATCTTTTCCATCTGTATTTTCTACCATTATTTGAAATTCAAATCTGACTTGCCTGTAAATAACCTCTCTCCCAGCCAGAAAATAAAAAATCATAGAAAACAGAACTTTTCATTTATGACTGCTTTAGGATTCAGACTCCCCTGGGCTTTGTGTACTTGGTTACACAAGAAAGCTGCAAAAGCAAAGAGAAACTGCTGCTAAGTGAGCTGACAGTAGCTCCACTCAAACGTCAAAAGGAACATAATTGATAGGACTGTTTGGAAGCACACAGGCTGAGAAATATCTTTGACAACTGAAACTGTGCTAGAAATATGTAGTAATTTGCCAGATAGAGTTTACAACCCATAATCATTTCAGAAGTTCCTCTTTTTCAATAGAGCTTGACTGAAAATTAGTACAAGACCGCAGGGAGCAAACATCCATTATTAGTAGCTCGTAAGTGTAGGGTAATTGCCACAAAGCAGGTGCATGGCTGCTTTGAACTGCAAGAGGGGATGAGGGAGGTGGGGTAGGACACCTGAATTCAGGAACCAGTGCAAAATGCCTGGCTTTTAATATGGCATTTCAGCCCCTGCCAGGCTTGCCCTGTGTCACTGATGGATTTGCTAAGCAGCTGCTCCTCACAATTCTCC
This sequence comes from Phainopepla nitens, assembly GCA_013400175.1. Lineage (NCBI taxonomy): Eukaryota > Metazoa > Chordata > Aves > Passeriformes > Bombycillidae > Phainopepla > Phainopepla nitens. The sequence goes on along the minus strand of VXBQ01003998.1, from coordinate 266,921 downwards.
CCCGCACCCCGAGGTTCTCTATGCCTCAATTGGTAAAGAAGAAATGGGAAATCAAAAAGAGAGCAAAGGGGCAGCAGAGAAAACAGGCAAACATAAAAATGCCAGGGCTTTTATCGAGTGTGCAGACTTTGGGAATCATGGCATCTCACAGACCGCTCTGGAGGGCAGGGGATGTGGTTTCAATCAGCCTCAGCAGAGTGCTCGTCACACAAATGCAGAGTAATTTCAAATGTTGTCATGGGGGCACAGTCTCCCTTGCTCTTCAAAATGCTTACAGAATAATACAGGAAAAGAAATCTTTCTCTATCCTCTTTTTGCTTTTTAAAGTACCCATCAGGTTGACTGAGGAAAGCTGTACTTTGATTTGATGTACACCCTCAAAAGGAGCAAAAAAAAGAAGGGAGAGAAAGTCATCACACCCCTGCTGTTGTTAACCAGGCCCAGTTTGTCATTACCAATTTAAACCTGTGTTTTATACCATATATTCTGAAAAGCCCCCAACACCTCCACTTCCCAATTTCACCTTTGCTTCTCTTGCTTTGCTCCTAAACCAAATGACAAGAAAACACAAGGATGGTTTCAGTGATAGAATCATTACTGCTAAAAAAAACCCCGAGTGCTGAACTGTTCACTTGCCTGAATAATTACTGAGGATGAAGAATCCCCTTCGTGGGATCTGTTCTCTGTGGTGGTGAGGATGGGAGGCAGAGACAGTCTATCAATCAAGTCACACAGAAAGTGTCTGTCCTTTTTTATTCAAAAAGGATTTTGCATTTCCAAGTGTGTTGCTCCAGTGTAATGAAACCAGCGGCTGCAAGCTCCCATGTAGCACTTCAGCTCTGTGCAAGGACACGCAAAGCCTTCCAGCCTTTTACACAATTTATTTCTTTATCTAATAAATCAAGTCAGGCCTTTTTGAGTAAAGCATCACTCCTTGTGAAGGAGTGAAGAACCGCCTCATTTGACAGTGCAAGGAAGGGGAAAAAACCTAATGGGGGAGCCAGCTTCATTTCAAGGTGACACTAAGCAGGGAAGGAGGAGAGGCAGCAGATTGGTATTCTGTGAGGCTCCACGCAGGCGTTGGACAAGAGATTCCTCTGAATTGAGGGAGTCTCACTCCATTAATTCAAAAACCGATTGAGGTGGAGGGAAAGTAGAGCAATATGCATTATGTATTTGTTACAAAACTATTGTGTCAAAGCAATATTTAGTGGTAAATTATGGCACTATCAGGAGTAGGATGCCACATACATAAATCAATTTGTCTCCTCTGCTGGCAGGAGTGTGACAAAAAGATAAGAGCTCATCAGTGCCATTATTTCCCTGGGCTGGAGGAGGAGAAGGGACGAGGGGGTGGGGAAGAGCTGCTGGGAGAGCCCAACACACCAGTGATTGTAAGTGACAAAAGGAGGAAGGCCTTCAACTTTGAGAAGCAGAGTTAAGATGCTATCGCCAAGTTAAAACAAAGAAACCAAACCCCTGCTAAGGGAAGGTTGTTTAGTACAAATAAACTTGACTCTTCCCCACAGGAGAGGGAAGGGGAGGACAGAGACAGACTACCCACTCATCCTCATTTATTTTCCTAAAGTCAGCTTGAAAAATTGATAAAAATTGGAACGATAATATTTTCTGCGGCAGAAGGATGAAATAAAAAGAGGCTTTATTAGAATAAAGGGAAGTACAACTAGCAGCCTGCTAAATGGTAATTATGCCTTTATGGAAATATCCTGTTAATTACTAGGTCATTTTTTGTTTTACAATTGAGTTGTCAATTTGCAGTTAATTTAGGCCATGCCAGTCTAATAGCTATTTACAGATCACACAATTGCCTATACGGGAGGAGCATGTGGCCTCCGGGCAACAGATGCCATTTTGGGAGAGCTGGAGGTAAAGTATCATTGCACAAATGCGAGCCATCAACCCAAGGCGGCTCCAGAGGGGGGACACGGCACAATAACAATAAACACAGCGAGCACAATGACAGAGAGGCTTCTTCACTTAGAGCTCAGCTTATGGTAATATCATAGAGCAGCACGTTAGAGAAGCTATTAAATAAAATCATAATTATCCCTCTCTTTAACAGCACCAAGCAGTTGTTAGCTCTTCTCTAAACATAACACATCTGAAGTTGCAAACCCAAAAAAAGGGTACTAAAAGCTACAGAGATATCACCAAAGATCTGTGGGGATCTTTGCATAAGCTTGGCTCTGAGACAGGTGAAAGTATCTCTGCTCCTGGCCCCTTCTTGGCACAGGTGTCCTCCCACCAGGGTAATGGGCACAGGCAATAGGATGGAAAATGAACATGAGAGGCAGAGACGTGGCTGAGGTGACAGCTGAAATGGCTCAGAACTGCCAGCCAGGTCACAGTGAAATCCTGGGCCAAATGACCAATTTGCCACAGTACCAGGGAGCATCACTACCACTGAGGATGAACACAGAGTTCTTGGCTGCAGAATGAAGTGCACATAAAGTATCTCCCGAAAAAATCTTTCCTCTCTGAAAATACAAAGATCCTTGAGGCATCCATAGGGGCTGCATCTACAAGCCATTTAGAAATGTAAAATACAAACCCAATACTCAATGCTTTTCAGCAGGCCAGTTCCTCTGTTCCCAAATACAGCTTTATATATTTCAAAGGATAAATCACTACCCTGTGTCCATGTAATGACTGTAAACAAAAAAGTCCATTATTGTCTTGTTGTAAACTTCAAGGAAGTCCAAGAGCTCCTCCAGATGTTCCTTTCCACAATGTCTTCGAAAGACAATGAAAACATGGAAACACGTTTTATTGCTTAGTCCAAGGTTTCAAATTTTAAGGAATTTAAGAGAAGTGAAGTGAGACGGTTTCTCGCCAACATTTGTTTGAATAAAAGGGATCTTATGCACCACATTTCACATGAAGAACTTTTCCTAAGACCTCCTGAGATGCTGCCATGTATATTAAAAGTTAAAGCCTTGGTTTTGTTTGATAAAGTGAAGGGGCTCTATTCTTAGTAACGTGTTGAGGCAACAACATGAATAGTCTTGACAAGCCGTTCTACTTCCAGCTTAGTCCAAAGCATGATATCAACTTCCCATAATAACTATAAATGGAAGTAATGAAGGGCAGAGAGGAAAAACACAAAATAAAATACAACAAACAACTCAAGCAGATTAGCAGGCACTTTATGAAATTATCAGTTTGCAACAGTATAAACAATTTTAAGTCAATTTATAAAAAATATTCCCAGAAGGCAATCAAGTAAATCAGGTAATTATATCCTGTAAAGGGAGATAACATCAGGAAAATTAGAAACACTTCTGCACATAAATCAGAGGAAGGAAAGCCTTCACACTTCATTTACTCATTATCACATTTTATGTATTTCTTTGCAGAAGACAGGGAGCTGGCATGGTTAATGTTGGCTGCTGGGTGCCCCAATTATCATCTGTACTTATGGAAATGGCTTGAGGTCAGCTTACATAATGTTGTCAATCAACAAAACATGGAAAAATTGACAGACAGATGATGGAGGAAAATGACAAGACTTTATTCCATAGGAATAGGAATTTACGCTGTGAATACTGACACTGGAAGAGAAGCTGGGTGTGAAAATAGAGCCTTGATGAGGCAGGATTGAAGACATCCAAGGTTTTGGAGGAGCTTGGGATCTCAGGCTTCTAATTTCACTTCAAGTCCTGTCAGCAACACCTGCACTGTGTCATTTTTCTCCCTCTGCCTCCAGTCCATCACAGCACCTCTCCAAGTCTTTCAATAATCATAACCATGAGGAATTACTGTTTCTCCTCACCAGAAAAAGAACATCAGTGTCATGTATCTAAAATGTAGCTCTCCACTGAGCTGAGCTGTTAAGCATCTTCAAACTTAGGCACACGCTTAAATTCCATTAAAATTAACAGGACTTAAAGTGCCTGGAGCCAACAATGTTTTAAGTGCTTTGTTGAATAAGAATGTACTTAAGCAAATGCTTAAATGCTTCCATGAATTGGTGTCAATCTTATATCAAATCAGGGTCCTTGCTGTTTTTATACCAGTATGTCACAAGTCATCAAGAAGAGAGAGTGTTTAACCAAATCTTCCTTTTTTTTTTCCTTAGGATACATAAGAGTTGTCCTATTTCCTGCTGCAAGCAAGATATATAAGAAATGTCAATGGGGAATTACTAGTTGCTGAAGCATCTCTAAGATATTATGGCAGATAAGCCTTTTAGCAGTTAATATTCGTCCCCAGCCACATTCCTGCTTTATAGATGATAATTTCTCTTTAATAAAGGAAAACCCTAAATCCCGCAGCTTCAGTTGGAGATGGTTTTTCATTTATTTGGTTGCAAGAAACCAAATTAAGAAAATTACTTTCTAACTAATTTTATAGTGCTCAAGAACATCTGATCATATGCTGGGGAAAAGCTTCAAGCTTTCCGGACGAAGCCATTAAGACATGAGTAATAATTGGAAATTTACTGTGCATAAATCTTGATGAAATTAAACTGCATTTAAGTATGTTCTATAAAAACCAGGTCAAATGGCAAATGACAAATGCCCTGTGTCAGTAGGCATGAGGAAAGGTATTGCAGAAAATCAGAATAATTAATTCTTCCAAGTACTAAGCACAGGCAAAACTTTATTTTTCCTTGTGTACAAGAAATTTAAGCATTATATTGCCAGCTATTTCTCTGTCATTCCTGACTCAGACTCAGCTCTGGAGGGAAATGGCTGGAGCTGCACATGGCACAGGAGGACCGGAGTCACAGCCTCCCGAAGAACACGCTCACTGTGATTACTCAGTGCTCACAGACTTCAGCAAATCAGTCCAAGTGCTTTTCACACAGAGCTAGGACTTCATTACATCAAAATTATTCCACAAACATTTTCAAAGGTTGGTCCAGGCTCTTAACTGGTGAACCAGAGACAATATATCTCGGTTATCTCAGCTGTGACCTGCCCGACTGCCCAAAGCCCAAAACCTCCCAAGGATTCCCACAGAACTTACAGATAATGCACAGGTGCAGTGCAAACCAAAACCCAATCATTTAGGGCAGAGGTTTAAAGCAACAACTAAAAAGTAGAAGCTCCTGTTCAATTCTCACGGACTAGGATTTTATCTAGCATCTGCAAAGCATTATCACTGCAAAACAAATATTATGAACACAAACTTCTCTCTCCTTAAGAGAACAAAAAACAGTTAAATTTTTAGAAAGGACAAAAAGATAATTCAATCATGAGCTACCATCCTTCTAAAGACTGTCACAGTACATTAAAACAATAGAAAACTACAAATGTGATAATCAAATGTTTTTGTAAGTTAATAATTTCAGCTTACAGGACCGATTTTTCACTGGTGAAAGCTGCCACACTCAGTTGAAATCAATGGAGCTACGACAATTTACTCCAGCTAAAGGTCTGGCCCATTGGTTTTTGAAATTTAAGCTGAATTGGAGGAAGAAAGCATAACTTTACAAGCAAAAAAGATTGAGAGAGGCAATGAACCCTCCTGACCTTTACTTTCCAAGCCACACACCAGAGAGCACAGCCCAGAATAAGGCAATGGGGAAGAACCTCTGCTCTTCATTTACTTCACTTGCACAGGCTGCATCATCAAACTCAGATCAGCATTAAGTTACAAAGGCATGCTTCTAGAAATCCTCAGTCAGAACGATGCAAGTCAGGACATGGGAATACCAGAAAATGAAAGAGAGGGCATGGGGAAAGAAAATCAACTACCAGCATGAGACACACCTGCATTTTGATGGAAAAGACAGTGAAGCTGTGACCTGCACCTTCTTCACAGATGGACTGAGGGCAGAGAAGGGACAGGCCAAGGACAGGGCTCAGAGCCTGACCTGGGCTTTGTTTCCTGCAGCCCTACTGCTGACCCAGGCTTGGAGCTGAGCTGCAGGGGAGGGAAGGCGGCTTGGCAAATTCCGTGGACGTAGCTCAGACTTCAGCATGGAACAAAAATATTCTAAGTTAGCACAAAAGGCAAGGGTAATTCCCAAGGAAAACATTCATACTGTCCTTTTATGAGATTACGAAGCAAGTATCTACTCATAGGTATGTGTTAAATACCACTAGTTCTTCCTTCACAATATGTTGATTTACTCCTGTGCAGTTAAAAACAAAAACCCTGCTGATCCAAACCCTTTCAAGTAATGTTTGTTGTGTTTCTTGTTGTTACTATTTGTCCAGTAATGTTTTGCTACAGCAATTAGGCAAACTTGCAATGGAAAGTGTCTGGGAAACCCCAGAGACTGGCCCAGAGCCCTGTCCCTGCTCTCACAGCAGCTCAGGTGCTCACCAAACTGCAAGGCATTACTATTATTTTAATCTAGAGAAAAGGAAGATAGGACTGATGCTATTGATCAGCCCAACAGACCTTCAAGACCTACCAGATATGTCTGCTGCTAATCTATACTTTCTGGTTCACAGGAAGGTAAATGCACATGACGTATGTGCCATTCATCTCTGATAATGTGCTGAGAATAATTAGCTTGTGACATTTCTTTGTTCCAACTTATCTTTGTATCTCTGCCTCTATCTCTATTTCCTTTTCTGAGACATCCTTTTAGACTATGCTATATCTGATATTTATTTGCCATGAACACACCACTGGCAGGCATTGTTAGCTTTAAGGCACCAAGAAGAAAGCGCTCTGTGCTATCTGAATTATTTGTTATATTTCTTGGCTGAATGTGGCTGTTTAAAAAAAAATATTTCAGAGCATCAAACAGGAGAGAGAAGGATGAGTTACCTGAAAATACTTTATAAGGGGTTTGGGATTTAGTAACATCTGCTCACGAGGAGACTGCAGATCTTTTAGGGAAAGTTGGAAAGCAGCAGCCAAGCCTGCGAATTGCACATTATACCCTGGTGAATACAGACAGCTTTGTGGAAACAGAACATCCTGTCAGCACGGCTATTTGACAGCCTCAGGTAGCACTTGCTAACAAGGATAAGCTTTATTTATTTATTTTCACAGAAACTCATTTTTATGATTACTCCAAACCAAAGTGAATTTTGGGATTGAGTTTGAGAACTATTATCAAGTGCTGCACAAACGCAGGGACTCTTTCTGGAAGGTCACGGCTCAGTGGAACAGGGAACCAATTATACACCTGCTCCCACAGCGTGTGCTCAGGCTACACAGACATACAATGACAGTTTCTTCTTGTAGAGACTGGGGAGAAATCAGATCTGGGAACAGAAATCACAATCCCTTTAGACAAACAGGGTTGCAGTTCCCTGGACCGAACTGTTCAACTCTTGCTTTCTTTAGGGGAAAGGATGAGCCCTGCAGCTTCCCCTGGGGTCAGTGTTGCTGCAGACCCAGGAGAGAAGGAAAATAGAGCTCTTGCTGCACCTATGAGAAAATGGCTCCTACTTCAGACTGGAACATGTCTTGGTGACATGAAACAGCAGCACTCGCTGCCTTCTGCCCAATTATTCATCAGCACCTACCACCAACCGAGCTGGTCAAAGGCGGCCGCCGACTGTTTGTTGTCCTCCAAGAAGTCAGCAGCAGGATGCTGCTTTTACACTCCAGGTTAGGTTTCCTCTCCCATCTGGCCTCTGCTATGTCTTCAGAGAGAAGATTTCATTTACAGGCTCTAAGCCATGAAGGAAGGAAACTGTCTGCTACTTCTGTTCTCTGCAGGGATGATGATACAGCATGCCTGCATGCCTGCTCTCTAACTGTCTGCTACGCCTTTGTGGCACACACAGAAAAAGCCTATTGACTGCCACTGCCTGGAAAAAATACTCATGAGAAAAACAACTCTTTTTTTCTCCCATGAATATGCTGCTCTTGAGTTCTCACTTGGATTCAAACTGGTATGTTCAGAGGCAGCACACTGGGATGGGAATGGAGAAATACAGGACTCCCTGTTACTTGCAATTCAGCTTTGTACAGAAGAAATGAACACAAGTTTTTCCTTGTGTTCTCTTCAGTCATTGAGTCCAAGAGACTCCATCATGGTCAAGAAGACAGCAAATGCTACTGCTCTTTTTTTTCCATGCCTGGTTCTTATTTCCTCTGAAAAACACTTTTAATCAGCATGCTGCAACTCAGTACCCTGGATAGGAAGAACGGGAGAAAAGAAGATCTCTTGCCAGTGAGAGCTTTGTGCAAGTGGCACAGCCCCATCACAGATCTCCTAAGGAACTGGCACCATCTCTCTGTGGACACCAGATAGCTGTAATCCTCTCCCATCCTTTTCAGTTCAAAGTGTGCGAAACTCTCCCCTCAGCTACAGCTTCCCATGGCTCTGATCCATGGAGCCAAATTACACATGCATCCTGCTCACATTTAAGACAAAGAGACTTTAATGATTAAAGTTGCGAGAATGTAGCAAAGGATGTTAATAATTTTCCCAAGAACTTGAGCCAGAAAATCTAACATTTATGGTTTGAGTTCAGGTTTGGGCTTGTGGATTTTTTTTAGCCCTCCCTCAGGCCTGAAACCCTTGAACAGTCCTGTTATCCTCAGCTGAGCTGAGGCGCCTGCCATAAGCCATCATTCCCTCCTCCTTCCACTTCCACTGTCTCTTTTTAATCGCACCAAATCCCTTTGGCACCAGCCTCAGGGTAGTACATAACTCTGCAGGAATTCCATTGTCATGTAGCATTAATTTAATGTCCACTTATTATAAAGTGTTATGGAGAAATAATACACTGTTCCTGGATGAATTAGAAACCCGCCTGCATAACGAAGATGCCATTTTGCAAGGTGCTGCCTATTGTTCAGCATCTTAGGCTCTGCAGAAGGAAAGTGCTGCTTGTTTTGACAAGCAAATGAAATTTCTGTTTGCTGCTTTAACAGCGGTGTTTTAACTGTCATTCTGCAAGGATAGAGATGTTCTGTAGTTCAAAACACACTTTTGATTGATTTGGACACACTTACTTGCCTGTTTTAATACATATATATATATAAAAATGTCACATTAGCTTGCAAGTTTCATTTTCTTGCCCTAGTTGAGAAAAGATTTCAGGGCACAGGACCCAGCAGCACTTTAGACCAGAGCTGTTACATGACTAAAGGGGAGCCTGCAGCTCTCAGTTTGATTTTCCTTTAAAAGACAGCTCCCACCATCACATTTTAATAAATGTACTTAATCAGAACAGGTAACGGGGAGAATATACAGCTGTGCTACAGGATAATTATGTACTGATACGGTGGTGCACTTAAACTAAGATGCTTTTTTCTGAAGGAGAGCACGTGACTCAGAGAGGGCCCCCGCATGACAAAGGGAGCGGGGTTCTCCTGGCAGACACAGGGGTGACCTTGTGCCTTCCCAGCTGTGAGTCCACAGCTTTAGCAGCAAGAGAGCCCTGCCACCAGCACACACCTCACCCACAGCCAGCCAAGAACACCATCCTCAGCTGCAGCTCTTCCTCTGCTGGCAGAAATGGAGCTGCCCACTCAGTGGGTGCACATCCACCCGTGAGGGCTCTAAGAACTGCCCTGGATCACAATTTCTAAACCAGATGTGGTGTGTACTGGAGGTTATTTGGTTCCTGAATGATGCTAATTTTAACTTCTCATCTGTGCCCCATCTGCACTGGCACAAGAAAAGCAGATCCTGGTGCTTCTATAACCATAAGCAAACAATTATTAAAAGGTCCTAATGACTTTGGCAGCCAGTTTGAGGAATGACAGGATGGCCAGAGGAAGTTCAGCAGAACTGAAGAGGACAATGAAGTCCTGAACAACACAGGACACAGCAGTTCATGCAAGTGTGACTGTTTCACACTGCCACAATCAACACAATTGCTAAAAACAACAAGAACACAAAAATAAGCAAATCCACAGGCAACGTCTAAATAAACACAACTGAGGGAGCACTGAAGTTGCTGGAACAATGCTCCTTCATCCTGTATTTTCCTGTTTCCATTTGCAGTATTGCCAACAATGTGAATTTCACAACAGGCAAGAAAGTGTGATCCTGCCAGTTGGAAGACTTTAATTTTTGATGCAGTGAGATATAACCAAGACACAAGTTTTTTGCATTAAGATGCCCAAGTTTGAAAGCTGGAAGTGCTTTTCTAAAGCAGAAGTCTTTTAATGACCAGCATTTCAGGATGTCAGGGATGAAGAACAACAATCACACAGCAAACTGATCACACTGGCTTCCAATGTCTCCTTTTGTGCCTATCAACTCCTTGGTTTAGTCACAAAGTTATGCAACAGAAATTAAAAACTACGAACAGAAGCAGGAACTAATTTAATGTCAATTTGTATTTAACCCCATGGGTCAGTGCAGAGGAGGGGAGACTGCAGGCATCACCCACTGGGACACAGGAGAGCACAAATAATGTAGCATCTATCTGTTCACAGCAAGGGCATGTGGCTTTGGTGGCACTTCAGCCATTTTGCTTCCAAAAAATTAGGAATAATTTTTGTCTTGTTCCAAAGATCATAATTTCACACATAATTTTAAGGTGTTTTAACTTAATGAAGTCAATGGTGTGAATAATTAAAGTTACCTGATGAAAGAGAAATCCAAAACCACTTTCCTCCCAAGTCTGAAGCAGTTACAGGATATTAATTAAAAAGTAACCAGAGAAAAAAAAGAAATTACATCACTCTCAGATAAAACTCCCTGAATTTGAAGAAGATCCAGGCAAGGCAATGCAGGTAGCTCCTTCCAGTTTCTCCAGAATAGCTTTTGGACAATAAAAGGAAGTGTTGGAAATGCAGTGCCTGCAACTTTGCTGACACGGTGACAGTGACAAAGAGCGTATGTCTGTTTAGCTTGAACGAAAGCTCTGTACAGACTGATGGTAAATAAATGGTTGTCTGAACAATTAAATCAGGGGCAATCGTGACCAAACCCTCTGCCAAAGTTAAAGCAGAATGAGACAGACACTCAGCCTCTCTCAGCACTCCCCTCCTGAGCGTTTTGCTGGGTGGATGCAATTGCCCTGCACCAGAGCCACGGCAGAGAGCAGAGCACGCAGAGATGATGGACTGACCCATGGCATGGGGACAATCCCATGCTATGGAGCCTGCCTGCAACCTGCCACAGCCTCTCTTCTTGCTGGTATACCAGCTTCCTCTAACTTAGGCACTTGACCATGGAAATAAATTGCTGCCCAGATCCCTGCCAGGTGGGACAGCAGCACAGTTATCCCTGAGCACCGGCTGCATCCCAGCAGCACGCTGAGCCTGGGCAAAGCCTTGTCCTGGGGGAAGGCAGGGGCAGCTGGGGAGGCTTTCAGGCTCACACAGCAGCAGGACTTGGAGAGAATGGCTCGACTGACAGCTTCAGACACTCACTGACAACTTACAGTGGCGTATGGCAACAATCCACCAGCACAAACCCGATGTTGCAATTTATCACAACTATTTAGAGATGAGTGGCAGCCAGGAAAGCTCCCAGCAGAAGGGAGGAGGTAAGGGAGGGTTCTACAATGAGAGAAAACACAAGATGGGGAAACAGAAAAGGAAAACAAAAACCTAATCCAGTCTGTTTTTTTTCCTCTGTTATGACTGTTACCTCTTCCTTCTAAAAATGCAGCAGGCTGTCAGAGACTCATAACTTACTCAGTCTGATGGAACTGAGGGAGATCTGTGTAAGTCACCAGGCATCAGGGCATGTGCACACAAGCTGCTGAGGACCAGCAGCTCTGCTTCCCTGCTTGATCCCAGCTACATGGGAGAATTCTACCACAGGGAAGGAGGTACTGTTTGGGAGCTTGTTCCTGTTTTAAATGGATGAGACAGTTTCACTCTAACCTAAATACCCACCCAAAATATTTTAGAAGCACTTTTCCATTCAGCTTTTGCTCCCACTGACTACTACAAAACAACACACACAGGAGCAGGAGTGAACTGCAGAAGCAGCTAAGCTGATGGCAGCAGCTCTGGCCAGCAGCCAGGGAGACGGGTTCTCTGTCTCACCTTACCAATTTTCTGCTGTTATTGCAGGACTCTGTATATCACACATGCCTTGTGCTCCACCAGTTGTACCTTGGCAACACAGAATTCACACCCTTTTTAAAGGTCAGTCTCTAATCGAGCAGCTGCGCAGCTGTAACTGTAATGGTGCACAGAAGGTCCACAGTGTTCTCCAAAGAGAGTAAATAGCAGCCAAATCTAAATATTTCAGAGTTCAAAATAAATTATCTTCTTCCATACTCACTGGGCTACAGTCCAGTAAAGTCTTTTTCAACTTGACTTTAATACAAGACTCTGCAGTGGCTTTTTCAGTACATCTTGGAAGCACGCGGGTACTTGCCAGAGTGGTCTGCTCCCATGCATTCCCTCTGTAATAATTTCTTTCTAGCATAGATCACCCCATAAATGTATTTTTCAGTGCTACAAAGCAAGATTCTGATCTCAGTCACGCTGCTGTAAATCTGTTATAATTCCACAATCTAGCCTTTAGCATTTTTAATTTCTAAGAATGCCACAGGGGTATATTTACTTCCTATTTTCTACAGCCTGTTAGGTGAGAATTATAGTCATGTTGTCCAAAGCACACTCTAATCTTATATGCATCCATTAGTGGCTTAAGAAAAAATAATCAGACTGTCCAATCAGGCTAACAGATAACACACAAGCCATCATTTACCTGTTATCCCTTTCTGCAATATTGTGATTTCCACTTGGCCCCAGGGTAATACACTATCGGTATTAGCAATTTTCCTTGTAAATTAATCAGAACCACCTAGCAAATAATTACAAACTTCTCTTCCAAATCTATTATCTTCAAGTTTAAATGTGGGCAGATGGTAGGCCTTAGGGCATGTTTTATTCCAGGTATGGAATTAATTGATGATTTCTCACATTATAAACAGAGAACTTCAAATTATTGTTGAACCTCTAATTTCTTTCCCTCTCATCCTATTAATGTTCATCCTAGGTAAATGTCTGGCAGCAATGAAATGTGCATTTTAAATACTTGGCCAATTTTGATTCAGGTGTGAGAATCACAAGGTTCCTTCTCACCAGCACACAGATATGCAGAGCTTCTCTGTAACACTCATCCACTGATGGGTAAAAATTAATTTATTCCTCAGGCTGCCTGCCCTTGAGTGGAGTCGGACACTTTTCTAAATAGAACTTTGACATGCACAGTAGTTTCAGAATATAAATAGTCTAAGACATTTGGGTTTGAAAATCAATTTTTCCTTCAAATTGATACCCTAGAGCTGAAAACTGATTACTTATTAATTAATTAAGCTTTCAATGAGCACAGGATCTTTGGAAGCCCAGATAAAGGGGAGGGGAGCTCGTGGAATACCTGGTCCAATGCACACATGGAATATCTGATCTTCATGATTTAGGAGGCCTCATTAAGCCAACGAACTAAGATACCACCACCCTTAAAACCAGCATGTAAAGAAAGGGTCATGCAAAAAGCTTCCCTTTCCTGTTTGACAGGTTCTGAGTCTCAAGCATAGACACCCAGGGACCTGGGAGTCTCCACTCAATTTGAACACCCACTATTACAGAGCTCTACAATTACCAAGGTCTGCCTCAAAGGTAGTAGCGTTGTTCTGCATCATTTAAAGCCACCAGATCAACTAAAACAGTTTTGTAATTAACAATGGGTCATGCTCAATACCTTTCCCTCAGAACAGTATGGTACTTGCTATTCTTTACTACTCATAAAATGGGGATATTAAAAAAACCAAAACTACTGTATATTGCCCAGACTTTGAGCATCAGTGCTATTGTCAGCTTAGAGATACCTACTGTACACTAAATAAAATGAATGTGAGCAGATCACAGGCAGCCAGGAGCCAATATGGACACTGAAATACTTCATTTTTAAACATTAGCATTATTTGTCTTACTCTATGCAGAGATGTAAGAAATAAATAAATCCCTCTTTATAAATCACAGCCACACAACAAAGCACTGAAAGTTGAATTCATTGCTTCCTTCCTTTATTATTTTTCTTTATGACTTCCTCATTTGGAACTTCTCCTATTTCATCACTCACATGAATAAAAACGATCTTATGCAACCATACATCACATTTCCCTCTCTTTCCTGGAAGGAGGGGGAGGAAACAACCAAAACAATCAGAGAGAATTTCCCAGTTGAGACAAGTGGCAAATGTGTAGCCAGCACAGTGTCCCACTCACTATCATCTCCCTACAACAGTCTATCAGCTCTGCACTTGGGAATCCTAAACTCCTACAGCCAAGGAAAAACCCAGCAAAACAGCTATTAGAGAGCATTTGTTCTTAGACGTTTTCAAGAACTATGTCAGTTTTAATAAAAAGCCTGCGTAATAGAGATGGTATGAATGCAAAGCTTTGTTCTGGTTTTTCACTTGAGGAATGCCTGCTCTTTGTCAGCAATTCATGATCAGCAAAACAAAGTCAGAACAACTAACTGGGTAAAAGACAAACAGCTTTTAATAATGTAGAAAGTCAATCAGAGCGCATTCCCAAGACCAAGATCCAGTGCCTCATATCCAGCAAACAAACCACCATGGTTGCATTAATAGAAGATGCCCGATGCACAAGGAACATGATTAATTTTAAACAAGTGACTTCACTGACAAAGGTTCTCAGGAGCAACGAGTCATGTCAGAGCATCCAACCTTCTCCTTACTCCTGTCTACAACTCAAGATGCTTTAAGAGAAGCCCTAATTTCAGAGCAGGAAGCTTATCTTGAAGTACCTAGAGCTGCAGGTGGGAGGGAGGGAGTGTTTGGCATTCAAAATTGTTCCTGGTAGCCAAAACAAGGAGCTTTCCTTGCAAACAGGAGGTACTGGGCCCAGTGGGAAGGGTACTACACACTCACGTTATGCTGCTCAAAGCAACAGCCTGAAGCTGCACGCCAGACAGATCTCCCAGTGAGAATGGTGAAGGAATCTGTGATGGCAAATAACTGCTTGCCAAGCTGACTGTATGTCCCAAGGGGATGAGGAGGGATGCTCAAAGAAGTAGAGTTTAAGAAGCAGGCAAACAAGATGATCTAGGTTTCCATGGACCAAATTCAACTTCCTTGGACAGGAAAAAATGGATTTTGTTTATTTAAGTAATGGAGCTTCTACTGTCCCTCTTGTCCTCTTCACTGATCATAACTGTTTAGGTAATGCTTGGACAGGGAAAGACAGATATTACCAGAAACCATGAACTGTATTCTCTCAGCAATACATTAAGCTCTTTGAAGAATAACAGGAACATTTAATAATACCTTCTTAGATTAAAAAGAAGGATGGATGCAACTTAATTCCATAATTAAAGGGTTAATTATATGCATGATAAAAATAAGTTTTATGTTTTACCATGCACACCCAATCCCTATAATCTGGTCATAAATAAAAGGGCTGGTGATAAGGAAAGCTGCAGGCAGGAGAGCAACTCACCATCTTTAATGGGCAGTTATATGACATGCTGCTAGTACATTGGCAGTAAATCAGCAGAAACATCTTTTATAGAGTTCTAGTTTTTATGATGTCATTAACTTTCCTCCTTATACTTAAGGGATAATGAAATAAAGTCATGAGGAGGGATCAAAGGATGAGCCCGAACTGTGTAGTTTGAAACAGCCACAGGGGAATGAATTTTGCCCACGCTTTCCTGCAGACATTTTGAGGGCAGAGAGGAGTGAAGAGTGGAGGAGGCAAGACAGACCACAAAACTTTTGGCAGACCCTGAATATCACACATATTAATGAGCTGTTTTATGAGAAGAGTTCTTTAAGCAATATTCCTGTGGCTTCAAAACACTGCAATTTAGCAACAATTTAAACACATGAGGTGGTGGGATCCACACCATGTCGAAAGATCTGGCAAGGCAGGCTGAAACATTAGCACACCCACACTGCAAAGATCACAGGCACAACAACATTGTCTCATCCTCTGGTGCAACCAGCAACGCTGAGCAGGTGCCATCAGCTGGGTAATGTACAGCACCCAGGAACCAGTGCACACCAGTAAGCCAAGGCAGTAATACTGGGAAGTTGTGACAGTTGTGAACCATTTAGGTCAAGTCAGGCATCAATCTAACACAAATGGAGGAAAATGTTGCAAGTGAATCTGTACCTAATTAAAAAAAATTGAAGTAAACCTCCCCCTGCCTAGTAGCAGTCACTGTAATTAAAATCCTTCCATAAGGTACCTATCCGACAAGCCTTAAAAACCAGGATGAAGGTTCTAGGTTTAGATGATGGCATCCAAATCTAAAAACTGGTAGGAAGAACCACTTCCTGATTTCCTCATCATTCCATATTCTCCTTCATACACATAAAAGAGGAAATTTTGTGCCTTCCCCTGAAGATACCCAGTGCTGGCCGTTTCTTAACACACAAATGATATGTAGCCCAGGTCTCCTCCTCCTTACAGCCCAATGTTCTCCTTCACTTGCTTTGCATAAGTCTGTTTAGTGGATTTTGCAAGGAAATGAAGATGGAGAAGTTAATTAGCCCATCTTAGGGACCTGCACGAGCATGTGGGAAGCTCTAGGTCAGCGCATCTGTCTGCAAACACAGTGGTCAATTAGCACGAAAAACATTTATCAACAAGTGCTGTTACATTTTCCACAAGCAACCTTTCAGCAAACTCCCAGCCACGCTGTACAGCAAGGCTCAGGCGTGTTAGTTAAGATTCTGGAGGCTGCCCTCCCCAAGCACCGACTCCACTCATCTTCCCATTCAAATTGAAGCTGTCTTTTGTCTGATGTACGCACGCAGCGGGCGATGGAAGAGTAACCCATCCTGGCTGCCATGGAATAATAATGGCTGTGTCAATGTGCCTGTCCATCTCCTGCCTGAGCACCTCTCACGTGCTCCCCATCTTCCTCACAACTGCAGCTGCAATGGAAGCTCAGCCCTGACAAGGCAGTGTTAGGGATGGAGGGAAGCTCCTCTCTGGTGTTATTAAGAGGAAGGGGAGGGAATGGAGCAGCTAATTGTGCACACTGCAACTCCTTCCGAAAATAGGAAACTGAGTTATCTCAGTGTTTCTTATAGGGCTTTATGCATTCAAACTTCTCTAAATGAGGAACTACACCATGCATTACACATCGCCATAGAGATGATTGTATACCATTACCCAAAATTGAACTGAGTCTGTTCAACCTACCCTGCACTCCAATTTGTCACAGAAACAGTTTCCCTGGCCCATTCATGTAATGAATGTGGATATGAAGTTAATGCCAAGGAAGATAAGCACCCTCAGGGTTATTTAAGCCTACCCTTCTCTGTCATTCCCTGCAATATTTCTTAGGCAGCATTATATAGTTTTTTTAAAAAAAGAAGCAGAAGTGGAAACAGGGTAGTGGCACATCGTTCAGATCTGATGCCAGCATTCACAGTGACCTTGCTGAGTGGAATTTATTTTACTGTTACCTATTTCAAAGTCCAACAAGATCGATCTTAAAATCTGTTTTGGTTTTAGAGAAGATACCGACGGACATAGCACACATACAAGCATACTTTGTCAGACCAATATCTCTCCTGTTTCTAAAGAAAACTTCTCAAATTCATCATATAAATCACATTCATCCAGTGAAGTGTGAAATGCAGACCAGGTTCTACAAAGCAACAAGTCATATTTCAGAAGCTCTACACTTTGTTAGGGCACTCCAGATGAAGCCCTGTCCGGGTGAAAGGAAAGGTTCAGCTCCCATGAATACCATTCAGGTGAGAATTTAACTCTTTTAATTGTCCCTTTTAGCTTCAACAAGCCATACAAGCAATAAGGCAAAGTAAAGCCCAGTAAAGTGACTGCAGCAGACTCAGAGAGGAATCACTGCTCAACCAGCCTTTCCAGCCACTGTTGAAGTTCATCATCACATCCAACAATTTTGCCTACACTGCAAAATTTTGCAAGACTGTCCATCAGGGAAGCAGCAGCAGTGCCTGTGTGCTGGAACAAGCCTGTACTTGGAAGACAGCAGTGGGATTGAGGTGCCTTGAGATGCAAGGCTTGTAAGCTGGGAGGTTAAAAGCAGCATTAGAGAATTAGGTGTCCAATTCCCACTGAGAACTACTGGTAATTAGTATCTACAGTAATACAGAGACCCATGCAATAAGTATGCAAAGATTCTTGTGCAGAGGGCAGGTTGGCTAAGATTTAATTTTTAGCGTTTCCACAGCAATTTTATTTGTGACCTAACACTTGATTTTTACCTTTAATATTCCTCTATATCCCACCTACCCTATCCTTACAGCAAAAGCCAGCAAGATTACAAAACAGGGCTTATCTACAAAGAGCGTTTCCCTGCTATGGAGCCTGTGATGTCCCTCAATTTAAATTGCAATGGTTTCTTCTTTGAAGGATTGCTAAGTGGCAAGAACAAAACCTATGACTGTCAGGCTCTAAGCATCACAATTTCTTATGGCTTTACAGCAGAACATTAGGACAGGATGAAGAATTAGCCGTGTCAAGGAGAAAATTTGCTACTGTCAAATTTGTTTAGTTATTCGGAGTTACAAATATGATTTGCTGCTACCAAAAAATCAACTAGGCTGTATTAAAAGTGTAATTTGATACCCGGCTATAAATCTCTTTAATAAAGGTGTGGTGGAAATGATGTTATCCATATATAAAGATTAATCTCTATTTAAATATATATAAATTGAGGAAGCTGAACGATGCCAAAGCTGAAAGGCGTCTTCTAAAGTGCGAAGGTGCGTTGTTACTCCTGGTAAATGCTAATTCTTTTTGCTGCCGCTTGGTTGTACTTTACATTTAACCACACAGTCCTATTTATTATTCTCACTCTGAACTTTCACGGCAACCCTTTCATCAGTTAAATTCCGCCTTTCGAAACAAACATCTATTTGAACAAAAACAGTCTTTAAAAAAAAAAAAAAGGAAAAAGAAAAAAAAAAGAATCAAAGCATTTTTAGTGAAATGAAGTTTTCTGGACTGAATTACCCAGCCTACACCATAGCATGCTCAGCCAGTGGAAATTATTTAGGAACAAGCGAGGGACGGGGCCAAAGGCCCGAGGCCTTTATCTGGCGGATGATTGATGTGCGGCGGGCCCCGCTGTGGCGAACAGCGATTTTTATCTGTTGCCAGCAGCAACAGGCCCGGGGCGCAGCGTGAGGCCCGCGGCCGGCGGGGCGCGGCACCGGCCCGCACACAGGGACACACAAACGGCCTTTTCAGCCGGACAGCTCTCGTGGGGGGCTCTGACATAAAGGGCCCTTTGCAAAGGCTGGAATTGTCAGCCCTTTGATGGCCGCATGCTGGGCCATTAGCTTCTGTTACTAATTTGCGGTGCATGTGAGAGGGCAGAGCGGCGGGAACACCTGCGAGCGGCTCGGCGCATTGTGGGACGGGTTTTGTCAGGAGAGACGAGGAATAAAGGACGAGGCATAACCCTTCCCTCTAAAGGGCAGATGACACAGGCTATTATCGTTTCCAGCCATCAAAAGGACGGCTCTGAAGTAACATCAAGCCGTCTAACTGAAACCTGGAAAGGCAAAGGAACTAGGGAAATTCAGAGTTAATAAGGGGCCAGCTGTAACACAACGTGCCAGGCATCTTCCAAGAACTTTTTGGGGAGAGGCTCCCTTACACACCAGGATACTGAAGAATAACACACAGAATTCAAGGATTCATCTGTGGTTGTATGGATTCTGACAGTCCGCATCTGCTTGAGTTCCTGTATATATACAAGGAGGAAAATAGTGAAGATGGGGGTGTTCGTGGCAGATGCCAGCCGTGGCCAGAAGTGGAAGAAATATCATTTGGAACTGTTGGGGTAACATCTAAACCCACAGATTCCTGCGCTCTGAACACAATATGCCATTTTTCTACCAGCAGTCCCATGGAGCATCAAAGCTTCCAACTGGGCCACTGAACACACCCAGAAGGTCTCCCTGCCCCACGCATGAGCTAAACTGAGGCACAGCAAACAGCACGCCCCAGATCCCAGAGCAAGATTATGGGAGCACTGGGAATACAGCACAGACCTCCTGTCTCCTCCTCCCGGCTTTGAACACAAAACCTCGCTTCCTTTGTTGGTTAATATTCAGGATGCAGAAATTATAAGCATTCAAGGCCAAAACTTTAAAGATTAATATAAAAGCAACTTTTGTATTACATTTGTGCAAGCAACCAGAAAAGTATATATTGTAAAATAATCCACAAGTCGTACTACTGTGAGCCACTGCAGTGACTAATGAACATGTTAACTTTCAGGCTGAGTTTTGCTGGAAAGCAATTTTTCCCACCAAATTATAAAGTCTACTTGAGTAAAAGAATAATTTACAATTCTCACAGCACCATGGTGTCACAAAAATACCACCCCAGCAAAATTAAATAGGCATCAGAAAGCACCACAATATCCAAACAAATCCAGCCCCAACTCCAGTCAGAAGGAAGAAAGTCCACTGTGGTAGACAGAGTCTGCACTGAAGCTGAAGACATACTTTTACTGAACAAAATTTCTGTAAAACGTGGTTTGCACAGTCTGTATTCACGCTACAGCAGAGCCAGGAACCAGAAATGGGGCCCCACTACATTAAGCTACTGCTTTTCAGCCCTGGGACATGAGACCTCCAGCTTTGCTGAGTACTTCTTAAATGAGCTGTAAAAAGGTAGCTAAGAAAAGCAAGCCTGTGGTAAAGATGGCTTTGCATTCAAAATATAGGGCTCTGCAACTTTAGTGGTGTTTTTCTTAGGTTGTTTGCAAATTGGAAGAGGTTGAAAACCACCGGCAAGACTCCGAGTGAGGTATGAGAGAAACCTACCATTATAAAAGAGGTTTGGGTAAAATGGCAACAGACTTTGACCAAACTGAAACCCAAATAAATACTAAAAACACATTACTACAAGTCTGGAATCAGAAAATGCCATCAGCAAGACTCCAGGAAGTTCTGAATCTGGCTCCTCACAATGCAACTTCAATTATGAGTCTTTCCTACCTGTGCTTCCAGCTTCACAGCAATCGAACACATTTAAATGTCTGAAAACCTCAAATCATGAGATCTTGATCAAACCATTGTAAGCTTATTTTCAATGACATGTTTGCCTTAAATTTCACAACCACCGATTAGAATTCATTCCTTTTAAAGTAAATTCTGACAAAATCAATCAACCTGAGAAGGTACTGGTGAGTGAAAAACACCACATTCAGCAAAGCCACAAGTCATAGCACAAGTCAAGTGGTCCTGCTGAGCTGACAAAGATCCACTCCCTTCCCCAGATCGTGTTTTCTTGGGATTCCTGCAACTTTCTACTGCTATCATTGACAGAGATGAAAATCCTACTGTTCTCCCAGTCATTGTCCAAGGCCAGTGAGGTAAAGAGCTACCTGAACAGAATACCCACAAGGATGTTTGCTCAGGGCGGACAGATCAGAGATAAGGTTTTGGTCAGATCGGGTGGAAACTATCCGTGATGTGAAGCAGAAACTAGTCCTATTGAGGATCTTTCTTTCACACTCCATTTCTCAAGTAAAACAAAGAAAAAAACCTCTGAAATCCCTTTCCTTGTCCCCCCAAACCTCAAGATAAACCAGTTGGTAGTGCCAAATATGCTGTTCAGAGGCTGAACCACTCCCACACCTCATAGATAATGATAATCCTGTCCACCCCACACCTCGGAGCTGGCAGGCAGCCCCCAAAGCAGCTTTGATTCTGCACGTTTTCACATTACTCAATCCCTCCACACAACCATCTTCTGCTCACTTTCCCCAGCTGTCCTGTATAGCACTGAAGAAAATTAATGTGAAACTGCTCTTCTAATTTTTCTCTCTCTTTGGAGAACCTGCCCTCCCCTTTGATCTCTCTGTGAGTCTGTTTTGATGGGTGACCCAACCACCTGAACAGAAACTTTGAAGAGCAAGTCACTGAGGCAGCGTGTCAGAGCACTTTGGGCCAACAAGATGGGCACCATGCTGACACTCTAGTTAAAAACACATCCAACTCCTCCTTTCTAAACACCAGATTAATCTAAAGTTCATTTGCATTGCTCTTCATGCATGTTTGAACACACCCTTTTCATTAAAACTCCATTGCCTAAAACAACTTCCATTATTTTTCTCATTCAATGCTGCAGTACTGCTGGAAACTTTTGAGGAACTGATTTCCTTTACATTTTCCTTTGCATTTGCAAATTCCATTATGCAGTTCCAGAAGCCAACTATCACATTGATTCTGCCAACCCAACAGCTCACTGGCCATCATTCAACTGAGGAACTCAACAAAAACATTTTCCAAAATCCCTGAGCTGGGTTGCTGCTTCCCCCCTTGCCCAAGATGATTCAAAACCCCCTGAGGTGAGGGATGAAGTGGGGCCTGACAGGCCACTCTGCCCACACTTGTGCTCTCTGCACTGACCAGGTGCAGCCCATCAGTGCTGCCGAGGGTACGTGTCAGCTTGTGCTAACATCCTTCAGATAAAAGCATTATCTTTACATCATTCATTGGCCTTCATACAAATAAAGTCACTGAACTAAAACACTGCTGCAGAATCAATTTCTTTTGGTGTTGATAATTAAGGCTTTGGCTTTTATTTCCCACGTAAGTGTGTACTTTACTTCCAGGAAGGAAGGAAAATAAAGAAGGAAAGGAACAAAAAAAAGGAAGGGCCTTTCTTCTCAGTAACTAATAAAATTTCCTTGAAATATCAACTAATTCTTACCCTCCATTCTCATATGGGACCAGATACATGTATCTGTGAGAACAGCCCATTTAATTCCCTCCCTGCAAATGTTCTAAATAGGATCCATAAATAGGATTCATATAATGAAGCTGATTCTGGCATGACTGAAAAAGTTCTACTTGTTAAGAAAAATATTTGAAGAACGATGTACTGTGAGAAGTATCATTGTTTGTGAGTTCTGAAATGCAAATATGAACACAATCTTTTTTTTAAACAAACAAAGTCTTAAATAGCTGCCCAAATATAATGCAGCCAAGCTTGAGAAATAGATGTAGATATGAAAGTCATAATTATCCAGCAGTAAGACTAATCCAAAGAGATTATCTGGAAACAGAAAAAGAATGAAAACAAGGGAAGTGATGAACACGTGAGACGCAGCATTTGGTTTCAAAGTGGGCCAGGTGGCTTCCTTGGCACTCTGGCAGCAGGGAAATCTATTTAGACTCTCAGCACATTCCGAAGGCAGAGAAGCTGCCTGCCCCAGCTCCAGCCCATTGGCTGGGCACAGGTTCAGGGATCATTCTCCCTATCCTTTAAAAGCAGCTGGATTGGAATGCAACCACGGAGACCTTCACACTACCCTGCTGCTTTGCAAATCTGGGCAATAACTCATGCCACTCCAGGCTGCAAGTTAATCGGAACTGGGTGTCTGATACTCTGGTTCTACTCATCACACAGTCTCCAGGAGAGAGAGACTGCTGGAGCAGGGATGAGCCTCGGGTCAGGATGAGCAGTGGAGAGCACTTGGAGAAAGCCACCAGTGCACAAGGGAATTGCCAAGGAGCATTTGGTTCTGCAGCTTCACAGAGGCATGATCTGTTGTCACCACAGCTGGTGACTCCTGACCCTGTCTAATGCCAGTGCCCTTTCCTCTGAGATTCAGCTATGCCCCACACCATCACATCCCCTGGAACGCACTCTGGGGGCAGTTTTGGATATGATCAGTCCCAGTTGCTTCCAGCCTATATAAACAGGAAAGGACACTGACCTGCTATTATCCAAGACAGAGGGCTGGGAAGAAGAGAAAAAAGGGGGAAAGAAAAAAACCAAAACAGTTCAGTTTGTGGGTAGTGTTTCAAGAATGAAATCTTCTCAGCTAGTCCCTTAAGGTGCTCTCCATCCCCCAGCCTTCAAACAGGCATATTCTGCTGCATCAATGAGCTTCACAAGCCTGGTGTTCTAGGAAGGGCAACAGTTTAGCCACCACCTCAGTGTTCTGCACAATAATTAGTAGGAGGTTCATTGCTATACATCAAAGATGTGGTCTGGCTGTGGATAATTTTTCATAGAACTCTTAAAAGTGATGAGTTAAAAGCATTTATCAGAAAAACCAATGTAACAACAACAAAACCTGCAAAAAAAACCCCCACGAGAAACCAACCACTCAGGCACACACACAAGCTTCTAGACATTTAATTACAAAATAAATGCATATGACAGACATCAACAAGCCTACAGGAAGATTCCTGCTTCAGTATTCAATGCAGCCTCAATAAATATTTCAAGGTTTCAAATGGATGCTTTGCAATAGCACAGTTTCCATTTGCACAAGTGCCAGAAGGAAGAATTCAAAACAAGCTTAAAGCAAAACCAGAGTATTTTCCTGTAAAACTTTAATTGGGAAACTGACACTATATAATCTGTACATCATTGCCTTCGAGCTGTTGTTAAAAAATTAAAGCTGTATCAAAAGAACTGCTTTGTTAAATTAACACGTTATGCATACCAGACATAATCTGCAGGAAAGGAAATAGCTTTGAGTCCAAAATGCACTGATTGCTGTGGCTGTCGTTGACTGAGGCTGAGCCAAACAACGTCAGCAGACTAAAGCATCTCTCACGCCTCCTGTACGGACACACACCCTTACAAACACCCTGCCTTGATTTCAAAACCCGGACAAAAGCAGCAGACGAGCAGGATTTCATCATGGTGATTGTTACAGCTACAAATCACACATGACGTTGTGTGAATTCAGAATGAAGTTTTGAGATGTGCAGTATGAGGGGTGAGGCTGTGCTGACAGAGCCTGGCTGCCAAGCCCACCTTTGCTTTTATTCCAAAGCCAGCAGTGAGGAAGGGGCTGGAATGCCTCTCTCCCATGGAAAAAGACATCCCAGTCCCTTGCTCCAGCAGGAGCAATGCCTTTCCCACACTTGCTCAGCAGCATCTGCACGAGCACAGCCACCATCAGGACAGGCACCTGCAGCATGGAGAGCTGGGCTGCAAGCTGTGACCTGGGACAGAAGCTGAGGGGCTTGGTTTGAGGAGAGGGATGATCAAACAGGGACATGGGACAAGCAGCACAGAGCTCCCTATATTCTAGGCACAAGACAAAAAAAATAGGTGAATCTTCTGAACTACCTCATCTATTTTAGTAAATACTGAGTAAAACACTCTCCCATGTATACATCTCAAGAAAAGACCTGAGTACCCCTACTGAGCACTAACTTTAAGGCTAGAAACACTCTGGGACTGAGGCTCAGAGGAACCTGCCCAAAGCCTCTTTGAAAGCACTAATTTAAAACCTCATTACTTAAGGTTTCTCCCTGAAGTTCATTCTGATGCTGAAGTCTGCTCAGCAAATACATGCCAAAAACAAACCAAGTGTCCTAAGTTGTCCTCAGGATATGACTACCTTCTCCATTTAACCTTTGCAAGCCCTTGTCACAGTCACCATCACTTTGCCTTCAGATCAATCCAGGCCCACCAAACAGGCTACAGTTTTCAAAGTGATTCATCACTCTGAATGCCCAAACTCCTGACAACATGACAGACTCAAGGAGGCCAAGTTTTCTAAAAATACAGAGCACGCTTCCTCAGAAAAGTCTGGTTTCTTTCATATGTTTCAAATTGTTCACCTCTGAATTTGAAGCGCCAAAGTAATTTTGGAAGATCTGAACGATAATGTTTCCTCAGTAAGAATTTACAGCTTTGCACACGATGGTCTGTACCTCACTCTGCGCACCGCAAGTCTGAGGCAGTGCTGTGGTCTGCAGTGGTGAAGGCGGGTTAACAGTTTTGAGGCTTTCAAGATAAGCAAAATTTCCCTTGACGCTCTAAACTCTTCAGGTGGTTAGAGACAGCAGTTTCTGCTTTTTTGATGTCTTCTCAGAAAAGAGCTCACATAATTTTATCAGTCTCTGGGGTGACCATCAGATAACCAAGCTATTCCTGCCGGAACCACTCAATGCATCTCCCCCTTCCTGTCACTGGCAATCCACAAGACGACCAGGGGATTCGAGCTAACCACAGGGCTCACAGCTTAACTGATTAAGTAGGTGGGAACTGATGCCAGCTCAGCTCAAAGTGTCTGCCTCTGCTAACCAGAAGCCAGCCGCAAGCTGTGGAGGGGAATGACCACAGATAACACACTGATACTGAAACCGTTTGGTGAAGCTGCAGCTTCCTGTTCGAGCGCTCTCGCAATCTCTTCAAAATGAATCTTCAGCAGGAAACTGGCTGCAGTTAAATAGGCTGTTTGGGTCCTTGTGTGGCGTCTATTGCTGCCTCTTGTTTTCAAGGGAGCATTTATTATTCTCTCCTGCCCTCTTGCCTGGCTCTCTAGAAATAAACTGAATTAGGGATCCTTAGAGAACAAGTCTTTAGGGGAAAGGAAAAATCCTTAGGCAAAGTCTGTGAGCACCCTGCACCCATTACAGCTCGATGCCTGCCAGTTACACAGTGCTCTGTGGCCTCAGGCATATCCACTGTGACATCCTAATCTTCGTGACTAGAGCTCGTTTTCTCTCGTTTGCTACTGGATGCTATTAAGTAGCTTTGGAAGAGACATGAATACATGGGGAAAACGTGTTCTGTGAACTGGTTTGATCTAACTTTAGTCCTGAGCCTTATAACCACGCTTGAGTCGACACCTGCTTGTATTTTGCTATGAGGAATGCTCGCAGAGAAAACCTTTTAGACAAGTGATTTTTGAGACCAACTTTTGAATCTTTGGTTCATTACAAGCATCCTACTAAGTTTAGCTCCTGTTCAATGCCGCTGCTGCCCTGCAGGTGATAGCAGAATTTCATCAAGCCAGTAAAACACATATATGCTTTACCCACCTCAAATGCAACAATTTTTTCTTTTGGTGATTACCAACTGGTCTGAGAATGCTGCTGCACAAGTTCAAAGCACACACTACACAGTCTGTACCATCCCTCATCTACAGCACTCTAATTGCTACAGGATGTCCAAAAATTGTCCTGCTTTGATTAGCTGATTTCAAGGGCAGCATGAACCATTTCAACCCTGTGTCTAGAAAACCAAAAAGAACCACACATGATAGCTTCTTAATCAAATCCAAAATTTCTTATTGTTTACCGATATCAAAGCACCAGTCTAAAAAAACCTAACTAAGGTTTGCAAGTACCCAGCAGCTATGTCTAACATCTTCCCAAAAACTGCCAGTGTCCTGAGGCTTTCTGGTGAACACATGTGGTGAATTAATCAGACAAGAAAATTCCTCAGGATACTACAGATCTAGGCTGTAAGTGTTCAGGCACACAGTCTTATCCATCATATAGCACAGAGATGAAATGCAGCCAGTAAAGGTATGAACCAGGCTACCGTCCTGTAGAAACCACTGCAGCCATGTCCACAGTGATGTAACTGTATGCCAATTTTCCATCATTCTGGTTGCAAACCTCTAAATATTCACAACCAGAATCACGGCATCTGGAAAGTTTCTATAAAGAAACCAGTTAATTCCATTAAAGTCTAGATGTGATACTAATTGAGTATGTAACTCCATAGCACTGTGTAAGGACCACTAGTGCATGCTGGATTTTTTATTATATTTTTGCAACACATACTAACTCCATAATCAAAAGCAATTTTGAACACAAAACTGACCTCAAGGTCACAAGACTCTATGGCAGACTGTTCCCTTTCATTGGAAGTACATTGTACAGCCAGAACGTCAGTACATCCACACCGGATGGGCCACACGGCTAATTAAAAAGCAGCTTTGGTGGTTGTATCTGCTCCTAGAGCAGGCTAGTAAACCAAACTTTATAACAAGTAATGAAACTGAAGGTGCTACAGAAGCAGACAATTCCCACAAAAGCAAAGCAGACCTCAGAGTGGTGAACAATTGTTTTACTCAACCTCTATGCCTTTGAGTTTCTGACCTGTGACAAGCTGAGGAAAAAAAAAAAGAACAGCTACAATCACCTGAAAACTATGCTGAAACACAGGTTCTTCTGAACTAGAACTTAAAAATTTCTCCATGAAACTAAGTATCATTGATGGAAAGGTTTTAAAACAACTTTTGGACACAACAGTGCTTGAATTTCAGAATTACACCATTGCCTCCCTAAAGCTGTTTAATAAACAAAGAGACAGGGAACCAGCAGAGAGTATTTGGCTTTACCACTTGTCAAAAGGTACTGCAAGGACCTCCCACCCCGGTGTGATTCCTATCTCACACCCAAATTACAGTGGATTCATCGACATTTCTGCCCTTGCCCTGCTTTCCCTGGCTTTTCCAGATGGTCCTTTTGCATCATACAGGAAGTCTCTTACAGTTTCATTTACTTATTTGCTATAAAAAGGAGAAAGGACACCTTTCTAAAAGGTGACCAGCAGGTCATGGTGACTGGGGCTGGTGTTGACCCCGAGCAGCTGTGATGCTGAAATGTTGAGGCAGCAGGAAGTGAAAACACTGACCCTGCACAGAAAACATCTCACATGGCTGACCAGGGTTTCCATCTGAATGCTCCTCTTCCAACAGTGCAAGCACTGCAGATCAGAAAGTTGCTCTTCAGCAACTCTTCTACTGTTGCAACAGGAGCTGAACAGTTCCTGGAAAGGCAACCCAGAACCCCTGAGCCACCTGCACAGGGACAGCAGCACGGAGCCCCTCTGTTCCCTCACCCCACAGGGAATGGAGAGCTGCCTTCCCACTGCAGAGGAGCCACATGGCTCAGTGTGTTCACATTTCAGCAGCCAGCTCGATCGCATCCAGGCTGAAACATGAAGTGAGGAGAGAAACCTCAGCCTACAGCAGATTTCCACCCATTTGCAGCTTTCACAGCAGAGCCCCCACACCTTCAGCATGTTATCAAAAGTTCCCTTTGGTGTGAGAGCTGACTTGGGGTTGCATCTGTTGTTTTGCTAAATTAAAGCTGCATTTTTGTCTTCTGTTAGGACAGGAAAGAAACTGAAGATCTCTCTCGCCTATAATAACAAAACCCAATTAAAAAAAAAAAAGCGACAAGGAAGAAATACAAGCGATGAGAATGAGTAAAACCCACTAACCTACAGGAACCCTTCCCTACACTCTGGATGTGCAGTGACTAGTTTTACCATCACACAAAGGACTTACCCTCTCTAGACTATTTTATTTCAATACAATTTCGCATAGGGAAAACCATTTTGGGACTGATAAGCAATCAGGGTATTCCACTGCGCTGCAAAATTAAGCATTTATGATGCTTCAAGATGACAGGCAGTGTTCTCTAATGCCAATAACACCCACAAAGTTGATGCAATTGATCCCTTTTCTTTGTTCACCAACTATAAAGGCCAACCAAACATGTTCATCTTTTATTTCTACACTTGCATTCTGCAGTGGCACTGTTATTTCCTCTGCTGCTCCCCTTACACGCCTGGTTTTGGGTGCAGTTTCTGCAAGGGCACAGTGAAATATGAGACAAAACAAGAGAGTGTGAACCCCTTTTCTACCCACCTGCATGAGCTTCCTCTGAGGAACCTACCACAGCACCCAGCACAACAAGCACCAGTGCATGGGCAGCCCTCAGACATGGACTATATTAACCCTCTCTGTAATTATAAAACACCAGACCTGCCCATTCTCACTGCACAAGACTATCAGAGAATTAAAGAAAAATCTAAAGCAAAGCCCCCAAGAGGCCCCACACTTAACCCCTGCTCACTATGGTAGTTAGGTAAGGGGCCCTGATTCTAATCAGCTGTCTGCTTTAATCATCTTTTTTTTGGCTTTAGTAAAGGGAAAGGAAAGAGAGTTAAAACAAGGCAATGGATTCTAAGGAAAGAGAATCATGAAAACAATCAACAATGTGAAAACAGCTGATATAGACAAGCAAACACTCTGCCATGCTACACAAAGAAAGCTACAGCAAGTATATGACACAACTGCTTCAGGACAGTCTTAATCAAAAAGGTCCAGAAATAAAGACCAGATATTCTCAAAATCCTCTGCCTTTCCTCTTCAGCAGGATGTAATCCTTTCCAGGCTGGTGAATTCAAGATGGATTTAGGACAACTTTTCATTTTAGCGTGCAAGGCCAGTGACAGCGAGGTTATCCCAGCCCAAAAGCCAAGGAGCACTGGGAATTTCGGGGGATGTGTGTGTTTAACAATAGCCTCTTTCTAGTCAGATTAGAGGTCTGCTCCTCCCCAGTGCCCCGAGCGCAGGGCAGCGGCAGGGAGATTAAAAACACGGGCAAAAATCA
Source organism: Phainopepla nitens (assembly GCA_013400175.1). NCBI lineage: Eukaryota > Metazoa > Chordata > Aves > Passeriformes > Bombycillidae > Phainopepla > Phainopepla nitens. Next base: position 236,896 of record VXBQ01003998.1, on the reverse strand, counting down.
CACACAAGTCATATGTCCCGTCCCTTGAGGGGCTCACGGTGTCAGCTGGCTGTGCCTCCCTGCAGCTGGGGGTTTATGGAAATCAGGATCATCCGTCCCGCTCAGCCGCAGGGACAAAGGGGCACCGCCGCCGAGCCTCCAGGCAGCCCCTCTGCCAAGGCCACTGCTCAGGCAGGGGGAAACTCGGCCAGAGAGCCCTTTGTGCTTGCTTATGGCTGTGGAGATGAGTGAAAATCCGTGGGACTTTTCATCCTAATTAAAAGCAGAGGTCATCTAAGAAGAAACAGACTTTCAGAAAAGGGAACTTCTAAAGGAAAATGTGTTGTAAGGAAGTTCATGGACTTCAATATTTGTAAAGCTGAAGTACGTAGTTTATTTATGTTTGTACTTCTGCTTAAGCTTTTCATGGGACGTTTCAAAAACCCTCAAAAGAGCTCCCATGGATCTGGAATAATATGTGTACTAATTACTCAGCTCAATTTGAGCTCATGGCTTATGGGGCTGTCCCTGCAGCCAAGGGGCCAGTTCCTCAGCTGGCTTACAGCAACCTGGCTCCATCCCACACAGTCCTAATAGCAAACAAACTCTTTATTTATTCAGTGAACTCAGTCTGTCCAGGTGAATTCAAGCATGTGGATGGTTTTTGTGAAGTGAGGCTATTTAGGAACACAGGAAAAGAAAACCAGCAGAAGTTAAATGCTTTGGACTGACACTCACCATTTTATTCCTGGCTCCCTAAAACTCCTGGTATCTTACAGGGAAAACTTCTTTCAAAATACTTTACACTTCTATTCTATATTATAATTTTTTCTATCTTTTAAAATCCTTTGTGCTGTCATTGCACTTGCAGGCCACATCACTTTTTTACAGTCCTTTTTTTTTTTTCTCTGTCTCCAAAGAAGACAGAGTATTGTTCCACCTGAAGAGAACCCATATGCCATTCTTTTTCTTGTCCAGAGGAAAAAGACAATTAGAGTACCTCTTTTATGCTTGGCATCATGGTAAAATGAGATTGATACTTATTTTGGAATTATTACTCCTTTGTTCATAAATCTTGTCCAGAAAGTCTTGCTCACACTGCCAGCCCACAGGCATACTATTGTAGGAAATACATATTAAATTCCATTTTATCATTTATCTTTGGCTCCAGCTCAAGAAGTTTCAGATTCATAACAAGAGCCCTGTTTCCAATATTGATTTTTGGCACAGAAAAATGCTAATTTATCAGAGGTCCTAAAATACAATGAATTTTCCAGCCCAGCCAAGAAATGTTACCCACCTATAGAAGAGATTTTTCATTAGTGTGTGTCAGAGCAGCAGGTGGAAAAACCCTGTTTGTCACAATTCCAATGTGCCTCTGGTCACCGAGCGTGCTTCCACACCATGAGGCAAGCACACTCAGGAATTCCCAAACAGAAGTATGACATGCTTCATTGCAATAATTTTATTTAATCTTTATGTAGAAGTTTATCCTTCTCAGGACACCAGTTTCTACAGGGCCTTCTCAAAGTCGTCAAGGTACACAATCATTGCTGGGGATCCATGTGGGAAACGGTACTGATTCAAGGTCTCTACAGCAAAGATGCTGTTGAAGGTACTTTTCCAAGTGATAATTTGGTTCCAACCTAACAGCACAAGAGCATCCTTGAAGCACAGAGTGGACTGGGGAATGCTGCTGGTGGGACCTTCATTGAGCCCCTGTAACCACTACACCACAGCCATGCCCATGGTCACACCAAGGATTTCTGGCCTCAGAACAGTTTCCTCAATGGGCACCATCTGCTTCAGGGTTTCACAGAACTGCACTGAGCTGGCACAAAACAGAGAGGCCATGAAAAGAGCTTTACAGGGAATGTAAACCTGCAGAGTCAACAGCTCCTCGGCTGATGATTTCCCAGCACTTTGCAGCCATTTTTACCTGTCCTCCCTCCCACTGAGGTCACTGAGCTCGGCACCATCTCTGTGCTGCAAACCAGGGGAATGCTGCTCAGAACTGGCTGTCCCAGCAACTGCACTCATGGGCACGAGCTAAAATGATCTGACAGGGGCAGGGTGGTTGTGGGTAGCTGTGTTGGGCATCAGCCCCACTGTACAGCAACACCGAGCGCACAGCACAGGAGAGGAGTCCTGGATGGCTGTAAAGATCTCTGCCAGCAAAGATCCAAACTGGCTGGAAAGGCAGTTCCAAAAAGGAACAACATCACTTGAGAGGAAGAGCCAGGAAGGGGCAGACTGGGGTCCAGGCAGACAGTGCAGTGGGCTCAGGGTGCTCAAAGCCTACCCAGCACTTGCGTGAGCCACCTCAGGTTCAACTTCACCCGGGGGATGAGATAACTGTTCTCAGGCTACGTCACCAAGCAGGAGGAAGGAAGGTTGCAGATAGCACTGAGCTGACTCTGGATAACCCAAGAGTCTCTGCAAGCCTTATGGTGTTCTGCACATTTCTCTCTATCCATGAGCTCCAGCCCGAGTTATCTGAGACACTGGTTTCCGGCGCTCAACAAGGAAGATATAAAATCAACAGAATTTGATCAGCTGCCAAGGATTTGACTAGGCTACAAAGACTTTGATATTTTACAGAAGCTCAGAATAAAAATCAGCTGCTGCTGAAGCCAAGTGTATGTTACTGTTTTTATTTAAAAAAAAAAACCCAACCCTTTTAAGAACAAATAAAACCAAACAAAGACGTCTCATCCTCCTGTACTTTCGTTCCAAGGCACACTCAGACAGGTTGGCTCACTGGCTACCCATTTGCCATATGCTTTCAAGTTTGTTCTTTTATTGATTCCCATATTTTAGCCCCTTCCATTTCAGAAGACGAGCAGCTGCACAGATGCTCTATAAATAAACTACATAATTTATTGGAAGAGGTTTTTTGTTTATTTTTTAAGCTACCACATATTCCCCAGCTCTATCCTTTTTCATCCTCTCTACAAAACTGAGTCAAGTTCAGCTGCAGCTTGGGTTTGTCTCTACAGTGTGCTCAACCTCATAAACAACTGCAACTTTTTAGCCATTAATAACAAACTGTATGTATTGATTTTATATTCACTATAACTACTTTATAACTATGCTTGGTTCTAAATTAACTATCAGAAGTAAGTTTGATGAATATCCACAGGGTAAAAATGTATAAGTGATATACAGAAACCTCAACTAGTTCTAACTCTAATTGATGATTTTCTATGTACTTTTTAACAAATCAGTGCATTTTCAGGTAGACAAGCCTCTCATCCTGTTACCAAAAAGAGAATCTGTTCTGTCTGCTCACAGGACAGACAGACCTCTCTGACTAAGATCACTAATCTCATTTGAGCATGCAGGAAATGTGACAAATGGCTGGAGTAGTTTATCACACAAATGTAACCATCAAGTCATAGAGGGAATGAGATATTAACCTCCATAAACAAACTCATGTTCTATTGCTCAGCACAGCGGAAGTATACATTTATAATGAGATAAGGATACGAAACACATGCTGCTGCTGAGACAAGGAGCTTGCAGCAGCAGTACAGTCATAGAAATGTCTCGTCCTATCCAAGTAAGAGCAAATGCCATTTAAAACTTCATTTTGGGAAATAGTGTTCTAAGAGATTTTGTCTGTGGTATGTACAGGAGACCCTGAAACTATGTACCAGGTCACTGTTACTGCTGGATTTGAGGCTCAAATTAAATCTAGGTGCAGCTGGAGTTCACCAGAGGTTATGTGGTAACTTCAATGAGACCAAAATTTCACAGCTATATCAAGCATGCTCCTTATTTAGGCACCTAATATTCCATGGGAAGCCTGAAGTCAAGGAAACTGCTGGAATATCCAACCCTCAAGAGTTAGTTATTTAGACACTTGCATTTAGTTTTCTTCCTGCCTGAGCTCCAGAGTCTGCACTTTATGGACAAGGCATTTGCTGAGGTGAGGCTCATTTCACCAATCAGCCTGCTCTGACTGCTTGGACAGGCCTTGATGGCTCAGCTGGAAGAGCCAAACCTTGGACTCAAATTTTTTCAAGCTAGATTCCTACTGTAGGTTTTAAGTTCTCTTTGCAAATGCTCATTTCCTTAAAATGTGCATTTTCTACAGATATTTCTGAAAGCAAACATCTCTGCAAGGACAGCTGACGCAAGTGAATGGTGAAGAGTGTGGATTCTGAACGAGGTAATTAAAACTGAGCACACACAAAATAGTTTGTGGTATTTAAACAGCTGCTGATGGAAGGCAGTACAAGAACTTCAGCAAGTAACGATACAGATCATCATTCCACAAGTCTTCCACAACACAAGCCATCAGCACAGCTATCAGGAGGAACACCCAGCACAGCGGCGTCTCCACCATGCCTCCTGCTACCACTGCTTTCACCATGTCTGGGAAACAACCCGTCCCATGTAAACAGGGGCAGAGCCAAAACAGTGACTTAATGCTTCATAGACAGCTGCTTTCGTGAGAAAATGAAAACTGTTATAGATGTTATGGACAACTCCTGGTGTGGGGCCAGTTGTGTGGTTCTGTGGTTTGAACATCTCTGTGCCACCTGTGAGAATCAGCTTCCCACGGGAGTTTGGGTCAGTGAGGTCTGGCCGTGCTGGAAGTGGCAGTCTCTAACTTTTGCTAAATCAATTCAGAGCAGCATCAGAGTCTTGGGGAAACAGCCCCAAGAGCTGGTATGTGGTAGGGCAGAAGGCAACTAAACAGGGAAAATGATAATCCATAAAGAAAAGCAACACCAGTTCACACTATTCATGATCTCAAAATACTGCCCTGGCATGCAGAAAGCTCTTACCTCCCTTGAGAAGTTATGGGTTGGCGAAATAAGAGAACCTTGTCCCTACACATGCACAGAGAAGGAGCTAGTAATTTTTTCAAAATCATTTCTCTGAGAAACAAAAGTAAATTTCTGAATAGCCAGCAATGGAAGAAAACAGTCCTATGATTTATTTGCCTTGAGACTCTGAGATGAATTCGTTGGCCTTTTTCCATTACGATTTTGCAACCTATGTTATAGCCACTGGGAAATTGTTTAGTTCCCAAACCAGGCCCTCAGTCATAAAATCTGTGAAGATTATTCATTATTATTTATGTGGTGCCATGGGCATGCATGGCATTTCACAGACAAATAGAAGATAAAGCATCTGCCTTTAGAAGCTTAGGTGAATCTGATTCTCCAAATGTACGGAAAGCAGCACTTAATGGGTCCTAGAGCAAACATTCCTCACCCCTCAATGAATTAAGCAGTGATACTCACCTGGGATACTGGCAAGATTTAGACAAGAGGATACTTAGATATGTAACTACCATCTAAAAATTTGTGACACTATTTCATTAAAACTGTGAGACTTTTCAAGTCATATGTTATCTCAATGGTTTTATGATAAAAATGTACTTAATCTTGTTTTATGAATTTCTGATAATATGCATGATAGCATGGGACAGTGTTGCTATGAAATCAGACTATAAATTCTGCACTGCCTGGCAATTTTTTCTCTTTGTGCACTGGGTAGAAGCTCAGCAAGTTCCATCACCCTAAACTTACAACATATATTTTCGAAAGTAAATAATTCTGGTGATTATCATAAAAGGAAATGTGTTCCAGGCCTCCACATCAACTTCCTGAAGTACATCAAATCACCCTTGTTCCGGTCCTATAGAAAATGAGCAGCTTTAGCTCTTGGTATGAAACAGTTTGGGACCATTCATCCAGAAGGCAAAACTTTATCATGGCAGAGATTGTGAAAACAGCGATTACTGTCAATCAGTGTAGGCAGGAATTGCTTGCCGGACTGAAACGTTCACGTTCAGATTTCCATACACCTTCATCTATAACCTCTGCCCTCCACATGACTTACTGGTTGAACAGCTAGGGTATCATATCTCCCCATCATACATTTGTTTTGAGAGTCAGATATAATGTGATTCCAGGAATTTTCATGTTGACTTTGCTAAACCTCTCACACCCGCTCCTATTTCTGTATCACTGTACTCAGCAATGCCTGTCCCTGCCTTTTTGGACAGCTGAGCAGAAAATGTACCCAAAACAAACAAATTAATCCACCTCTACATGAAGAAACATTATTATTGCACATACAAATAAGGTACATATGAACAGAAATGGACAATTAAATATGTCTGGTACATTGCATACACAGGCAGACGTGTCCTGACCCTGTACCAGCACCCTCGAACATTGCGGCACTCCTGCAAAGGAAACATCAGCAACACCCTCCCCTGCAAACAAGCCAGCTTGTTTTGTAACTCAGAGCTTGTAAATAAGAGAATATTGACTTTCTTGTTGTTCACAATGGTGAGGGTCACAATTCTTTATAAAATGGGAGTAATTGTGTATTTGATTCTTGTATTTAACACACAAATGAAAACCTGTATGGGGGAGGGAGGAGAGGAAGGAAGCATCTCCTACTGATGTTGACAACTCTCCCCACTCAGGTCTTGTAATTCTCCTGAGGTGACTATCTAGCTGAAATACACCATGAAGTGACAAAAAAAACCCTCCCTATAAGTATAATATTAAATTAAGAAGCCCCCAGGCTCTTAATGCACTCTCACATGTCAGGGCTGTCCCCTGCCAGGTGCATGACAGCCCAGTGCTCTCACCCTGTTTCTGTTCTGCATTTCCTCCAGGTCAGGGGCTGTGCATTAGGTAGTGTAAACCTCTGCAATCAACATCAACAGAAGTGAAAGAATTAGCTGTAAAATGACTTACGGAGTAGCCTCTTCCTGAAAGCGATTGAGCAGAACTCTGTGGGAGGAAACAATATGCCACAGTAAGTAATGCAAGAGATTCTGTGTAATGTAAGATAAGAATCATTTTGCGATTCCCTCCCCCAGCCCAGTATTCCTTAGGGGAACACTCCACAACCTCAAATGATCTCCTGATATTCTGTGTGCTGCCACAGGAGTAACAGCCAGAGAGCACTTCCAGGTGAGGGCTCTGGGGCTATTTCAGACAGGGTTTCATAAGCCAGAGCAGGGCTTCGACAGCTCCTCCCGACCAAGGTAAAAGCTCTCAGCGTGGGACACGTCTTCACAGCAGCAGGATACACACTCTGAACCATCCCTCTTCAGGACGTGACGGCACCTTCCTGGGAACAGCACGCACATGTAAGGATGCTCTCCAGAATCAGAGCTGCACATTTTGCCTCATCGACTCCAACTCTCAATCATGTAACCAAATATCCCACTTTCCATTCCCCTCCACGAATCTGTGAGCCTCCAGCCTTCGCGGCTGCGGCATTACCATTTGACAACTCTATCTGAAATAACAATAGCAGCAAAGCACTAATTTATCATCTCTCACAGCTTTAATAAGCATTCTGTCCCTTTTGAATAAGTTAAATTACATTGTTTACTCCTGCTCTTCATTTCAGCTCCTCCTGCTCCTTTCTCTACCACATCCTTACCTCTTTCACATGCTGCCAAATCATTTGGTTCCTTTCCTTCTCATTACACCAGCTCCAGTCACTTGGATCCCTTTCCCCTCTCTACGACCAAAGACTGTCAAGCTGCTGGGTTTTTGCTGGCAGTGGCTTTCTCGAGGCAGCTAAATGAATTCCACCTCTAGCTCCAGCTGCTGCTATATGCCTTCTTTTCGGAAATTAAAAAGGAGCCAGGAACACACGACACCACATAACCCAGCAAGTACTCTGCAGGCCAATTTCCAAGTGTGATTTATAATCATGATGCCCTCACTACATGATTTTATTAAACAAGATCCAGGGAGTCTTAGCAGTCCTGTTTCTAAGACTGATGTTCTAGTGGGTACCAAAAATACCAAATTGTTGCAGGCTGATGGTGAGGATTATTTTGCCCTTTTGCAGCAGTGCCAGAAGTTATCGTGTTACTAAATCAGCACAGCACAATACCCCAAAGAGATTGATGCAAACTGATTGCAAATACTTGTAATTTTTCACCAGCAAGATAACAGCCCCTTTGTACTAGCAGTTTGAAAACCTTTTGATCAGAGGATACCTAGATATACACAGAAATCTCTTCCAGATTGCTGCTCTCAGTGGAAGATGCAATTACCTTGTTGCTCTGCCCACGCAAGCTCCGTGCCACTGGCTTGTACCTGCCTCTGGCACCAGACAGGCAATTCTCCAGCCAAGTGCCCGTGGAGAAAAGCCCCCAGAGCAAAGAAGAGCCAAGAGCCAAGTCCTATAGTTATGTGGGTATGGGAAGAGGGTTCCCTGTTAACCCTCTCACCAGTTGGCACAAGAACAAGGGTGCCAGGCAGAGGGAAGGATGTGACCCAGCTCTTACACACAGGTCTGCAGCCAAGGTGTGACTGGGTGCCAGTCCCCAACCCTGGCATGCTACACCTGCACCTCTGTCCTGTTGAAGCTCCAGAGACCTCTGTGCTGCTGGAAAAGGATAGCTTCCACAGAGGAGCCTGAGGCAGCAACAACACTGACAACAGCATTTGAATTCCCACCATCTGCACGCAGATTTGGCCGCTGCTTTAAAACATTACAAAAAAAAAGTAGGGATTTATTTAAAAACCTCTCTAACATAAACTGCCCAGAAATAACACTACAGACCAGTGAAATGAAGGGCAGTAGCATTTACCTCTATTTCTGAGAAACTATGACAAACTTATCCCTCTCTTTAAGTACTCTATACCCCAAAGTTCTCATGGAATTCTGCCTTGCACAGAAAAAGGTTAATAACAATATCCTGCTATCTACATAAGTATGTCAAACAGCTGAACACAATTATGTGTTCAGACACTTTGGAGAGCTTGATCAGGCAGTTCACCTAAAGTAAACACAGAAATGACGAGGAGGCAAATTACCTGCTTGGAAAAGCAGGAAGAGGAAAGGAAAAAGGCTGGAAGTTCTCACTCCAGCCCTCCATCAACTGAGATTTAACCAAGAATGACAAGGTCTAACAAATTGGAAATAATAACCAAAAACAGAAACAAGAGGTTTCATTAGAATCTTCTCTCTAGGGAAATAGCCTCAGAGCATTTTCACTCTCAGAGTTATTTTCAATCTTTGAGCTTTGTGTGCACGCAAAATGTTTTCCTGGGATGGAACAGACTCCTGAACAACAAACTCAAGCACACTAAAAACAGATCTGCTTTTCTTAAGACAACTTTCAGGCATCCCAAGCTGTCCAAGAACCCCAGGAATCTGCAGACCACTGATTTAAAACCACAGAGAAGAAAACAATAAAAGAAGTTGTTGGATAAAGTGTTACATCAGAAATAATTAAAACTGAATGGCAATTGACTCTGGTATTTTTCACATTCAAGAGCCTCTTCTCTCTTGAAAGTTTTAACATCAAATTTCCTGAAAATCAGCGGTGGAAAAGGGTGGGGTTTTCCCCCTCCCTCAGAATTTTTATTGCATATATAAAATTAGTAACTGGTGAATAATTTGGCATCAACTTTTGAAATCTTTGCCAACAATTAGGTTTATGCCCAGTCATGCCCCACACTCTCCAGGGCTGTTTGCATGCATTTTTCTGTATATCTAACAAACCACTACTGCTTTCTTGGTTAGCTGGGAACACTGCAGCTCTTTAGGCAGATCCACACCAATTGTCACATGTAGCAATTCTGAAAAAAACCCAGCTAATATCAGCTATGAGTGCCAGAGCAGAACAGTTTGAATGCAACTGTGATGGATGTTCCTAAAGAAAAAAAATTTTGGGGGGTTAATACAAACATGGCTCAGTCTGTATGTCTCTATATCAAGATCAAATAATGAGAAAAGTAATCAATTGTGGCTGCAAATATAAGAAATCTTAGTGGAAGTTTAACTTGGCATCTACCCAAAGCTGAAGAAACCTCCTTTCACAGTGAATGAGCACTTGTCTGGCAGGAGTAATTACTGGGGCAAGCCTTCAGCTGGAACAACTTACCGAGGCTCTTACCTACAAGGACAGGAGCACTTACATGGAGGGCTGGCAGAAAACTCTCAGTCTCCAAAGAGTCTGTTTGCTGCTTTGGTCAATATTCTCCTCGCCAGAAGGGCCTCAAGCAGCAGGGTACCATGGTGCCCGTGGTACCCAGCCAGCCCCATCCCTGCTGGTGCTGCTCCCACCAGCACAGCACCTGCCTGGGACCTCTGGCTCACCTGAGACTGAAATCCAAACCAGCTCTTACTGCTTCCACACAGGAAGGCTCAGCTCTGGCCCTCAAACACTGCCTGGAGAAACCATGGCAGGCAGGAAAGGGGCTGACAAACACACAAATCACAGCCAGGATTGTGACTCCACCCAGGCAGCTCCCTGCAGCCAGACACAGAATCCCAGACCTCTGGCTCCAGCTGGAACAGCAACCCCAAGCAGAGCCTCAGGAAGGGCAGCAGCCCTCTCTGCCTGGCCTGAGCACCAGCTTTTGCCCCTGCCAGGGCTGTGTGGAATACTCAGTGTTCCTAGGGGAGGCTGTTATTAGTTAGGGGCAAAATGAGTATAGTCTGTGCATTTAACAATGCAGAAGTGGAGCTGCACTGCTAGGTGGCATTTGTGCATAAAGATAAATGGCTTATAATATTTTGCAGATGATGTGCTCTTTTACAACTAAAGATTTTTGGTTTCTTTTAAGCCCAAGGTTAAAAACAAAACCAGACAGCAGAGACAAGACATTTCAGTTATGTCACAGAGTGAATTATTTCCACCCTGGGATAGCTCTCATGTTAATTACACTGGATATAAAATAATACACCTTTCTGCCAGCAAAGGCAAAATCTTACTGCTGGAAGACTCTACTACCCCCCTACTGATGTCCTTGAGAGCTTGAGTTACACTGCTATCTGCAACTGTATTTAAAAGATTTCTTTCTTTCTTTGTGATAAAAATGGCAACTGCAATTTAGAAAAGAAAATCACGAGAAAATCTCACCAATAACCTGTTGCAGGCTTTCCCAGATTGTCTATTAAATTGACAGGAAAAGTTATTTCCCTTATATAAATAAAAGCATGGCCTTCCACTGCTCTCATGATGCAAAAGAAATTAAGACACCCTCTGTTCAGTTTCTTAAAGCTATTGGGTTACTTATTGAACTCAAAAGACAGCAGGAAGGGCTTTAAAATCCAGTAATAATCAAGGTAATAGGGCACCTCAAGCCAATTCCCCACTCTCAATGGGTCAGGCAGGTTTCAACTTGGATCTTTTGTGTCCTTGATATAAAACCCAAGGGGATTAGTTAAAAGCAGGTGATGGCAGCACAGCCACAAAATTAGCTCGTTTGTAGTGCTCCCTTCCATCCTCTTTGGCTAAAGGGTACAAATTAACATATTCCAGAAATGTTAAGAGTTCATTCCTGCTTTTCTGACATGTGCCATTCTCACTGGCTGAAACCAAGAGTGTATCAAGTGCCGCCAAGTCAGCTGTTGAATGGCTGTTTTCAGTCAGTGGCTATTCCCACGTGGCACAGAACAGTCCCCAAAACCAGCCTCCAACCACTACTGCTAATGCCATCCTTGTGTTAGTGTGGAAATTGAGGCAGGGAAAGACTCAAATGTGTCCAGTGGCACCTGAGGAGCTCCTAGCAGAGGAGGGAACTGAGGCAGAATTCCCAGCTCCTACTTAGTGCCAAATCTTGCCTTGCCAAATTAAGGCCCAAAGTTATCCTATGGCCCAGTGCTGCAAGCCTGGTTTGCTTGGCTGGCACTCAGTAGAGGTAATCAATGCTATGTACAGAGAGATCTGATTTTGAATTCTGTTTTATAGCATTTGTTTAGGATGACACTCACCTCAGCTGTACCCATCTTCTACTCTTTCCCAATTCCACAGTCAGAGAGGGCAGAGACACCAGAAACTGCATGTGTTTACCCTCCCCTTGGTCATTTACAGAGCATTCAACAACAGAATATGGGTTCAGCTTTAAATGCTGGAGAAGTATCTAATTTCCTTTCCAAGCAAGTCTCTTATAGAACTCAAATATCTTGGAATGAGAAGGGTAAGTGGAGAGGAGGGCAAAAGGAGCCAAGGGCAGGAGATATCCCAGACCTTAACACAGAGACTCTTAATGCAATTAATTTCCATAGCCATACTCCTGTCTGCTGATACAATGGGTTCAATTGACATGGCAAAGGTCACCCAGTGCATCTGATGTTCTCTGAGATTAGAAACCCGGACCTGACAAGATAACCACAACACATGATGAATGATTTGGATGTCGTGCAACGCTTGAATGTGTTTCTTCTTGAATTCACTTACTTTGTTCTGTTGGATAAACAGAGAGTGTTATGCTTAGAAACACTGCAAAACCAGTCTGGTAAGATAAGCAAACTACACAAGGTCTGAAACATCTGTAACTGGCTTACAGATCAGCTACAGAACAGCTTCCACCCAAGACATTTTTTATTCCTACATCATCCTTCTGATGGCTGCAGAAGGAATGATGGCCACTGACCAGGAATGAACAAACTGAGTGCAGTTAGTCAGGAACAACAGGAAAAGACCTCACAGAAATGCACAGAACCTACATGAATGCTGCTCCTGATCAAACCATCACCTCTGCCAGCTTCACAAAACTTCTCCAAACTTTCTTTCTTCCTAAGTATCCCTCACTGAAACTTCGTGCCAGTCATTAGAACTTAATTTCTGCTGCAGCCGTTCCCATGCAAGCATTTGGTGTTTTGTGGGCAGATAAAAGCAGACAGCATGCTGAAGGGACAGGAATTTCTGCCTCCAGAAGAATGGGATTTGCAAGGTTTCATGATCCTTCCATGTATATTCAAACCAGTTTCCCAAGAGTCATGGTTTGTGGAAGGAATCATGAAACTATCCTGTTGCTATTGTTTTTGCCTGGGATGGTGTTACTCTGCTCCTCAAACTGGGATCAGACCCCAGTGTGTCACACGTGGGGAACAAAGGACAGCACAGAGTTTGCAGCCCACGTGTTACTTCCCCAGGCCTTCCAAAAACTCCTTCAATGCACTCTGTAACACCCCTGACCATGGCACTGAGGTCCCAGTGCCACCCTGCTGGAGCCAAGACCAGGCATCCCACATGCACCAAAGTTTACAGTGTGGATAAATATGGAGATGTGGTGTGACTGTGGTCCAATTCTCACTTCAGAGGCTCATCTGATTGTGCTTCTGGCAAGGTACTTCAGCCTGAGGCACACATGAGGGACCTCCAGCTCTGTACCCTGCTGCTACTCTAATCCCTGTGCCCCAGGAGGGGAAGTGTGGTATGGGAAGTAGGAGGGAAGGGGGAGATGGTGCCTGTGATGGCACACAAAGAAAAGCAGATCACAGCGAACTGCCTGAATTAGGAATCACAGAAGTTATTTTGTATTCATCTACCAGACAGAGAATTTTATATCTAGCCTATACAATATGCTAAACACTTATCAAAGAACATTTAGAGAGGAAAATCTTTGCATTTCCTAAAAGACTGCATTCGTTTATTATGTTTAAAGAAAAACAAGCAAACATATGAGGACAGGATGATGAAAAATTAGAAAAGATAGCCTGGGGGATGAGAGGAAAAGGCTCTCAACAACTTAGTAGCAGTGCTTGCTGGTTTTATGCACAGCTGAAGCCAATCCCTTGAAAAGGAGAGTTTTGACTCTTAAGTGGCCAGCACCTCTTGCAACATATTTCCTAATCAGCGAGTATTTATGGTCGATATTTTATATTTCCAATTTCCCCCTAAGGGCTCCTGAGAAAGCAGCACACCTGCCAACCTTTTCAGCTGGGCCAATAATTGCCAATTTGCTCTTTGCCTTAGTATATCACTCAATTTAGCCCTGGCTGTGCCCTGCATACATCCTCATTCATCTCTGTGCCCCCATGACAATTAGAGTGTTAGCTTCAGCTAACTAGGGCAACTATTCTACTAGGGTTGGAAGACAATTATTAGTCTATTTTCCCATCTTGTGGCAACAAAATTGAGAATCCATGACAATTACATTCAGCAATTCTGCACTCTGCCGCCTGTTCCCCCTCCTTGCCCCCACCTTCCGAATATTTCAAATTATCACAGCTCTACTACCACATTCAAATTTTCCATGTTCACAGGGAGTGAGGCTTCTATTTAAATGATAATGAGGGACGATCCATTCAATTTAGTGAGGGAGAAAATCCATTAAAAAGCAGGCAGTTCTTAAGCTGATGGGTCAAGAAAAAGATAAAAACCCTTTTTTCAAGCCATTATACAAGGCTCTGTGTGGATTTTTGGACTGTTCAGGACATCAGAAAAGATTAGGACAATTATGGAACATGGGGAAAACCAAAACAAAATGCCCAAGCTTTCCACTTTTACTTGGGTCAACACAACAAAATAGCAATATGGCTTATCTGGGTCTTAATTCTCTGGCAACTTCCAATTACCTCACACTGAAAGGCAGCAGAGGAAAATCCCATTTTGGAAAAAGGCTGTTGACTCTGTTTCGGTTGTAGAAGACCTGAGAGTACATGTGTAAGAAGGATGCCAGCTCTGTAGTAGTTTTTAAGAGAATTTTACATCAATGCTGGGAATGTAAACAAGCGGCAGATTCCCATCTCCTCTCTGCACCACAAAACCAGGGCTAAAACTTCACTGTTTTTCTCCTCTGAAGTTTCATCATCCCAAAGAAGAGCCCAGCCTCAACAAATCAAACCTCTGCAGCCAGAGATGATTTCACTATATCATAATAAGCATTTTTTTTCCCCCCAATGACCCATAATAAATGGCATTCACTGTAACGTCTGGAAAGACTTACTATACAAGCCAGACAATTACTGTCTCACTATGAAATTGTATCTTTCTCTCCCTACAGAATTTTAACTTGTGGCAAGGAAGGACGAAAACGCTCTGGGTTTCGTAGTGAGCAAACCAATGGCTGTTTGTGTGTGTGTGTGTGCACAACATAATCAATCATTAGCCTCAGTTTTCTTTAGAGTGCAATTATTTCACAACAGACCAGGCCACCTCTTGACTTCACGGTCCATTAGAGACTAATGACATGCATTAATGTAAATAAAGAACGACTTGCTGGCATCCCACTGAACAAGTCACCTCAAGAAAGAAACGGCACAGAGGGGCTAAGCTGTTCAGAATAGCACCTCTGAAATGGGGACCAAGGAAGCTGGAGGGAGGATCTAGTGCTCCTGAGGTGGCACTGCCACAGCCAACACTTTGACAGGCACATTTCCCACCACACCTGCTGTGTGCTACCCTACAGCAGCCAGACCTGTCACCTCCTGCCTCATTTGCTCCATTGTTCACCCCACTTAATGGGGAAAGGCACGGGAGGGAAAGGTAGCACAGAAAGCAGTCCTGATGGCCACATGCACGGAGGAACAGCAGGAGAGTGAGAAACAGCCCAGGTGCCTCCTGCTGCAGAGCCTCCATCTGCAGGGGCACCGCCGGGTGCTGGAGCCTCTGTTTGTCACCACCAGCCTTGAGGAAACACAACCCTTGCCTTCCCTGGACATCTTGACTGCCCTGTGGTCCTGACCCTGAGGACATGTAAGAAGTTGTGCCGCTCCAGTGGCACAGCAGCTATTTAAACAGTGTGATGGGAGAGACAGCTCCAGAGCCAACAGGGACCAGGCACGGCTGGACAGAAAATCTGCAGGAACCAACACTCAGTAGCATGTTGTTGTCTCCTCTCCCTTTCCCTACTCCCTCTCTACAGTAAGGGAGCCAGTCTGCCTCCTCATCCCTTTGCACAGACATGGGGAAAAACCATCTGACTGCACCCATGGGACTTGCTGAGACTTTCAGACAGCCGCTAAATAGGCTACAGAACGTGTACCAGTATGTGAGGCAGTGTTATATGTAATTAAAGCTAAATTGCACTCATCAAATAATGAACGAAGAGCATTCTGTGATTCATGAACCTTACTTTTCAAACTGTTTAATTACTAATTTGAAAAATTCTCATTTGCAATGGGTCGCCAGGTCACGAGAGCAGCTTCAGCAAAGCTCTGAAGTGTGCCCCGGCCTCCAGGCACTGCCCAAACATCTCCGCTGACTAAAAAAGAACAGAGTGCCTCTTTCCCACTGAATTTCACTGGTTGCTGAATGGGCTTTGAAGATTTTGCAGGAATTAGGCACTCAGAGTCAATTCCTACAGGCTCAGCCTGCAACTTTGGGGGCAAAGGGAAAGGAGGAGAAATACTGGAAGTGCATCAGCTTAACAAGAGAAGTCTCCAAGACCACTTAACGCTTTGACCTAAGCTAATGGCTAAGCTGGAATATGTTATTCCTCTCCTGCAGCCCCACGGCTCAGCGCAGCTCCCAGGCGCTCCTGCTCACACACCCGTCAGGAGTGGCCAAGGGGAGGGGGAGCAGGGAATCACATCAGTGTATGTGTACGTAAAATTATCCTCATTATTGACTAATAACACAGCTAAAGATGTCCCACAGCAAGGGGATTTGTCCCGGGGCCCCCCCGGCTGCCTGGCCCCACGGCGGCGCGTGGGCTCACAATCCTGGAAGCAGATCACAGGACACGTTATTTTTCTCTTCCTCCCACTGCGTCGGCTGTTTACAGCGCCCCATTCACACTCCAAACATGTAGAGAGAATTTTCCCCCGTCACATTTCCCTGTCAGAGCTGTCAAGCTGAATCCCGCTTTAATCTGCCAAAAGCACTTTTCTGCTGACATTTTTAATAAATACTTTCAGCTTTTAAACACATTTGTGGGAGCCATTTTTTCCCCTTTTTCTCCCTTTTCCTCCTGTAGAACGGGCTCTGAAAGCCTTAATAGCAAATACATTACACTTATCAAAGGCCTTCCCCCCCCTCTTCCTTTTGCATCCTGAAGCGGAGGTAGTGTTTTCAATTTTAAAGCTAAATTAACTGTCCAATTGAATTTAGCTGGTGTGAGCCGTTTTCTGTGACAGGTTTTAGTTATGAAGCATATTTTACATTAATAGAACTCAACATGAAAACCACTCGCTCTGGGATTTCTGTGGCTTGCCATTGAAATGGCAAATTTAATATTTCAGACATGCTCGTGCCAGCGTTTGATTATTGTTCTTCATTTAAATCTCTCCTAACGGGAAAGGTCCTAATTAGTAAAAAATCATGTTTTAATGAAGGCGAAATGCTAATTGCTAACACAAAAAGCCTTCGTATAAAATTATCCCAGCACTGCCATTGATTTCTTGGTGACTCAAAAGCCCATTTGTGTGTTTACACACTAAGGTACCGTTTGCTTTTGTTTTATCATAACATTTCACTCAATGTACCATCGAATTTCCTGAGAGAAAGACAGCTTTTCCCCCAAAACCCTCTCATATCTTGGCGGCAGGAAGCATAAAATTAGATGAACTAACTTTGCACCCAAACTATGTGATTACGTGCAGCAGCTAAACCCAAAGATGCTGTAAAAAGCTTTTTAACACAACTCTGAAAAAACAAAAAACACAACATCAAGCCATTTTTCCCCAAGGAATAACAATTCCATTTTGTTTTCCCATCTCTGATCTTTCGCTTATCATATTATTTGCACCATGATTATAGTGTTTGCAAGGCAGCTCAACCACTTATGCCGTAACACTCAATCATGACATAAAAAAAAAGTTATTACACAGTGACCTCTGGATGCCAACATTTGTTCAGCAAGATTTATGAAAAGCCGTGTCAGCAGCGGGAATTGCTGCAATGAAGCGATGCTTTCTCCTGAACGGTACTTACATCACTGAGACGGTCCCTTGAGCTGCTCCGCTGAGAGCTTGTGGCCTCCCTGATGCTGTCTTCCTCGCTATTTCTGCCACTTCTGCTTGTAGGGACCTTCATCTAGAGGGAGAAGAAGGAGGGGGAAAAAGGAGATTTTCAAGCACTGCTCTGCCACCTGTTCCCGAGGTTGCCGACAGCAGTTCAGTCAAAGTTTCACTCCTACGCCCACGGCACTGTGGAAGGGATGGAATGCATGGGGCTCCTCTGCAGCTGGGCTGGACCACGTGTGTCCACACCCCTGTTCACTGTGGTGAGAGGGAAGGTGCTTTTGGCACTCCTGGAAACAGGTGAGGTTGTGCCAAAGCTCTCGGGCCTGACACGAGAGGGAAGCGGATAGACAAACGCCCTTCACTCTGCTCCCGGCACACCTCAGCTGGACACTGCTTGGCTGCCTGACCATCGGCCAGGCCATCGCTTCCAGCCCAGAGATGTGCCCTGGGGACACCCCAGGGACTGCACTCAGAGGTCACGAGGGACACTGGCCTGAAACAACTTGCTGGAGATACCACACAGAATCTGAAGAAGAGCAGGATTAACTCTTACAGCCAATGCTGGTGCTTTAACTGCTAATTCATCCCACTCCCTTCACCTGAAGTTGTGCTTGTGTTTGGATAGAAGTGAGAGAGCCAATGTTTGAAATCACAGCAACTTTCCTCTTACATCTGCAAAGTGTGTTACAGAGGGAGGAGAGGGGTAGGATAGATGTCATTCACAGCTTCATTCCTGGGCTCATTTACTAACAAATTATTCTGCTAATTCCCTCGTGAAATATTGGGTGGAAAGAAGTGTTTAATTTATTAATAGGTTCTATTCATATCAGTTTGGTTCCATTTAAATTACACTATTTAAAATGTCGGCTTGTACAAATTGGTATTTTTAATGGCAATAAAATCCCTTTGTTTCTTGCTGTCCTGTTCTACAGTGGCAGCCAGCAGGGTTTGCTCGTGGTGCTGATGTGACCTCTGCAGCCCTGCCCCTGTGGCACGGGGAACATTGGGAGCACTGGACATGCTGTCACCATGTGGGCACAGCAACGTGAGCGCTGGGAGCGCTGATCACTGCACTTCATGCATGTTTGACAGTGCTGCCAGCTAAGTGCCTCACAGCCTGTTAATATTTTAATGAAATGTTCAGGGTAGTACATGGAGAATGAGCTCCAGCTCCCATCCAGAGTGCACAGCCTGGTATGGGCTTGGGTAGCAGAAGTAAAAGGAAAAGAAGTAGAAGGAAAACCATCGTGCTCAGTACATTTCTGATTAATGTCCTTGCTCTGCATGCCTTTCTGCCACCTTACACCTCACCAATACACCTTCTTCTGCAGGATAAGACTTTTAGACACATCTAAGTGATAGAAATCAAAATTTCTTCATGGCCACCTCATCACACAACCACCACTCTCAGTGCAGTGCCCTGCCTCACTCCTTGTCCACCACCTTTCAAATCTGTTGCCCACCTGAAAACTTTTTTCAAGACCAATATTTCATCTTTGCTCCTACATCAGAATGTTCAAAAGCACAGCACAGCAATGAGAAGTAATCCCTGCTGGGATCTGCTAGAAGCATTTCCAACAACAGTGAACTTGCATTTGCAACTATCCACAAGGATATTTGCAACTACATATCAAGGCAAGAAATAATCCACTTGAAGCACATGATCTTCAGTCCATATTGTCTGTTTCCTTAATAAATAGGTCAACAACATCAAAAAGAGAAATCCAACTATAATGCATCAATACTGGCCATAAGCCATCAAATTTTTAATTCCACATATAATTAAGTAAATTTGGTAAGAACTTTTTTCCCTAAATACATTAAATCATTGTCATTCACTTATTTCATTCTTTTTGAGGTCTTTATTAAGCAATTACTACTTCAGCTATGCCATTATCTTGCCTAGGATTGATGCCAAGTCAATAAGACAAATGGTAATATCCCATTAATTACAGCCTTTCATAACACTGGCACACCAGCTTTTTTCTGTCATCTGGGTCTTTCTACACTTACTCAAAACCCAACTCCACTGGTTTCGAATCATCAGCCAGCTCTTCTGAAACTCCTGGATGTAAAGTATCTGACCTGTCAATTTCAATCCTTCCAGACACAGCAGGTGCTTTGTTTCACCCTGAAATAGGAACCCCTTAACCATTACAGGGCAGAATTACAATTTCCCTAATACAGTACAGAAATGCCCACTGAATTCTGCAGCTGATTTCTGATCCATAGCCTTCTCCCTCCCACCTAGGAACACATCAAAGCCTGTCAAAATTATTACACTTCTGACCTAAAAAACTCCTAGACAGCTGCAAATTAAAGGGAAAAATAAATTATGTCATTCCAAATCCCTTCACCTTCCTAAGTGCAAATGGTTTCTAGAATTAATTCAAAAGGACTAAACTGCCAGCTGTTTAAAGTTAGCACAGACTCACCCAACCTGTTACCAGACTGGATCCTTTTGCTGCTTTTCTTGAGTTACAGTCAGCTCCAAACACCACCTGTTTCTTTTCTCCAAATTTCATTAAAGGAAAACTACACCTACACACACAGTAACAAATTGAGACAATTTGACCTGACAAGGTCTTGCACAGGCAAGCAAATTAGAAGCATCACTGCTGCCATTAACCTTTCCAAGTAAATATCAATTATTAAACTTGCTGCACTACCTCTGTCCCCACTTTGCTGCTGTGAATTAAGAGGGTCATCAGCCTTTTTGACAGATCTTGTTCATTTACACCTGCTGCCTGCCAGCAGGGGAGCCCGCACACCCGCAGCCCCAGCGCTCAGCCAAGCTGCCTTAATTCATCAGTAATTACCCTAATGAGCCACATGCAGGACCCAAGGAGGAGGACAAGTTGTTCTGCTAAATGGATGCATTGGTTTCAGGGGCACTCTCGGGCAGACCTGGGTATTAGCAAACTGGTCAAAAGCTTCTTTCCCAGAGTTGCCACTGGCTCAGCTGCTTGATTTCTAGTGATTTTCTCTGGGTGTTTTTGCTTGAGTTCCAGAAATTCCTCCTGACCATGTTCCCTGATTGAGTTTTACTATAAAAGCTAGTGTTCCTCTCCCTTGGAAAAAGTCATTACTGTTCCAGAGTCTGCAAAGGTGAGGTGGGCCAGAGGCAAGGTGGGCTCCTGGCTCCACTCCCAGCCTGGGGATGTCCTCTCCAGCTCAGCACAGACCCAACCAACCAACTCCCCAAACCCACAGGCACAACACACTACATCCTCTCATACAACACACTGCCAGGGACTTCCAGAGGCATCAGTGCAACACCAGCCACGGGGATTAAACACCTCAGGTGGATGAGCCAAATATCCCATCTAAAACTTGAGCAGCCCATATTGATCGTCCAAGTATTTACACGCAGTGGCAATGTCCTTCAGCAACAGAATAACATATGCAATTCAACATCACAGGCTGTTGTCACCCAAAATCAAATCCTTCTGAGACACACACTGTGTCCTCCTGCACTACCCACTGAGTGCACCCAGGTCCCTGAGCAAAAACAATCCCGTGGATGGGTTTGCCCTGTTTGAGGCAGGACTAATCCCAACTGTCTTCCAAACTGGAACTGGAGGGTTCCAGCCAGTGTAACAGAGCCAAAACAGAAACTGGGGAACAGCAGGAGGAAGTGTGTGGGACAAACCTGAGGGTGTTTGATCAAGTTGCCCTTAGGTCTGCTCAAAGTGTTTTATGAAGCAAAATGTCTCAAAAAAACCCCAATGCCCAAAGCTCTGCAGAGAGGGGCTTGGAAAGGTGCTCCTCAGCCTTGTCTCCAGAGGACTGGAGGTGGGAAGGAACGGCTGAGACAAAGGCTGACTACTTGAGGAGAACAAAGCTGGAAGAAAATAAAAAGGCACATGGGGACAACTGAATCTATTTGTTAATTTATCTCTTCCAAACCCTAAGACAGCAAGACATTAATATCCATGCATATGAACTGACACTGAATAGGTGTTGAAGTTTTACTCCAGCAGAGCCTGTTTCATTGTTGAAGTTAAGAGATTTCCCCAAAAGCATTAATTAAACCCAAAGCTGCTTAAAAACCAGACCAATGCAGTCCCCTGCAAGATAAATAACACTGCAGACCCACCACACACCGCAGAGCAAAGCTGGTGGCAGGCAATCCTGACTCTGTGCAGTAGCTGCAGTCCAGCTTTCAGCAGGAACAGCAGATTTGTGTTTGGGAAGGTGGAAGAGACTGCTTCCAGCTCGGTGGGAGCGGGCCAGGGCTGCAGGCGGGGCTGGCTCTGCGGGGAAGGACCGGGGTTGGGTACAGAGGGTTTGTAAGGCCATGATCAATTTGCATTCTGCAGGTGCTCACAGAGAGTCCCAAGCCACGTTCCGAGCCAAGAATTATGAACCCTGCGCTGTTGGACATCATGTAGCATGATTAAATATCATAACTCATCCTGGTAATAACTCCAGCTCTGCTATCCCGGAATGCTGTTGCCTTTCCATCTCTCCCATCCAACTTCCCCCTCCCTACTTCTTCCTGTAGGGGATGGAGGAATATATGAATGGGCAGAATGGGCCTTGCCTTCCCTAAAAGGGCTTTTTCATTACCACTACATTGGCTCTCAGCCCCTGCTTTTTAATCATAATAGATCAGCCTGCTCTCCATTTACTTAAGCTTTTCCGATGTCAGAGGAAAGCACGTTTTTATTTGGCGCACCTACTTTCACATCATGGGCACGCTGCCCCTGCTCATTATTAATAAATACACTTCGATTTATCACAAGCTCCATTTGAGTGCCACGGGGAGCCTGGGGCAAAAGGAGACAAATTCTTTTCTTAAGTTGTTCTGAAAGGTGCTGGGCCTGCCGACCCTCACCCCCATTAACCCAGCACAGCTAGTGCGCTCCTACTGGGAGCTCCACGGCCTGTGCAGCGGCAAACTCGGACTGATCTTGTGCCATCTCAATATATTTGTTCATTATCTTGCGCACACACAGAAGCATTTGGAAATGTACTCGGGGCACAGGCCAAATTGAATCATCTGCCTTCATTTTCCACACGATCTGAAGCTACAGCTGCTACAACAGGCTGTGGGATTTTTATTTTCCTTCCTTAACAGTTTTTTTCCCTCGCTCTTAAAGTCACAGCAGTCTCATTTTAAACCCCTTGCTGTTGCTTGGGTTTGTATCTGTGTTGTACAAAATGGGTCTTGCATACACACAGAGCGGGAAAAGAAATTCCCAGCAACCTCTCTGCACAGTTCTAAAGGAAAGACAGAAAAGAAAGCAGAAGCCTCAGGGAGAGACATAATTAAGCTATTAATCTCAGAGATGCCTGTTCTGGTGGCTCAGATGGGTCTATTAATCCACTAATCCTGTCACCTCTGCCAGTGGACAGGCACCAGCAGGAACGGCACCCACCTACTTTGTGCCGCACTCTAGAGCCAGGAACAGTCCCTGAAAACAAAGCTGCCCTTCCAGAGCAGAAGGGCAAAGAGCTCCACACAGCACTGAGCCAAGTTACCTCCTTTCAGGAACACATTAACTTCGAGAACAAAGTTTAATTCCTTTTTAAAGCTCTGCAAGATCCACTTACATTTGTTTTGAGAGAGAGGACAGACCAAACACAGCCTTTGGATCTCCATGTTATTGACTTCATGGTAAATCTATTTTGGCAGGAGCCACTTGGAGATAAGTGGGTAGAGCTGAGAGGCATCCAAGTCCCAGAGTTTAGGTCCAAGCTTTCAGATCACCAGAGACAGGGATGAATCAACCTTATCATGCTCATCTATTTAAACTAATGCTGCTGAACACCACTTTACATCTCATCAGCAGGTAATGACTTTATCATCAGCTCTGCCAAAGGACCCTTTTTCAACTCTTTCTACAGGGTTGAGAAAAACTTCCTGCAGGTAGTATTTCATTCAACAAAGGTCATGATTTCCTAGGGCTACAAGAATTGATAACACCAACTGTTTCAAAAACTTATAAAAAATAATTGTATGGCCTACCCCCTACCCAATAAAGGATGAAAAGGATGCTTAAACAATATTTTGGGAGACTTTTTTGCTACCATATGCTTGCATTTTATCATCAAGTCCCAGACAAGCTCATGTTTCTCTGGTAGACTACCAGCAGTAGCAGTTTTCTGCAGCAGGAGACAGTAAACTTCCTTAATAAATACAAATGGACAATTTAATTAAAATATATTGGAGACTTGGAAAAAGTACTATTTGTGGATGAAACAGTCTGTTAAGGGATTGCACTCACGACTAGCTCAGTGTATTTTAGGCAGGCAACAATAAGTGGCAGTGAAACCTATTGCACAGAGCTCTACCCCAATGATTAAAGACCACGCCAAAATTATAAACGTCTGTTTTCCAGAAAGGGCGGGGAGAAAGTCATGCAGTTGCCTCTGGTTTTAATGTTTGAAACAAAACAAACCATTTGGCTTTAAAAATGTAGTTCTTTAAACCTGAAAAGACCCACGTATCAAAACAAGGTGGAATCAACTAAATACATTACTTCTGATTTGTTTCCTTGAAAATCCAGCCTTAATGCATTCTAACAAAATTTATCTATCCCAAGCATACCTCATAATGAGATCAACTGGGAAAAATACCAGGCTTGTTTGTATATTTTATACTTGCTCTAACTTGGCAGTTTGGAGATTATGTATTCCCCTGGTCCCTCCTTAAATCGTTTCACACGCTACAATTTGATTTTCTTTGCTTGCCCTTTTCCACAATTTTTTTTGATACATTTTATTGAGTTCTGGCTCAGAGGGAAACGTTTCCTTTGAATTAAGGGTGCAATCATTTTTTCTCCCCTCTAAATAAGGACATATGGTGTAGAAAGCAATGTTATGGTCTGAGTATTTTATGATTGAAGTAGGAATCATTTTAAAAAATGACAGCAGCATCAGGTTGGATTAGAGAAGTTTTTCTAATTGGGTGGTGCTGCTGTGGATACTGTGATGGGCTATCTTGACCATAACTCATTTTAAATATGACATGTCCGGTTTTACTTACTGTGATGAAGAAGCAAACAGCAGCACTGTTATGACACTGAAGGAAAATTGTCCTTTTTTTTTAGCCGTCACTCAGTTCCATGATGTTTCGAAGGTAGTGTTCACACACTTACCTGCTACGCAGACTACTGGTTGCCTAATCCTGGTTTACCAGTTTCTTTTGGCTAATTTTCATCAATAACTTGTGTTGCAGTCAAGCAGTCTCTAATACTGTGGTTCATTTTTACCTCTCCCTGGGATGCAGAGAACTTGAATTGATGCTAGCAAAGGATTTCTGTGCTTAGACTGAGTCAGCTGCTAAAGCAAGGCAAGTACAAAAACTTCCTGTAATGAAAAGTATTATCAGTGAAAAACCAAATTATTCAAAAGCCACTGACAGCTTCTCAGCTACTTCAGTGACATTAACTACTCACTTACAATCTAACTTTACATCGTAATGCTTGCAACCAGATATGAGGGTCACCTTCCATTTCTAAGAGCTAATGAAACCCAAGCTCCTTTGGGAGGGGCAGCTGCCTTTGCAGTTTTTGGAAGAACTCCTGTCTGGTGCCGTGATTAGCCAGGGCAATGTCCTGCAATGAGCTCAGCTTCATCAGCTCTCCAGGAGACACTTCTGCAGATCTGGTGCCACTTTTGACTAGGGAGGAACGCAGTCTGACCTCACAGCTCCTGCGAGGTGCCATCCAAAGAGCCTGGAGAAGCCTTTCTCCCCAGTGCCCAGCACACAGAGGCTGTATGGAGCAGGAGGGTTGGCTTTTCTGCAGCTCTGGAACTGCTGTAATGATTTTTCACAGCTTCTGGGCTGGCAGGTGGCCTCGGCTGCGGAGCAGAGCCGGCACCACTTCCCCACCGCGGCCTGCGCTCTCAGGATCAGGAGCCTCGCTGCCATGCGAGAGCTAATGCTTATTTTGGAAAAAAGCTGGTGCTTAAGCAGGCAAAACTGCTCGATTTTACAGCTGCCATCAGGCCTGCACAGCAAACTGCACTCTGCATGCCCCCAGCCGCACTTGGCAGATGGCAGCAGACAGCTGGGAAAATCTGGGTTTGACATACGTCAGTGATAAACTGTGTCAGCCAGACCTGCTCAGGTTACAGCCAGCCAGCGCGTGTGCCAGAGCGGGACTGGGACTGCCGCGGGGAAAGAGCATTCCCAACCTACTTAACTAAAACCTGCCTTCCACAACAGGGCACGCAGATGGCTGGAGAGGCAGGCAAGGCAGCAGAGAGGCACTATTGGGTTTGTGTGGCAAACTCTCGGTGGCAGGGTGTGTTCTGTGAGAAGCTGCCAGAAGCTTCCCCCACGTCCAGTGGAGACAATGCCAGCTGGCTCCAAGAGGGACCCACTGCTGGCCAAAGCCAGGCTCATCAGCAATGGTGGCAGCACCTCTGGAAGAAGAGTTAAGGAGGGGGAATAAGTTCCTGCACAGCAGCAACTGCAGCCAGAGAGAGGAGTGAGAATATGCGAGAGAAAGAGCCCTGCAATCACCAAATCAGTGAGGGAGGAGGAGGAGCTCTAGGCAGCAGAGCAGAGGTTTCCCTGGAGCCTGTGGTGAAGATCACAACGAGGTGACAGGTCTCAAGGAGTAGCATCCAATAAATAGCCCATGAGACAACTGAAAGCCTCTGAGCCTCTTCAAGCTGAAAGCCTCCGTGCCTCTTGAAAATAAGATTTGTAGCTTCAAGTTTCACATAAAGATGATTTGGACCTGTGACTCTCAGTTATAAAATGCCATCCAATATGCATCAAATAGAAAATTGATTTGGCATGGGTTTGGTTTTTTTTTTTTGGTAATGGTAATGGGAAAGAAATGGATACACTGAAGATGAGCTCAGAACTCTTACAGCAGATGCATCAAGTGTTACCAATCTGGTGCAGCGGACCATAGCGAAAGGATCACTGTAAGGGAAGTAGCTCCAAGCAGGACACAGGGATGATTGACTAAGCATCCACTTAGCAAGGAGAGAGCTGTGTTCAGCTGGAGCCAACAGACTAAATTAGGCTGAGCTTACGCGATGCTTTTAAACACCATGTAGGAGGCAATCAGAATTGACAGCTTTAACATTGCTGCCATCTATGCATACAGATACCATCTATTAAAGGCTAATATCAACAGCTGTGATGTTCAAAGCAAAAGCAGATTTAATATACATATTAAATTGTCCAAAGCTGCAGGAGATGTTTCAAAATATATTAGGAAATTCCACCAAGAAAAATCTCTCTGTATATTACAGTAGTTCTCTTCTGGTATTGCTACTCCACAAAACCAAGGGATTTGACTTCAATATGAAAGGTGATGATAACCTTCAAAAGTGATTGTAGTAAAAGAAGATCCCAAAAAGCAATGTAAACTTATTACTAATTATGTCAGACAGGCAGAGCATTCAGTGCAGTTCAGCTTCAACCTTGGGAAGAAAAGAGATATTGCCCAGTCTTCTGACAGCTAAAGGAAGGTATTAGACAACATTTGCCAAGAACAAAGTCCAGACCTGTTGCACAAGCTATAGAATGGGAGATCACATCACACAGATGTTTCAGCTGATCTTGGAATATCCACTGAGAAAACAGACAAAAGACAAGTATTGGAGACATATTTCAAAAAGGCAACCAGGCCTGGCTGGGCTGCTCTTGGCACAGTGCTGTGATACCGGACTTGAGCAGCAGAAGAAAAGAAAACCAGAACTGGAGTAAATTGACTCAATTAAAAAAAAAATTATTTCAACAAGATTTTCTGGAAAATTAACCTTCTTGAATAAACTTGGTTTCATTTCTTCAATAAGTCTGGTTGAAAAGGAAACTGGATAAATGTGATACATTTCGGATTCTAGATGCACTCCTACTGCAAGACATTCTGATAAAAGTTAGTGCTATATAAATATCAATAAAGCATATTTTAAGTGGAGACCACATTAGCTGAGTTCTCAGAAAGCAGTGTCAATAAATAAACATTAATGTTTGCTACAGAAGGTAAAAGGATTTAAACAAGGTTTGCAGCTATTCAAGAATCCCATCAATACCTGAGAAAAAATGTTATCAAAACCACTGCAGATAAAATTCATAGATGCCAATGATACCTTTTCAGAATAAATAAGGAAGAGGAGGGGAAGGCAGCTTTAGGCAGCAGCTTGAATTCTGTGAAAAACACCTCAGGAGAAAAAATCGTATCCCAAAGCAGAGCTGCACTGTGGAAATGAGGAATGAGAGCAGCTGCCTGCAGCTCCTGCAGGAGAGAGGCTGTGCTGCCAAATAGAGCCTGTTGGGAAAAGCTGGGAGGTCACACCGGACTAGGGCATCCTTATGGGCTTCCTGCATAATGCTACACCCAAAGGGAACTAATCCAGCCCCTCAGCAAGGAAAAAGAGGCCGCTTTCTCTTGGATACAGCAGTGACAGGAATGATTTTGGAAAGTCTTCAGCCTCCCCAGTGCACCAGCAAGGCTCAGATTTGCTGAACAGACATGGTAGGTACAGCCTAACCCACGGGACAAACTTGCAGAGCTGTCCTGAATTGCTCCACATCCTTCTTATGGGGATCACAGAGACCAACTGAACCAGCATTAAAAAAAGCAAAAATTGTCAGCAACTCTCCAGGTGTGAGGCACTGCAGGTATCTTCTTACCTAGAGCTGGGCCCCCTCATGTTGCCCAACAGCGAAGGCAGCCTGCAAACCCCTTTGGGCTCTTGTCCAGGATCCAAGACAGAGACAAAAACACCCACATTCTTGCTCAACAATTCACTCAACCCCTCCAAGTGTCCCATGTGAAAAAGTTGTGCTTAGTACAGTTGGGTTTCAAATTCTTTGCGAGGACTCTGAGGCACCACAATAACACAATTAAAACACCACCAGATGTGTGTCATATAATACATGTTAAAAAAAGAAAAGACATACTGTGTGCAGATACAACAACAATTTGCTGTTCAAATTAATTCAGGAATCAGTACCATCCCTATAAACCCAATATATAAAACATATGCTACTGTAGGCATGCATAAATTGCATGCATTTTTATCCAGATAAAGCCACACGTGCAACTAATAAACCAAAGTGAAAAAAAGAAAAGAAACAAAGTAAATAAATAAATGCAAAGGCTGCCTAGGGAATAATGAATTCTGCAGAAACTGCTGTCAAAGATCACAGTGCTGAGCACAGCCCCAGCCATGCTGGTCCCTATCCCCAAGCAGGACAGTCACAGCCTGGCCCTGGGCCATTGGAGTAGGCAATTCCCATGGAGTAGAAGTGGAGCCCAAACCAGTTTTCTTACCCAGCACTGGGGTGAGGTTAAGCTACAGTGGCACAGTTCAAATCACAGGAGTCTCCCACATGCCCAGGCTCTGGGCTGCTGCGCAGACCTGCCCACAGTCACGTCCCTCTTACAGCTGACGGTCCCACAAAACCCAGGAGCAAGGCTCCAGCTCACAGCAGCTGGGGGAACTGCTGCCATTAAAGGCAAGAAGAGAGCCACCACTTCAGCATGGAAGGAGCTGATGGCTGGCTGGCACAGTGGGAATTCAGCAAAGCAGAGAATTCCTGTGCACACTGCCATGAGTAGTTTTATTCCAGCTCCTACCTTGCTCAAGCGAGACCTACAATTTGCTCTTATTACTAATTCAAACTCTACAAAGCCTCTCCTTGAACTCTGCCTAGACTTTTGGGATTTGTCCTTTTCCTGGCAGAGGTCTTGGTCCCCCAGCCACTATCCCTAGTCTTCCACAGGCAGTGGAGGGCTAACTACAGCTGCTGCAGTTCACTAAGAGCCAGAGCTATTTTCTCCAGGCTCCCAGCACTAGCAGATGAACCAACCCAATTCTGGCAAAAATCAGAGCAAACCTCACACCTCTGCAGGTCTGGACTTGAAGCAGAGGCAACCCAAAACATCACTGCATGCCTGGTTGTGATCATCCATTGTGATCAGTCGCAACACTGGAGTTGTCAAGGAAACTTTCAGTAAGGCCATGAGCTCCTACACCACCATGGCAAGTTTTCTGATTTGAGAAAAGTGTTGAAACTACCAGAGCAAGCACAGCTAGTTCCTCAAGGAAACGCAGAAGCAATTTCCTCTAAATGCCCAGGGGACATCCTGTTTGCTGATCGACATCCTGAAGAAAACAAAAATCTAAGAATAATTAGAGGCTAAGCAACTAAGGTGAAACCCTTTGGTAATTTTCAGTCCCGAGTAACTAAAAAGGGTGACAATTATTTTAGCTAATGATCACTGAACTTTGAGATTAATGTTCACAGTTGAGAAAGGGGAAGCAGCTCTTTAGAAGGCAGCACTGCTGTCAGGCTGAGCCCAGAGCTCCTTGAAATAGCTGGTTAGTATTTGCTACCATCCAGGGGCACATCCACTCACGCAAGGAACACAAGCCAGCACCGAAAGCTCGGTGCAGACGGACTGGGATCCTGCCCCACCTTCTTCCCACAGATTCCAGCAATTTATGGTAGAGTAAAAGTCTTCCTGTTGGCCTTGTCTGTACTCTCATGATGTGCAGCACAGGAGTGGCTTGGCACTAGCTACACATTCCCTAAAACATCGTTTTTTAACATTTTCTCAGTCACAGAAAGGACTGGCTGACACTCGGTAGCTTTGATACAGCTGAAAGGGCAAACTGCAGAGGTAGACACCAGGCAGACACTGAGGGTTATCCAGCTGGCCTGAATTGCTCCTGTGGGTTTAGACAGCCTCTCTTCTCTGATTCTGGAGAGAAGGATGTAATTGGTGCCTTCCAGAAAGAGGTCAGGCTGTGCCTGGGGATGAGCTGGGTCCACAGGAGGGGAAGCCTGCCTAATGCAGGCCCAGAGAAATGTGAGCCACTGCACCTGCACTGCTTCACAGGGGGCACAAAGGCTTGTCAAAGCCCAAAATAAACGAGTCCACTACTTCAACTAAAAGCCTGATTTAAAGTCGATTTAAAGCATTGTAAATACTTGTCAAGATTAAAGCCAAGCCTTCATTTTGTTCAGGTTAAATAAGTTATCAATCAGTTTAACTTGAACTGGAACAAGAAGCTTCTGCAATGAAATTAAAGTAACAGCCCAGTTAATTGACCCTGCTGCAGTCCTTCCCATAAGAATGGCCTTAGCTTCAGGAAAGGCACATCATCCTTGTCACATTTGGTGCAGAAAGGTATTTTAAACAGTAATAAGCATCTGCTTTCTCCACTAGTCTAGAATTATATACACAGCACCTTAGAGGATGCTGCAATAGCAAGATGCATTTATTAATGATCCTACTAATGTTTCCTGAGAGCATCTCCAAATACTCTGCAAATACCCATCAAATTTAAATAGCAAGGATGTGCAGTGGGTAGTATTATCATCCCTTCTCGGAAGGGATGAAAAGACCAGATGACTTTGGGAACATCAAGCAATGAACCTGGAATAAGGCTGGGACTACAACTACAGAGAAAAAGGACGGCTAAAAGCACTGCAGCTTTTAACAGCAACCATCTTGCATCTTAACCACAAGATCATTCTCCCTGGGTGACGTGTAAGCAAATATTTCTTAGAATGAAAGCATAATGTTAACAGAGTAGAGCTTGCTGAGAAAGCAAAAGAAGGAATTGCTGCTTTCTTCGATACTACATGGAAACCCTACACCTCCACAGGAAATATTTTGGTAAAAAGAGACAGAGTTACAGCATGAAAAAATGAAGTCACCAGATAAGGCAGGTTTTGTGAAAAAGGGATGAGGGAGCATGGCCTTTGCTACTAGGAAGATTTGGTGGGATGAAGGACTGCTCTGGATACACGGGTCAGTGAGGTTCTACTGTGGCACAAAGAGCTGTGTCTGAATGCTGCCCAAGGCAGGAGGCTTCCAAGTACCTTGGATACAGATCTGGGAAATGACCAAAGTCTGTCACACCATGGGATCTTTACAAGCAGCAGTGGGGCCCAGAACCAGGGGGAACAAAACTGAAAGCTCAATCCTGAGACCAGAAGTCAGGAAAAGGACTTCTCTGAACTGTAGCTCTTCCTGAAAAAGCAAGTATGGGAGAAGGAACAAAGCCCAAAATCACAAAATTCATGAAGCCTCTATGGGTAGAGCTAAATAACCAGGTAATTATCCAGATTTTATTGTTCCTTTGTTGCTGCCTGCAGATAAGAAAGAGAACAATAGATGTAGCAAGCCAGGATGGCCGAAGCCTCTAAAATATTGATGCAGAAATTGAACATTTCTTCTGCAGATGTGAAACTGGTCTCACATGGAGCTTTTGTGCTAATGGTTGTCTCAGTTGACATGCAAATTCTTTATAACAATAGATGTCTAGATACCACTGCAGTGTAAATATCCTTGCTCAAAACACTTTGCATCTTACTGCTACTCACACTGTACCTGGCATTTTCCTATTTAAAACAGTATTACTTGCTAAAGGAAACCATTAACAGAGGGCTAAAGGAAACAATCTTATTCACTGAACCAACACTGTTGTCTCAGCAAAACAAAGCAATTAACATCTGAGTTCACAGGAAAATATATTAGCACAACAGATGCATGTGCATGTATTTCGGCCCTTTGGTAAAATGTGCTGTTTTGGGGCCAGATGTTTCTGCTCATGCCAAAGAAGAATCCAGCTGCATCAAGCTGTGAATATTTCTTCTGATCTGTCAAAATCTGCTATGAACTAGAAGAGAAAAAAACAGTACTGAAGTTTGAAATAGAAGTCTGTTTTCCACTGGGGATTTTACCACCATCTGTATTTTAAAAGCTTTAGTACAACTTGACAGAGCCTGAAAAAGTTTGCAGCACAATAGGTAAAGCACATTGAAATATCATTCAAGTAAGGTTTCTGGCAGAGTTGAAACATATGGTAAAAGACTAGTTTTATGCATTTTTCCCCTTAAAAATGAATTTATACTTATTAGTTGGATTTACAACATGTTTAAATTCTATGGCCTTTTTTGTAATGTGCTGCCATTATGAGCTGAACTCTCATTATTGAATGATAGAGTAATATTGAATTACTGGGCAAACAAAGTCCTTTTTCAAAAACACCACTGCAATTGCTTTTCTCACGGTTTCCAAAACCAGGTGTTGTTTTTTCTTGCATTAGTAGAATTACTGTGGATTTGCACTGATGCAAGAGTAAAATCATATCATTTTACCAAAGCCATAAAAAAGGAGCCAAAATGGAAACAGAACAGCTAAGCAGAAAACATGAAAGCATCTCATAACACCATTAAGTTCACAAACTACAACACATTTAAAGCTTGGTGTTGTCCCTCCTAAAAACCATCTACCCAGCAGGACCAGCATGCTCCCACCTCCCAGGCCACCTGTGCAAAAGCCCCGTACCTCATCTCACAGAAACCTCTGTTGTTTCATCCCCCTAAACCACCTCCTTCTGCCCCAGGGAGAATGCAGTGCCAGGAGCAGCCTCAAACAGTGACTTGCTTGAGTAAGTGGCTGCACCATTGTTTGCTAGCAAGTCCTAAAACGGAGATCTTCTAACCTCAACTTGACTCCTAAAAGGCTTTGAGATCCAAATCTCCCCTGTTCTATTGCCAAAATTTCAGCCTTAACAAAAAATTAAAACTTCTGAAACAGGCAAACATATATGGTACAGTGCAAAAGAAGCAGAATGTAGCTGGGTATTTCTGAACTGAACTCAGTTTTCCATTCTGCTCTTCTCAGCTCTCCACATTCATCTGCCAGCAGCCAGGCAGCTGTGCTGCCTTCCAGGTGTGCAGCACAGCTTTGCCACTGACAGGGTTATCTATTTTACAAAGAATTATGCTGGCAGTGAAAATCACAGTAGAATTGTTTTGAAAGAAGCAAGCCTCAGATGGACAATTTAGATTTCACAGAAGTTAAAAGAGGATTTGCAGGTTCAAATTATTAATCAACACCCTGCCAGGCAGGGGCCAAGAGCAATCTGCCAGCGCTGAGTTTTCTTGGACTTCGACTGTAAAATCTGGATTTTAGATTGATTCACTGAGGAGAAGGATTTTTGTGCCTGCAGCCCTTTCCTTCTGAAGTATCCAGGCAAAATGGGTCCCTGGTTTTTAGAGGCAAGTATGAACTTAGGGATGGTGGGGTAAATTCTTTAAGGAAATTAGGAATTCAGAGGCTTTCTGAGCCAGAGGACGCTACACATAACAAGGGTACTTCCCTGTTGTTAAAATCATGTCCATACAAGACAGTATAAACTGCCCCTGGGGTCACATGGGGCCTTTCTTTTGTTAGCAAGAAATGTGGAAAAAACCGGCCAGAAAAAAGCAGGTAGTCGTGGAGAATCCACCCTTCTACTGCAATATTGTCAGCTCTCCCCCATGCCAATCAGGGTGACACAGGCTGCTCTGGGAAGGAACAATTTAATTGTAATAAGCACTTAGCAGAGTGTAACAATGGTTAATCATAAAGAAGCACAGAGTGGGTGCCTCTAGTCACATCAGGCTACCTTCAGCATCCTTGTGGCTTGACCTATGAAGTTGCATGCCTTCCAAGTAGTGCAGGGCCAAACTTAAAATAAAAAAGGGGGGGGAGTGAGATCAGAAAAAAAGGGAAAATTATCCATTAACCATTTTAAAGAAAATGCTAACTAATGTTCTTCCACAAACAAAAAATGTAAAGCAGGTAGAGAGATAGTCCACCATTAGCTGCCTATTTCTATAAACACCATCACTACCTCCTGGGGAACCATCTCTGACAGCAGTGAGCAGCATCTCCTGCTCTCACATCTGAAGCCCCTGCTTGTGCAGGGCTGCATGTCTCAGCTGTGAGCAGCAGAAGGGCAGGGGAAGGTGAATGAACAAGACAGGACGCCCCAACACATGAGCCAGAGAGCACCTGGTCTGGGTCTCCTTTCTCCTGCACATCTCTGTTACAAAGAAGTGCTGCAAGATGAAAACTGGGAGCTTGAGGCCAAAATCAAAATAGAAAAAAAGAGGATGTGCTCCCACAGATCTTTGCTGAAAGCAGTGATTTATTTTTTCTTTACGTTTACCTTCAGTGTGTCTCAGAGAGGCTGTACACAGAAGTACCACACCACAGCTCCTGTTGCACTATATTATAATACTGCTTGTTTCCTCCTGCCAGCTACTCATCAAGGGTTACCACCAGCACAGCCCTCTGTTCTTTCAGATCTAGTCAGAAGGCAAATTAGTTGCAGCCTGATGGGGGAGTGCTAAATTTTTCATTACAATCTTTCTCCGGAGGTTTGGTGTTTAATAATTTGTACTGTATAAAATTTCACATATGGGAAAACATGGCACCACACAGCCTCTCCAGATGCCGTTTTTTTTTCCTTGCTGCTAATCATGTGAGCCCCCCAGCTAAAGAAGTGGATTTAGGGCATAATTAAAGCTTTATACTTTAATAGTAATATGGGTAAAGCTCAATTTTATTTTTGAGAGGAACACACCACATTTGTAAATTCCCATTTCACTGAGGATCAGTTTTCACACAGGCTTTGTACTCAGGCTGCTTTGTTGCTGATATACTATGGAACATAAACCATGAAAGCAGCTTGTGGTGCTGTGAAAGGCACACACCCCTGCTTAGCCACTGCAGAGGTTCTGTAATTCCTTATGATCAATCCAAGAGCAGTGGTGGCTGTATGAGGGACATCTGTAAGGAGCCTTCACATCATCTGCTCTGGTTTACATCACATAATTTGGCAGAGGAGTCTCTCAGATTGGTCACATGAACTCCTAACTTCTGGAAGTTTTAGCTACAGCCCTAAGCAGAGCTGAAGTGATTTAAATTTGCTGCTGCTCTCCTAAACCTGCCCCCAAGCCACCAGCCTCCTTCCCTCCCCGCAGAGCCCGGAAACCGCAGGGCTGCTGCCATGCGTGGGAATGCCGAGCCCTCTCCCATCTTCCCAGCACTGCTTTCTCTCCACAATTCTGATGAGAGCAGCAACCTGGAACTCACTTTTGGGATTAACTACAGCTGCACACAGAGCACGAGGTTCACAGGCTGGCTGAGAGCCCTGAAAGCCTCACTGTGCAGTGGGACTGCAGTGGGACCCGAGCAGGGGACAGACGCGAGGGTCAGCGACAGGGAAGAGGCGCTGGCACAGAGGCAGGAGACATTCCTGGCACGGCTGGGACAGGAATAGTTCTGCCATGGTCAGCATTTTGAGGACTAATTCTAATTATTTGTTGAATTCTGGAGTATAATATCCTTAAAAAAAAGAAGTACCTCATGGATTATACTCCTAGGATGGCAACTTGGTATTTTAAATTCTTTCCCTCTTCTCCTAAACATCCTCCTAAATAAATTCAGAAAATACAGAGAGGAGTACAATGATCACGATCACCTTTCACAATATGGTTTTAATTCAATCCAAGTTTCTCCCATCTGCTCAAGAGACCTACACACTGCCTTAAAATGAAAAGTCCTTTGGTGCTATCATGGATTTCTGATTTCCCGAAGGAAAACCAGGTAATAAAGAGCCTGTTCCAACTAGCATGGTAAAAACCTACACTGTACTTTGACAAACCTTGTGCTTGAACAGAATGCAGAGATTCCATCTTTGCCATTAAGCATCTCTTGCCCCTCCATCGTGGTTGAAAGCCAGGTTTTACTCTGCCAATCAGTAGCAACACTAGGTAGGGTAAAGTAGAACTGCTATCATGGATAAGCATCTACTCAGCTCTCAGAGCCTGCAGTATATGCTGGCAAATAAATCAAATGACCTAGAACTGAGAAATAATGACCTTGGAAGTGAGAGCTTATTTCTGTTTTTATCCATCTTTACTATCACAGCTTAAACTAAATCAACCATGCATTTTAAGATCTATATTGTATCCTTTCAAATCTGTCTGAGAATGTTGAAGTCTTGAAACGCTCTTTGTTGAAATGAAGAGCTTATTACAGGTCAAAATTTTACTTGCTTTGTAACTGGTTATATGTGTAAAATCAGTACAACCAACAGAGGAGAGAGACAGCTCCCAAACTCAGTGAACCTTCTTGGTGGCCATGAGATTTCTGACATGAAACTGTGGTAACGGAATTTAAATATAGGGAAAGAATGTACTTAAAAGTGCTTTTCAAATGCCTTTGAGTTCCAGTTTAATTGACATGTCTAGGTCCTGCTGGGTGAAGACTCTCAGCTCTGTGATCCTGTGTTTTCCACCACAGCTTCCTGAAGGCTCGACTGGTGCCCAGTTGTGAGTGGCAGTGCAATGTACCTGCTCACGGAGCAAAGTGACCTTGAGGAGGCTCACTCATCCCAACGTCTAGCACTCATTTCCATGAAATCCCTGGGCAGGAAAATACACATATGGAGAGATAATAGAGGCAAAGCCTCCGTGTCAAAGAGCAGATTGGACTCTTGCCATCAGGTCTGTGACAGCAATCCCTAATTCTCCAGGACATCTGCTTATCCAGCAAAACACAAGCCGTCTGTCCAGCAGCCAGGACAGCACAGGGGCTGGCAAACACAGCACAGCCAACTTCTACCCCAACTCTGACATCAGGCACATTGATCTCCACTATTGCCCTCCCTTTCCCCCCCTCATCCCCAAATAGAACCAGTTCTACATAATGTCATTATGCTCAGCTTGTGAGGTTGAGTTTATCTGTGACTGCCAAAAGCACTGTAATCTTCAGCACAAAGTATGATTACTCTGTCATCGTGCATCTCTACAGATAGCAGTGCTCAGGGTATCCTCAGAATGGGAAGAGGTCAAACCACTGATGTTAAACCCATGAGGCCTGAGGGCTAAAGGACAAGCTGCAATATCAGTTTTTGCCAGAGGAAACTCATCCATGTTCTGATTTGTCAGGAGAAGGATTTATATCAACTTATACCAGATAAGGAACATGGGAAATAAATACCTAAGTCGGAACTTACTAATGGGTATTATTTCTCAGATAGTAGCAAGTTAATGCTATATAGCTAGGCAACAAAGCCATCCCATCCTTGATAAAGGCATAAACACATTAAAGGAATAATCCCTGTGTGACATGAGGTTACTTGTGCATTCATAAAATTTTCACTGCTTCTGCCAGCATTGCCTTTTAAAAATCACTGCTCTGTCCCAGCTTGATCAAACCCTGCAGCCCATGAGCTGCTTCTCCTTCAATGTGCACAAACATGCAGAGAATCCCATTATAATTCCTTTTTTAAAGGATAAATAGAAGTCTCTCATATGACAGACAAATCAGCAGCTTGACCTAATTTCAGTGGTTCCACATTATTTCCAGTATCAATTTTTCTATCAGTTACACTCTGCCAGGAAACACCAGAGTCATACTTTGCTGCCCAGCCCCAGCTGCAGGGAAGGAAGAAACCTTTCTTCACTGCCTTAATGACACTGAGAAAACTTTCAGAAGATCCAAATTAGAAATGCAAATTCTCATGATAAAATAGTTTAAGTTATTCCTTTTCGTAAAAGAATTAAGACCATAACTATCTTTCATTACAGAAATACATATTTAGCACAGTAAGACCTCTTGAAGGGACAAGGTATTTTCTCAACTCCTGTGCAACAAGACAATTCAAAAACTGACCATTTACAAGGTTTAAGCACTCTCCTCATTAGTTATTGCAAAATATCAAATTGATTCATTACTGGCATACACATTTAAAATAAACACTCTGCTTCCTTAGAAGTTCAAGAAAGCCACACTGGAGTAATAAGCCAAGATTCACACATCAGGAGCTGAGTTGTCAGAGCTCTGCTAACATCACTGACTGATTCAATTACAGAGGGACAGTAACAAAGAGAAGCCAAAACAAGTACTCATCATCACAATAGAGAGGATTACATCGAAGAACATTATTTTGAAGCACCTTTTTCTTCTCTAAGGATGATTAATAAAAAATAAAAATAGAGAAATTAACATTACATTGTCTGTATGTAAAATGGAAAGAGGAAAAAACAGGCTATGGCTGAGAAGTGTTTTGCCATCTCCACTGGCAATCCTTTCACCTTCCTGAAAATGATATCTTGAGGCAGAAGAGAAACTTCTGTTGAAATTTCACAGCAAATGGTTTTACAAGCTCCATGTTGCTTTATCAGTCATTTGCAAATCACTTCAAAAGGAAAATTTACCCCAACTTGTAGGAATTGCCTCATTTTAGGCAAACTCTGAGTGATAGTGGTTTACTGACAGAAAATGTGAGTGATCTAACATTGAATATGCCTTCATCTTTCAATAAATAAAAGTTGCTAAAAACAAAACACTGATGCCAGTTTGTAAGATTTAATGAATATGCAGAGTGGTAAATTAATAGACTTTGCCCCAGAGCTGCTCATTTAGAATGCTGCTGTTATAATAAAATTAGGTAAGTATCCAATGAAACCTCAGGACCCTGGGCTGGTGCCATCTAATTGAAGTTTACAACTTTACTGGAGATTCCTTGCATCTTATATATTTGCTTTGTAGAGTTCAATAGCTGGTGGCCTTGGCTCTAACTTAATTACAAAGCAGAGAGGAAGGTTGTGTCAGCATGATAACATTTGGCTAAGCTGAAATGTCGGTTTCAGGCATATTTCACCTGTTCTCATCTTGATTTAAGTGGACTAATAGGTCCTAATCACACAGAACAAATGGGTCTTTAAGGTGAAGACACAAAATTAAAGGCTCAGCTCCTGCATATCTTTGATCACCAAGGAAAGCACACGGAGTGGGTGGCAGCGAGTGAGTGCCCACCAAGCAGCTCAAGGTAAGGACACACAATGTTGTGAGTCACAACCAACAGACCCAGGAGGGCAACAAGCCCCAGCTGAAGCCTTGTGAACAACCATGTTCGGGCCTGAAGACGTCCTGAAGGGTAGAAAACATCAGGCATAAAGAGAGTGAAAGCAAAAGGGGTAAAATGGCAGGTGAAAAGGGTGATTCCTGTCACCCTTAATTCTCTCAGTTGTCACAGCTAATTCTCTCCAGGACTGAAGGAGAACACATTTCACCTGGTACCTGTTGCAAGGGGCAGGAGGGAGAGGTGGGAGGGTCTCAGCAGGTTCTGAGGTGCTGCATACCCACAGCTTTCACATGTATTCATGTATTTTTCCACTGTATAACAATATTCTGATGGAAAGAGCTGATTGGCAGATGCCAAGTAAAACACTTCAAAAAGATAAAAAAAGCCACAGGAAAGCAAGACTGTATAACTTTCTAAAAGATAAGATGGAGCATGTTCACTATAAACAAACCCACCTCCACATCCCACATACACATGCACTGTGTGGCAGTCCATTAACACTCAGTGTTCCACTGATTAAAAAGAAAATTTAATACATCTGTTGGAACACAGAGACAGAATAAATACCCTCATCGTTCCAGTTACTGTAAATAATACTTAAGTGCAAGTCAAATATTAGCTATATTCAGCACAGCATCACAACAAAACAGGCACTGCTAACATTATGGTCCCAAACTGTGTTACTTGTAATTAACATCTGACATATATCTGCTTTTGCAATCACCCATTACTGATTAAATGACAAGGCACAATGTCAGATGCATAATCTGATTGGTTAGTACTCAGTTACCAAGGTGTTACATTTGGAAATTGCCTGTGAATTGATTTCTTTTATTGAATTAATAAGTGTTATCATACTGTACAGAAGGCAAAATTGCTACTGAATGTGAGCGATAACATATAATTACAGAAAATCAAATCCTAATCTGCAGAGCCAAGCCAGGTGTCAACATTTTAATTGTAGTTGGGGAAGCGCAGAAACACCACAGAGCAGGGGGAGGATGGGAAGAGATCTCTCAAGTGTAGGAAGAAATACATTGCATAAAGAACCAACTTTAGTTAGGCACGATAGCAACCTCGAGGGATGCCAACCACTCGTGTGCAGAAAAATTAGACTTAATTTTTTCATTTTTGACTGTAATCCCACATGCTGGGACACTTGACTGTCATGCAGACCCTAATCTAATCTCTTAATGCCTTAAAATTTGCATTTTTGGGAGAACATTTCTGAAAGATTTTAGGAGATACAAGCATAAAATGTGGAAATCATGCATTTCCACTATTCATTCAGTAGAAACTAAGAAAACAATATCCCTTCTGTCCCTAGAAAGATCAAGTCCCTTTGAGATCATATCACAAGTTTCTGCTACAAATAAAACAACAAAGGTTTTATTAATTTTAGTAGCTTTGAACACTTTTTGAGTGAAAAATGCCTCTCCAG
The DNA here is from genome assembly GCA_013400175.1 of Phainopepla nitens. Taxonomy (NCBI): domain Eukaryota; kingdom Metazoa; phylum Chordata; class Aves; order Passeriformes; family Bombycillidae; genus Phainopepla; species Phainopepla nitens. Next base: position 196,185 of record VXBQ01003998.1, on the reverse strand, counting down.
GCCATTTCCTAGTTGCTGTCCCTGTTAGCCTGCAAACGCTGCACTAATGCAGCTACTGGCCTTGAAATTGATGATGTTAAATTGGTGTAACCCCATTGCACGGACACTCTCAAATTAGCTGGTTCCAATACATTTGATCTATCTCAGCCACTCCTAAACCAATTTGAGTGTTCATGCTAAGGGACTGCACCACTTTACGTGTGCTCAGAAAATGATGTTGCTAAATTGCTGCCATTTCTTTGGATTAAGGAGGCCTCGGAGAGCCCTGGCTTCCTCTGAGGAACGAGCCATTCCAGCCACCACAACTAGCTTGGCAGGCTGTGACTCCCACTCATCACTGCCTATCCAAAACCTTTCCATAACACCCCCTGTCCAGGCACACTGTGCAATTCCAGTCCCAAACTTCTCCCCTCTGCTGCTGCCTTCCCACCATTGGCACCGAGACGCCTTCTCCCACTGCCACCCCCAGAGCTGTGCTGCTGTTTCTCCTGCCAGCAAAACAGAGCTGTTCACAATCAGGAGGAGCTGCCAGCTTTTCCTGCCCTGAATGTCTCTCCCTCTGGCAGTCTGTGCTCTCTGTCCTTCAGAAAAAGACCTGGCTAGGCACACAATGGGAGGGGACAGACAGGAAGCACCAGGGGCAAATGACAAAGCTTGGTTCAAAGACCACACCACTCCCCTACTGTACCACGAGCCAGCTCCTAATTTGCAAAACATCTGTTCAAATCATCAGCTTTTTCTTTTGTTCAGGGATAAAGAGGATAGGTTAAGTCATCCTGTTGGCATACAGAGAGAAAAGTTAAGCCCCATGCTACTACCACCCAGCTGGCAAGAGATCTTGGCAGCAGGATGGCATATAAACATTTTTCATGAAGCTCTTTCCAAATTAATTCCTTTTATGCTTCTGTTTTCAGGGTAATAGTGAAAGTTTCATTCTTGAGTTACAAACCCGTGGGCTTGGCTGTGAGATGACCAGGCCAGCAAGTGTCCTCCCAGCATGGTTACACCACTGGCCATGGCCTTGTGTCTCAAGAACTACGAGCGCATCTGGCACACAAAGCTGTCCAGGGTGGTGAGGGAAAACAGCAATCTAGGCAAGAATATGCAGCATGATGAAGTGAGGTGCCTGGGTAAGCAAAATTTTGGCTAGGTACAAACAAGCCACCATTGCACAAAAAAGGGAGACAGCTGCACCTCTCCAGCATCTTAATTCTGTACATTGGCCAGCCTTCTAGACACTAATAAAGTTGTTGGAAGAAAAAAAACCCCAAACTAACAAACACTTATTACTGGAGCTGAAGTAACATATTTGTAAAAGAAAATTTCTACAACATGAGATGTATAACTTGGCTCTACAATGATCACTGTGGGGAAAATAACTGGTAGGAGTTGCTATATGCCTGAAGAATGTGAATTCTGGAGAGCAGGAGGAATCAGACTCACAGGAGAGGTCTGAACTACTATAACAGGGAAAATCCAGCCATACAGAAGAGAAGCCTTCTTTCAAATACTTTTTTCTGCAGTTAAAGGTAGTGCTGGGGAACAGGACTGCAGAAGAGTGAAAGGCTGCATCGATTGAGATGAACTGCACCAACCCGAGGCCTTTTGCAGTGACGAACACCAGCATGACCTCCACGCAGGAGCTCCGGAAAAACGACAAGCAGCTAATTGGGTTTCCTTTCCAGTCACTCAATTTACAGCTACTTCCTGACCTCAGCTTTACAACGTTTGGAGCCTTGGTGGTTTAATGAGCTCAAATTCATGCTTTTCCACAAACATTACCTGCCCAGGTACATTTCTGTATCTTTCCTAGGCTGTGGGGCCACCACAGAGCAGCAGCAGTTGCTTGGTGCTCCCCAGCCAAGCCAGTTTTTTTGGAAGACCGTGAGGAGGATGCTGCCTCCACTGCTCCTTCCCTGCAGCAGGCCTGGGGAGAACATGGGAGCGGTCAGACAGAGCAGCACCAGGCTGCCACACGCCAAAGGAACACCTCACCCCGGCCTGATGCACTTCTTCCATTCCAAGGAGACAGAGCCATAACAGCCCAGACGTGGCAGTCCCATGGCAGCTTTAGGTGATGTGAGTTATTAGCTATCCAATTCCCACTCCTCTCTTTGCCCCCAGCCATATGTTCCCACCTTCTCTCTTGCACCCGTACCTTTATGACTAAGTGGTGAGACAATTCAGGAAATTAGCCCCAAAAAAAGTAATTTTTTTTCTCATCACGTTAGCTTTTGGCTGGTTGAGCTCCCTCCAGCAGTTATGAACACTTACACTGTTGGCTGAGGGAGAGGGAACATGTGGCCAGAACCATCAGGGAGGGAACTGGAGACCCCTCTCCCTGTAAGATGGGACCATGCTGGAAGCACAGCAAAGGGCAAGCTCTGCCCCTCCCTATTTTACAGGGATCTTCCAAAGTTCAAAGGAGGATGAGTCTGGAACCCAGACTGGTTGTTTAGAAGGTATGATGTCAAATAGACATCATTGTCAAATAGAGAATTAGCTGTTTTCTGCAATAATTACTTTGATTTTTGCTGTGCAAAACTACAGCTACAGCTACTCCAGATCTTGCTGTTCTGTGGGAGAGATTCCCAGGATGCATCTTCCTTCAATAATCTCCTGTATATTGCTGCAACCGACTTGGGCACCTACTTAATCTGTGACCTTACAGCTCCTGTCAAGCAGACTGTGACCCTCTCTAGACTCGTATTATCCATTACCAAATTTTCATTTTTATTAAACTCAGCAGAGACTTTTTCCCTTCCCCTCTAGGAAGCATGAATTCTCTTTTGTCATTTATTCCACAAATGATTTATACCAAGAGCCTGTCAACCATAGGAGGTACTTGCTTGTGCTTACTATACCTGCAAGTAGCTCTGTCCTTTCTGGGTCATTACTAATAAAGCACTTATCCCTCATACAAGCACAAATGCCTCCCTGTGCTCTCATAGGTATTTATCTGAGCACTTCAGAGTCCTCAGTGGATTTATCCTCACAGCGCTCTGGCGAGCTGGGCATTGATGTGATTTCTGTTAGACAGATAAAGAACAGGGCTTGGAGACTGAATTCAGCTCTTTGCTGCTTCAAGGAGACTTAATCCCCTGAATCAGGATGCTGTAACCACCGATGATTCTTCCTTACTCTCCCCACCTGCTTCCTCTTGGGACAGCAGCAAACTACTCCTGGTTCATGCCACATTGTCTCTTTTACCAGACAGCCCCACTCCAGCGGAGCACTGCTGCTCCAGCCTGCAGAAGAGAAGGCTTCAGCCTGGGGCCATTTCTTACTGCTGAAGTGCTTATGAAAGAGCATCAAACCCCCACCTCCCAGCCTGCATGACCCAAATCATCACCCTCCATCCTGGCTCCCCATTCACAGATGACTCATGAGATGAAGTCTCCCTGCTGCTCAGCACCATCACTCCGCAGCCAGCCAGATTTCATGAACAACAGTAAAACAAATATATTTGTCTTGCAACTACAGCGCCAAGACAAGCAAGGAGCAAAGCTGGGGGCCAACTGTAACACCACAGATTTTGGCAGTCAGCCCTCTTTCCAGCTCCTTATATATTTTTCGTCCCAACTTTCCACCTAGGTCTCCCTCTTTTTGGTATTTCTGGGCAGATCATAACACCCACCAAAGAGCAACAAACGCCTGCGTGGCTCGGTGCTCGCTCTTGATGAATTAAGGCATCTCCACACTCTCTCCTCTCCCACTCTTTCCAGCACCACTTTATCACAGGCAAGGCAGAGAAACCTGTTGCTGCTGTGTTTCTCTTTTAAACCCTAAAGCCAACTGGCAAACTAGAATTTAACCACACAGCTGCTGAATGCAGTTAGATTAATAGATGGTGGCCAAACAAAACATTGCTTTTAAAATGCAATTTGTGCTTGGCACTGGACACATTGGGAAAATTCAGAGCAAGCTGCACTACAGACCAGCTCATAACCTATGCAGAAAGTGCTTTGATGCCCCCAGTTTATATCTGACAGCCTTAATGCATTTTGGAAAGAGGCAGTAGAGTAGAAAGCCCCTGCACTAAGATCATGACTGATGTAAGAAAACTCATTTTTGCTTCTACTTGCTTGTAAAATTCTATGTGTATGTGCACACCCCATTTTCCAAAATCTAAAAAAAGAAAAATCACAGCAAGATGGCAGAAAAAAATTGAGAAACTCTGGCAAGTTATCATTTTTAGCCTGAAAAGTCCTCCTCTATCGATCCAAAACATACCTTGCAGTTTTCTGGTGGCATGGAGGAAAAGAAGGTGTAACAAAAAGCTTCCACCTGATTATCTTGCCTGACCCTCATGCACCTCCATGCTGCTGTACTGAGCTGCAGCTGTGCTCATCTGCACAGGTTTTTATGGTCAGTCTCTTGCAAACAGAATACATATTTCCCCACCACAATAAAAGTTAGTTCAAAGCAGGCTGCTCCCACTGAAGTCCATGGGAGATTTTTTTTCTTCCATCATCTTGAGCAGGAGTTGGGTTGGGCTCACTGAGATCATTTGCTCCAGGAAAATCCTCACTTGTTGATTACAAATAAACACAAAGAATATTTTGTTTTCATTGATAACTCCCATTCCCCAAATAATCTGAAATTAATCCTCCAGTTTAATTTCAAGCTGCTTCTCTGCTGTGTTTGGTTGCTGAAGGAGAAAAGATTGTGGAGAAAGCACAGGTGAATTACATTTGCCCAACATTTTCAGCATTAAATAATCTGCACATAACTCAGACTCGCTCGAATGGTACACTGCACTGACCTGACATAAAATATAGCTCTGCTAAGCCAAAAAAGATAAAACAGGGATACCTTCATATTTAAAGGAGAAACAGTGCAGGATTTCAGACTTTAACGAGATACAGATGCCGACCACTGAATGAATCACTCTGCCCATAATTAAAGAGTCTTCTGATGTCTGAAGACTCTTCCTGTCATGAAAACTCTTGGATGCCATTTCATCTCCATCCTAAGCCTGATTTCAGACTGAAGGAAGGGAATCCAAATGTTGATGTCACCCCAGACACCACTTATATTCTCCATTTCCCTTTTGAAGAACTTGGTATTAATTTCTGTCTATTCGGGTTTTATGTTTTTATAGGTCTTCAGGCACCCTTAGAGCTAGACTGGAGATATGAAAAATCAACAATGAACCAAGGAATTTCCAGACACCATGCTTTAGCATTTCATGCAAACCAGCAGTATTTAAATCAGGGATCTCTCTCACTAACCCACAGTATAAAATTAGAAAATTACACTTTTGTGTACAAGAACGCAACAGAAACATCTCAAAGTTTTGTTGATGTTTCAACTGTAACAATTCAAGGATCTCAGGCAAGTGAAAGTCACAACAAGTTGGAGCTTTATTACTATTATTATCTAGCTGGGCTACCTGGGGGTAAAAATAAAAAGAAAAGGAAAGGCAGTGTCCAGGTACACAGCCTTTACATGAGATGCCCAAAAGCTTGTGTCTTACCTGGTAACTTGCAAGCCCAAAAAAGCCCCTTTCTTTTGCCAATTAGATTGGAATTGTCTGTTTTCATTTACTGACCATTACTACTCGCTGGGCACAAATAAATCTCTTGGCTTTTCTGCTATGAGGTAAAAGAATGATTTAAAAATAATTAATAAATCACTCTTATCTTGAGCTGAATTATCAGCTAAGGGTGCTCTTGCTTTGCTGCAGCCTCCCCAGGGAAGCTGGTCCCCACACTGAACTAGCCCTCATGCTGCAAATTTCTCCTCAAGTCTCTTCTGACAGCCTGTATCCTCCCTGAATGGTGATGTTCAGAATGAAACGTGCTGCACCCACCACCAGAACTGAATAAAGGGAACAAAATGCTTTGAATATTTTGTAGGAAACCATATTTCTATTTCCTGATGACTTTTTTTCCCCCCTACAAAAAGATGCCATTGCAGATCCCTGGACATTTAGTGATCAAGCTCCTGTAAACCCCAAACCCTCCACTCACATTTTATTTTATTATTTCTGGTAGAAGAGGTACCTGACCACTTCTGGTCTTTAACAGTTCATTCCTTCTTTGCTTAGCAGTGCTAAGCTGGAACACACTTTTTTCAGACCTTTTCTATTATTTCAGATCCCCTGGATCCTAGTCCTGAACTTGGCTGTGCCTGTACCTGTCTCAGCTGGGCAGGACCTGCAGGGTAATTGTGATCACTGGTGTGTCTTCCCAGTGTTAACGGAGATGGACACTGCTGAGGGAGCTCCACCTCTTCCAGAGACTGCTGCCTTCTACATGCTCAGAAACAACTTCATCATCTTTATCATACTTTCCTGAAAAATATTCCCTAGGCATTACAGGCTTCCCAGCCCACAGCTCCTCCCTTTCTCCCTTTTTGAAAGATATCCCATTAAATTCTCTTTTCTGCAGTCTTCTCAAGCCTCATTTGTCCTCCACAGATTTTCGAAGATTACCACTAATGGCACTGAAATCACTTAAGTCAGTTTTCTCTATCTGGAGCTGAATTCCTCCAGGCTCTGCTAAGCATTCAAACCTATTCTTTCCCTCTTTTCTGAAAGCACACTGGCTGCAGCTGACCCTCTCAGGAAGAACAGAAGGAATAAAAAGTCATTTGGTACTTCTGCTTTCTCACTTCCATCTTCTGAGAGCTTCTCCTTTCCACTGAGCAGCAGACTAACTCATTCCCTGGCCCAGCTCTTGCTGCAAACACATTCATAGAAACCCCTCTGGCTGCCCTTTTTGTCTTTTGCCAATTGTAGCTCATTTGGACCTCAGCTTCTCAATTTTCTTTGCATGTTCATGATAAAATTACTCTCAATAGTTCTACCTACCCTCCAATATTTTTATGTTGCTTTTGAGTTTCAGATCATTAAAGACCCCGTGATTTAGCTAAAGTAATCTCTTACTATGTTTCCCATCTGTCCTCTCCATTAAGTGAGTTCTACTTGTGCATTGAATTTGTTTCTCTAAGAAACCATTAACTCTCCCAAACTTCCTCTTCACTCGGAGCCGCTTGCCAAGACTGCAGCTCTGAGCTGACTGAAATCCACTTCCCTGAAACCCATTGTCTTCCCCATGCTGCTCTCCCTACTTTCCTTCTTAATAATCAGCAGTCTGGCAACCCAGAAATGTTTTTGTTTTAAAAAGGCTATTCTGCCCAGGTGGACTCATTTCCTAAATTTCCCAGGGACTCAATTCCAGTTACAGATCAGTTTGCATCTGTTCTGCTTTGGGTTCTGGAGATGAACAAGGGTGTACTTCAAGCACTTAGAAGAAATTTTCTTGCCAAAGTACCACAGCCAAACCTGCTACAAAGCATTGCCCCAAAATAGAGGAACTGGCAAAGAATGAAGGGAGTGGGATTTTAAAAAAAAAAAAAAAATCTCAGTTTATTCTGGAAGGACAGACAACACATCCTCCAAAGCATCTGAATCTTCAGCTCAGTGTCCTTAGAAAAGGCTGCAGAGTCTGCCTCGCTGCTGGCAGAAGATATAATGAAGGATTTAAGTACAGGTTGTAAAATTCTATGTGCTGCCTTAGATAATTTATACCTTTCCAAATGATGCCTCTCCATTCCTCAGATACAGGAGATCACCCTGGAGGAGTCAGCCCTGACCCCAGTCCTTTCAACATCCTCTCTCTGCACAGGGGATACTTATATCCTCCAGCCGTGCTTCGCTCACAGTAGCAGTCGATAGCAAAGAGCGACTTAGAGAGAGGAGCTCAGAAAGAACAAATATTTTTATAGCAGCCCCCTAATACTCCAAGCAGGATGGGAAGACGACAGCATGTACAAGGGAGCCATTGAAAACAGCACTGCTCCTAACATGTGCTTGGGAAGATATCTGTTATCTGGGGCTTGCCAGCTGGCTCCTGTGTGCACAGCATCACCCTGCCTTTAACTCTGTTTGCTTTGCCGTTCCCACAAACGCAGTCTTTGCCCTGCACAAAACCCCCCTCCTGCTGTCAGCTGTGATTAACCAGCCCCAAGGAGCCCCAGCCAGCCAGGCTGCAGCAGGGCTGGTCCCACAGGAAGCACAGCTACCCCACACAATCCCCCAACAGATGAACGCTGTGCCCTGCACTGAGGAGGAAGCAGACTCTCCACCCAGGTCTCTGTTCATCCTGCCATCCTTCCCAACACCAAAACTACCAATGGTTGACTTTTGCAACTTGGCACTGAGCATCCCTGGGAGGACCTGCATCCCATCTCCAGCTCCACCTCATCCTTCAGCAAGGGGGATTCTCCCGCCCCACTCCTGAAGCCGAGTTATCACCCAGAAGAAACCTTCCTTGACCCTTACAGAAAAGCAGGACACATCAGCCACAGGATTAACAGAGACTAAGTGTGGTGCAAGCAATGAGTTATCCACAACCTGATCCATATTACCAGCTTAATTTCTGGCTGCTCCCCATTGGGCCATACAGCTTCTCTGAACATTTTAAGCTTCATCTTAAAACAACTGAGGTCCTTGCTCCCATTACAATCTTTGGCCAAACACCACGCCTAAGAACACATGGATCCTGTCAATTTGCCCTCTGATGCAAATTAGGACTATTACATTCCCTTACTGATGCTGCATTTCCTCTGTTAATTTACTTTTACCCAACTATTTGCACCTCCATCAAACATCCTAAGCTGTCTGTATCAATATTTGGGTTGCTGGTTTATTTTTCTTTCTAGCTTGTTTCCATTTATGTTGTGCTTCTCCATTTAATATTAAATCGACAGTGACAGATCATCACCCTTTTTCTAAATTCACTAAATGGTTTAATAATATAATTTTGAGAAACAGATTTGTGGCTCGCACGCACACACCAAGGCAAAATAAAGATGACAGCGCATTTGAACAAGGCAGCAATAAAACAGTGATAGTAATAAAGAATAAAAATGCTATATCAGGTTGCCATGGGAACCAGCATTCAAGGACTCCAGGTAACGTTGTAAAACATGCCACTGAGCATAAAGCAGCTAAGCAGGTTAAGAGGTTATTTATTAGGCTGCGACACGTTGTGCAGTGCCCTCTGGTGAGAGCGCAAGAGAGGCACAAATGGGCTCAAAACCCAAGTATTTGAGCCCAGGAGCGTCACCCAGGCACTGTCAGCCTGGCAGCTGCACAGCTGGGAAGGAATGGCACAGGCCCCAGGCAGTGAGCACAGGTCAGGCACAGGCAGGGCTGTGCAGGGTGACACCAGGACACGCACCCACAGCTGCTTTAATCTGCCCCCTTTGCCAGCCACGAGCACCACAGCGCTCACAGGGAGCCACCAGGGAAACACCTCCCTAGGTGGGATGTGCCAGCTGCTCTTCCTGCTGAGCGTCATGGGACCAGCTAAGATGAAAGCCACAGCAGGTATGATTAAAGCCAGTAACACAATCCTTGGGCACAGTGTGTTTTCTTCAGGACTGAAAGTGGAACTTGTTCCATGCCCAGAAATTTTGCTAAAATTAGCAACAGTTCCCCACGTGGAGAGGTTCCAAACCCAGGCTCAGAGTCCCAGGAGCTCAGGGACATGCACCACTGCATGATGAGCACAAATGACTTAACAGGGTAAGGAGCCCATGTGCAAACAACAAAAAACCAACTCAGTAATTCAATTCAGCTCCAGATAAAACCAGCCCAAGGTGTTCTGTCCTACCTACAAGACAAAAACACAGAGATACCAATCAAACACCTTGAGCATCTTGTTAGAACACCCCCCACACACAACAGAGGATGCTGCAAAGCCTTTTGAGTGCAATGTGCTCCCCTGCACCTCACCATGACTGCCCAGGCTCACGGGGACATGTTCATGATTGCCACCAGCAGACATCCAGCCTATTTCCAGCTACCATTGGTTAACATTAAGCATTCAGCTGGGGGAGCAGAATAGACTGCTTACAAGTATCACAGCACAGGGTTTTCTTTTTTCCCACAGGCCTTTCTGTAGAGAAATCAATACAAAATCTAGTTAAATGATTTTGAATAAACGCTGTTAACATTTTGTATAGATTGGCTCCTCCAAAATGGAATCAGAGCTAACACCATCCTGATCCATCATCCTTCCTGCTACACCTAAAATAATGGAAATCATAACAGAGAGAGGATGATTTTTAAGCCTGCCAAAACCTGCTAAACACAAGCCATGGCTGGATTAGCTTTTTCTATTAGCAAAGCCTATTTAGCCTAATATTCTGCAGTGCTTTCTATGCAGCTTTCCTGTTGGGATGAGGGTGAGTGCATGCCCAGCCTGCCAGCACTACTCTGCCAACAGCCAGCTCCCAAACCCACCACAGCTCTGTGGCTAGAAGCGGATTTGCATTTGTCTTTATACTGCAGAAATACTGCTGGGAGGTGGAGGGGGCCTGGAATATGAAACCCATCTCTCCTTGTTTTCCCCTGCACCGTTAAAGCTGTCAATTCAATTCTCCTCCCACTAAGTGGCACCAATGCACCGCAAACCACAACGAAAACATCTGTACAGACAGCTTATAAATAAATATTCCCCTGTCTTCCTGAGCCTAGCCCGCAGCAGGGGAAATCAAACAAGCAGGGGCTGTGTGCGGGAAGGGGCGCCGGGGCTGCCGTGGGCCAGCTCTGCCCCAGCCCTCCAGGTATGGCTCTCCTCCCTCACAAAACCTTTAATTACCTTTCCATGAAGGAAATGCAGCTTACAAGGACACAAAGAAAGAAAAAGTCAAAGAGGTAATGTTGTGTTAGTTGCACACCCAATACCTGCTCCCTCTTTCAGAAGAAAAGGGGTGCAGGGACAGTAGCAGACCTTGAAACCCATGGAGTGTTGAGCCAAGCACAATCCAGACTCCCTGCAGTTGAACTGCATATAATCCACACCACAAATCACACCCTGAATGCCAGGCACTGCAGTTTTTCTTCCAGACAGCCCTTGTGAGGCTCTTTTGTTCAGGCGAGCTGTAAGAACTGCCCTGAGTTCCTGGCTGAATCACCCGAGGCTTTGCCCAGCAAAGCCCAACACTTGTGTTACTGGAGAGCAGGTATGTGGGGCAAAAATAGCTTTGCTGTAAATCAAATCTACTGCAAAAAACCAAATCTATGGCTCAAACTTACTGTAGTTGGGAAAAGGTTATGAAATAACAAGCCCCATTTCTGTTAACCATCAGGCAAGAATAGAAACTAACAGGGAAAAATGTCTAGCAAATATCTTTTCACCAGTGCTTTTGAGAGAAGTGGCAATTAGCCAAAAATACCAGTACAAATGCCAACAACGAGCAGTTTGGGACATCTCAGTTTCCCCTACCATGGCCTGTCATTTGGAAGAGCAATGCCCATGGTCTCTCCAAAGTGTGGAAACAAAGTCGTGTGTTGAGCAAAGAGCTGAGCAGTGCCTGGACAGGAGGAGCAAGCCCAGCAGCAATGGACGATTGGTCTTGGTGGTTTCACCACCATCTGCCTCACATTTGCTCCAGCAGAAAGTTGCTAGAACACAGCAGCTCTGTAACACATTCCCATGCAGGCCAGCCTGGCCAGACACATAGATCCCAGTGCTGGAAGCTGACAGACATTGACTCCTCCAGCCTAGGAGAACTGCCTGTGGCTGACAGCCACCACACTCCAGACCAGACATACCAATCTGCCTTCCTAAATTAGCAATATGCAATGGACACAGAGGAATAACTTGCCTTCATCTACAACAGAGCTGAACAGCCACAATCACCACCTTTTTATATAGCAAGTCTGAGCAGTTGTCCCTAAGGGGAGAAAGATATCCCTAAGGGGAGGAAAACAGAGTTCATAGACACCTCCTGTGTTTGTTTTTAAAACAACACTCACAGATGTAGTACTGACATTAAACCTCCTGTGCCCTGAAGATGAAACAGGGAATAAAAGAATCCCCTTGGTCTAGAAGCATTCCAAATACACTGCACTGAGCACTGGGGCATCACGTCACTGGCCAGGGATGTTGACTTGCTTCTTTATGCTCCCTCCACCTCTTCCCAATCCAACAGCTGATTATTCTGTTGTTTGCTGTAGACTGAAGTAATTAAGCTTAACCCTAGTCCTGTGGGAGTCCCAGAGAAGGTTAGTGATCCACAGGCATGACATGCTGTTATTTATAGCTGATTAAGTTCTATTTATCTACATTTAAATGTTGCAGGAGATGGGAAGAGATCCCAAAACACATCTGTGTCTTATTAGAAACACCAGCTGTGTGTGGTAGCTTGAAGTTTGCCTTTCTTGAGAGGTTATAAGGAAAAGAAAAACCAACCCTGAATAACTCAAATTCTTCACTGTAGCTAAATAAATTGGTGTGGTTAAGTCATAATCTTCAAGATGTAAGCCTGCCATCCCATACAACTGACCTGCTTCTGGGGTCAAACTCAAGCCCAAAATTAACCAGGCCACTTTTACTTTAAGACCGTTCATGTCTTAAGAGACAGGAGAAAGGTGACCAGCAGGTCACAAACCAGATCTTTAGAGGCATAACTTCTGCGCATCTATGCATTCTGTAACAGCACTGTGGTTTCACTAGTTAGACCCTCTTCACGTATATGCTCTATTTTCACACACACACACACAGGAAGACAAGCAAACTGAGGAGATACAGCTCTGTCACCACCTTTTCCTCCAGACAGATGTGGTGCTAGGGCCCACAGCAACCACTGAGACTGGTGTTAAAACGTTGGTGCAATTCGAGTTATTGCCTTTTTGGGGGTAGAGAACAGTAACAAAATAACTTGCATGCAGGATACACAAAGAGTTTCAACAATAGTATCATCATAATTCAGAGTCAGGCTCTAGAGGAAGGGACACCATTGTCTTGTCACTATTTTCACCAATTCACAGGGGTAATGCAGAGTTTACCTCATAATTGCCAAAGTAGAACGTGCTGAAGGAAGCAGTAAGCTAAGGTCTCCTTCTGTAAGGAAGTGCTAATTGAAACATCCAGATAGCAACAGGGACATAGAGAAGGAACATCTAACTCTTGTGGCTGCAGAACTGTAACTCTCCTCAAGATGCTTCCTAGGAACCAGAAGAAGGACACAGAATCTTTGCCTTTTCCCACTGCAAACCATCAGTGAGCGGCAAGATTTTGTTGGTAAGTTCCAGCCCAGAAGAGCTGGCTGAATTTCACTTTTAGCAGCACCTGAAATGGAGCTTCAAATGAATGGAGATTCAAAATGAAACTTTAAGGTAAAAAAGCAAAACCTCTGGATTTTGCAAAGAATGTTTTGAAATGCCTCACCTTGGCTTTTCCACCTTCTCCTCGCACAGGAATCAGTGACACTGTGCCCACAGCAGCTCTGAGAAACTGTGCATCTTGACGGGAAGACCCACAGGGACTACTTTCACCCAAGCCACTGCCTGCAGTCTTCTGATGTACAATTAACTGTCTGTCAATCACCCCACCACAGACCGAACTGCAGCTCCCTTGGGCTTCCTTTGCAATCCTCACCCACAGTTTGACCTGGGGGCTAAAAGCCACCCTGCTTTCCCTGGAGTTCTCTCTGAGCTCCTGGCTCTGACCATCCCCATCCATGCAGAGGCCAGTGCAGTGCTCCTGGCTCTCACCAGTCCCAGCCCACATCTACTCGAGTGATGCAGCCATGGGCTGATGTTAACAGAGCGTTAAACCTCAAACTGGAGCATGGCTGGACCAAGTCTGGGATATTTCCAGTTTCCCCTAGGAAGGCAATGCTGCCAGCTCTTTGTTTTGTACTGAGGCATGTGATAATTTGGCATCATCTTCTAAGTTCTGAAATTTGCTGGAACAAAAGAAATGTTGAGCTTTCATTAAGAGGAAAAAACAAAGTGTACAGTCTCAAGTCATAAACACAGACTTGCAAATACAGCCCATGAGTGCCTGAATACAATTAAGAAGACTAAACCAGTACTCATTAAGTATCTTCGTTGCTGGAGAGCTTATTTGTTCGTTCTTATTATTTGATTAGATTTGATAACTCCAATAGTTTGGAGTTGTATTTCTGCTGCCGTTCATCTGTTGCTAAATTCCTCTTTCACAGGCCTCCTTGACAAGCCTAAGAAATTCAGGTGGTCACTCTGCAGTGATATTTTAAAACTGATGTTTTGAGATATACTAATATAGAGAATTATCAATCCCTTAAATTTCACTTACTGGTGCTTTTAGATTACATGTTTCAGCAGTTGCAGGCAGGCATGGGCATACATTCACTTACTCAACTGCCAGAAAAGTTCCCCTCATATTATAGCAAAAATAGAAGCATTTCAGTTTAAAAACAAAGAAAAAAAACCCCAACAAAAACAAAGCCAACAATGAAGCAAAGCCTGGTTACTCCAGAGTACAGTTTCCTCTGGTACTTTGTGTTGCAATTATTGACATATCCCCAGATAGGCAAACTTATGTGGTCCAAAGTTTTGTTGAGTACTTTGTAGAACACGTTGTGCCTGAGCCAACTGGAGTAAACTTAGTGTGCTATCAGGCTGACGAGTAGAACAGGGGACACACCAGATTTGCTGCTAAAGGGGGAAAAAAAAAAATCACTGAGCTACACAAACCACAATAAAATGCAAAACCAAATTCAAGCATGCTACAAGAAACAGGTTTGAGTTGCAACCACCCTGACATCTCATGACTCTTTGGTTGGATGAACAGCACAAGTAACCAAGATAAGGAAGCACCAACACCCTCCACTTCCCTATAACTTCAGCTACAGTTGAATACAGCTCCTGGCAGAGCCACACCTCATAACCACAGGACAAGAGTATCTTCAGGTACCCACAACAGCAGCAGGGTCATCTAACAACAGCAATACTTCTTTCTCATGTCTTTTTTCATAATGTTTTAACTTCATCCTTTGGCTGGACAGGCTAAAAACACATGAGCAGAGATGGAATGCCTGGATGCACTGCTTTACTATTAATCCTAATAAGCATGAGCAGAAATCTGAAAGGAAACACTACAAAGGATTTTCACCACAAAAATTCAACCTCAATTTCCATTTTCTAACCATAGTCCTATAACTTCAGAATTTTCCTTGTTGTTCTTATGAGTTCCTCTGCTTCCTCCTTTCAAATTCTATTTGCACAAAAAACAAACCTATCTGAATTTTTCTGGAAAACTAAGCGGTGTACGCTTTCAGATGTGCAAGAGCTGCTGAGTGCCTAATTTATTAGAAAAAAAGGCAGAACCAAAATACAGCCATACCATATAAATCACATTCAATAAGAACTAGAGAAAAACACCACACTGGTTTCTGTAACCCTGTTTCTGTCCCATTCATTGCATGCAGATGGGATGAGTTCAACTGGAGGCTTGTTACTAGTCTCCATTTAAAAATAACCCCACAAAATCACAAATCCCAAGAGATAATGGAGTCAAAAATAGTATGAAGAACACAAACATGCAGCACAGATTTTTAAGGGCTGGTGTTTTACATCTCTATTCAATGAATTGCTGTAAACTAACAGATTGTTACAGGAACTTTAGGGAAGCACCCAGGAGAAAGCTCCCAAGCCTGCTGTGCCACCCAGCCTTTTGTATCCTCACAGCTTGTGAAACTGCCCGGCTCAGAGCCTGAAATGGGATGGGATGGCAAGAGGTGCAGCAGTACCTTGTTGTTCTTCTCTCCCTCAGCATTCACCTGCACTCCTCAGCATGGGTCCCCCTCCTCTACGAACATGCACCGCTCCCCACAAGTGCTCAGAAGAGGCTGTGTGGCTCAAAATAACGAGGATCTAAAACAACAGCTTAAGCACTTTAACAAAAACATAAAACAAAAGAAGAGAAGGGGGGCGGAGGGAAGAAAAAAAAAAGTAGTGGAATAAATCCAAGCTTAGCTCTTGCAGCTCAGAGCCCCTGGCAAGTGCCAGCAGTTTCAAAAGAGCTGTAATCTCTAAACTGTTATCAAGGTTTTATCGCACTCCAGTTCTTATCTAAACCAAACAATCACTAGAACAGCAGCTGATAAGGCATCCTGACAAGGTAATTTCAGCAATTTAAATCCACTGCTACAGCCATCATACACTGAGAATATTTTAACACCCTTTCCAGTTTAACCTCTAATCTCTCTTCCTCTGTTCTTTCCAAACACAAGGCCAGTTTTTCTCTCCTGCAGCCAGGCACACTTCCTGCCCTCATTCGTGTTCCAGGCAGGTGCCCTTTGAGCTCTCCCCGCCGGTGTGTGCAGCCCAGCCACCAACGCCAGCTTGCTTAATCAAAAGGATCATTATTTTCCCTCTGAATTCAAGTGGCCATTTTCGCCAGCTCGACAAAGGTCCATCGTTAAAAGCGCTGGCTGCATCTGTCACAGGCTGCTGTGTGGGAGAGGAGAGGGAAATCAAAGGCAGCAAACACGAGGCAGGATTAGCTCCAGCCCTGGCGTGACTGGGTGTAACACGGGAGAAACATGCTCTTTGTAGTCCCGTGGGATTTTCACCTAGAACATCTCACCTACATGCCACAAAGCAGGATTAGCTCAAAGGCTCATCTTCCAAAATCATTCACTGGCCAGAACATCCAGTGTCTCTCTCTACATTTTTTTTTTTCTTGCAACAGACTTTTTACATCAGGCTAGATTTTGATATATGGGACATCTGAAAACACTTATTCATGCTAAATGTAGCTGGCAAATGACATATAAAACCAAAACAAAACCAGCTATCTCTACTGGACAGAAGCATCAGTCCATCTGATGCAACTTTCTCTGGTCACTAGACACTGCCTTGACATACTTTCTAATTATTTCTCTCTTTATGCTGGAGCAGAGAAGTGGTTTTAAGCTACTAAGACATTGCTATGGCTCCAATGCTAAGGCACTTGGCCTATAAGGCACTTGCCTATATCACATATTGTTTATGTACAGAGGACAGGGCAGAGCAGCTTTAGAACCAAAGGAGTTTACCCTGGGCTTTCGACGAGGCCGGGGAGCTGAGCTCAGCTCTTGTGCAATGGCCCTGGGCACACCCAGCACCTGCAAGTGCAGCAGAGAGAGCAGCAGAACCACCAAAGTCACCCAAGTGACCAGAGGAGAGCTCCTGGACGAGCCTGTGGCCAGGTCCCTTCTGTGGTGCCATCACTGAGTGTGGCAGAGATCTTGTGTTCATGGGAACAGAAAATGAACGGAGCAAACTAGAGGAATTGCTCAATTCCCTCAAGTTGAGCTTCCCAAATCATGAAAGGGAATTCAAGGTTTCTTGCTATATGCGCACCGAGGAGGGGCGGAAAACCAACCAGATGCTGCAAACCCCAAGAAATCCGTTCCCTAAAGATGGAAAATTCTTTTACACCCTATTTCAAAACCTTACTTCAATCAAAAGTTAATGATTCAAGAGACGTACCAGATGCAAACTCCCATTTTCCTCTATAAATCAGTGTCTGACATGTGAAATGCAAACTAATTTGTTTACATTACAAGACTTAAATGTGGTTAAAGAAATATTAGAGTGTCTTCAGTTTTAATCAGAAAAATATATCTTGACTTCCAGAAAAATTACCCAGCACAGGTAGGAACAGAACTATAAATATACCATGGTAGCCTTCATTAGCCCAGAGAAGAGTTACTTCCTTTCTCTTACAATGTAAAAACCAGTATTTTTTTCACCCCTGAATACATCTGACTGGGAAAGCATTGGGTCTCTGACATCAAGGAAACCTACCAGTGGTGGTCTGATTGACTGAGTATGAAAATCTGGGTATGTATGAATATTGCTCTAAAGGAGATGACACCAACATCTGGACAGCATGAGTGCCTATCACATAGGAACAAAGTGATCATCTAGCTGTAGAAGACATGCAGTTTTTACCAAAATACACATCATCTTTGTGTTCCTCCTGTAAGGCTTTTTAGGGAGGTTATTTGGGCTGGATATTGTGTTCTAATGGGTTCCTACTGTATAATACTTGCAAGGGCTGTGCATTACCCTGGGTCCAACTGCTCTGCTCCGAGGAAAAATGAACATCACAGTTCAACCTGTTTCTTCAGCCAACCTGAGGGCACACTAAGCTTGCCTGTGAAAGCACAGTTATGATGCAGCCACTCAGCATTTAAAACATCCAATCCAACCCACCATAAACTGTCACTTCAGGCATTTATGGCAGACAGTAAACACATGCTTATCAGGGAACTGCACCCTGCAAGCTCAGCCAATGGAGCAGTATTTCTTATCAAATCAATGGCTTATCAGGGAACTTCACAAAAATAAAGGTTACACCATACGGTCTCCTCCTTTTCACCTCTGCTCCATCAAGATGTACAACTCCAATTAAAGCTACATCGCTCAGACTTTGTAGATTTGCTTCCTCCTTGCCTGTCCTTGAAAGCAAAAGCCTGCCTTTCAAGCAGAGCACCTGGAACAACTCCCTGCCCAGCTGTGCTGAGCTGGAGATGCAGTGCCTCGAGCCCGGCCCTCAGCCGTGCCCATGGCCCGGCGTGGGGCCTGCCCGTCCCCGTGTGGGCTTCCTGCACCCCAGTGACACCTCCAAGGCCAGAGCCAGCAGGGATGAGCGTGATGGGTCTGCACAGCCACTGCAATCACAGGGAGAGCACTGCTGCTGATGGTGATTTGGTTAACCCTATTGACAGATGAAAGTAAACACCCCGTACCAAAATAGAAAAGAACTCAGATTCCCTTTTACTGAGAGCTGTCTAAAAATGTGAGGTCACACTGCATGAACAAGGGCATTTCTGAAGCAAGCAAAAGTTGGTGGTTTTTTTTACCAATTATTAAAGCTCCTTCAGAAGCCACATTTCTCCACAGAAAATGAGTTATTCCTCCTTCAGTGGTTGTTCTGTCCCACACCACAGCCTTACTCTCTTACTGGCAAAGTAACAACAGCCCCCTCAAACAGAACAGGTTGGATGCAACCTACTGCCCATAACTCAAATGAACTTAATTAATGATCTTCTAATTAACTTCTCTTTAACAGTTGATGTCATTATTAGATCATCTTCCATCCATAAGTTTACAGCAGAGGCACTGGAAAGCACCCACATGAACAGCAGCCAGATGGAGACCGAGGAGCAGGTGTCTTGAGTGGTTACTCATGCTGTTACCTGAAACAATTGCTATTAAGTGCCTTCACACATTCACACATGAAAATTCCTAAATTGCAAAGGATCAGAAGAATTTCAGGTGCTGAGCTGCTAAGCTGATCTTCAGGCTAACCAAAGACTTCTCTGCTTCAGGGAACAAGGTTGGTGAAGTTACTCAAGACAAGAAAACGACCCTCTTGACTTTTTTTTTAATTCAAATCAGGTCTTTCAGATTACAAAGCAGCTGTCAGTACTATCACAGAACTAGTGAATAATGACTTTTAAAAAATTCAATAGAAGCAGCCCAGCTACTTTACACTATATAGTTCTGGTCAATCCAAGCTTCTGATCTTGACATGTAACCACTCCTTCTAAAAGCTCTAGCTCATCAGATATAAATTAACCTGAAAAATGGAATTACCCTGTAAAGTGGTCTGCTATTTCCCTCTACATTTTACAAGATCAAAGAATAAAACACTTGGGGCCTATAATCTGTTGCTGACAATACTTGATTTTGCTGAGCTGTACAGTCTGGAACAAGAAACATTCATTTCTACCTAGGAGACAGAGATGGATTTTAATCAGTATTATCCAAATTACTGCAGCCTGTGCTGAAGCCTGAGCTCCTCCTTGGGTGACTAGGAATGCTTTCCATCTACAAG
This sequence comes from Phainopepla nitens, assembly GCA_013400175.1. Taxonomy (NCBI): domain Eukaryota; kingdom Metazoa; phylum Chordata; class Aves; order Passeriformes; family Bombycillidae; genus Phainopepla; species Phainopepla nitens. The sequence continues at coordinate 176,566 of VXBQ01003998.1, read as the reverse complement.
AGTTTTCCTGTTGATGAGCTGTTATTTGGGTTTTTTGGGGTTTTTTTTGGAAAATCTTGAAAAATAACTATTCATCTATTGTATCAATACTAACGACAACTTCATTGTCAAGTAAAAAAAAAACATTAAAGCCCTTAATTTATTTTTTAAACTTCTTTAAAGTATCATCATATAAATCTGAACTGTCTTTATGGATTACCTATGCGTGCTGTTGTTACCAAGCCAGGTTAAATTTAGTTCTAATGTAATGCACTTCTCAGTGAACTCATAAACACAATCCCCCCCCTTGATAAGCAAGCAATAAAACGGTGTCCTTTATTGCCACCAAGGTGATTCCAACTTTAATATATCTATTATTTCAGTACTGAGATTATTTTGCTGCAGCAAATTGAATTCTTCATGAAGGAAATAAAAGAAAATGCATGAGAAATGCTGAAACAAAACTCAAGGCTCAGTGAGAGACTAGAGAACAGAAAATTTCAGAGAAACTGAAATTAGTACTGATATTACAAGAAAGAATAACTTAGAATAACATTATTTCTCACAGTGTTGCTGGGATAATTTGAACACTGTCAAGACTAAGCATTTTTATACTGCACTTCATCTGAGACTACCAGAGAAGAGGCATTAAACAGTTCAGTTCCAGCTGCCTCAAGGACAGAATTCCCAGCTTCCAACACATCAACCTGCAGCAGGCAAAATGCTGCAAGTGGAACCTGAGGTCTTATTTCCGACTCATGCTTTCTCACTGTTGTGAAATCCTTCCTTTTCGACAGCCTGGATCTGACTTCCAAATTACTCTTCTCCTAGCGTGCAAAAAAAATTGGGAATGGGTTGAAAGATCATGGATAGTCCTGAGAATTTACTCAATTTGTGCAAAGATTTAGAAGACAAGTTAACCATCTGCTCTGTGTTAGAACAGCTGAGACTCAGAACTCTTGTTCCCCTTTGTGATCTTAACTCCACAGGCTCCAGAAATGTTTTCATTAACACCAATTTTGTATTCAGAGAATCAGATACTACCATCATCATCCTAAACCCCCGTTCAATGCTTGGCAACACGCAACAGTTTTTAATCAATACTAAAATGATTCACAAACTGATAGAGGATTGGAAATATATGCACAATCTCCCATCAGAGGACGAGTCTATTGTCATTGAGCAGTTCAAGCTTCTCCTTCAGGTGGTGATCTGCCATAAGCAATTAGAAGAGTTTGCACTGCATTTTCACGTTTCAGTAAGATAACTAGAATGTTTCTCAGCAAAAGAAGGACTGAAAACAGAACTGGGATCTCTAGAGTATAGCACAGTGCTGTATACCCCAACTACCACTCCAACAAAACCAACTAAGTTGGAAAATTAGGAAAATAACAAGAAAAAAAAAAAAACTCCTATCTTCTACCATCTCACCAAACTGAAATCAAGCAGTCAAAACACGCTGGCTGCACCCACACAACAGAGAAATCGAAGGGAAAGGCAGGACCAGAACTATTTCCCTCCTACCTCCCACCTTCAGCTAAGGCAGCCCCAGTTCCCCAGGTCTGTTTCCCCTCTCTGCCACGGAAAGCCCACCTTGCCCAGCCACAGCCTGGCTGAAGCTCCCACAGCACCAGGGACTGTGATTATTTGGGCTGACACAACCCTGCATGGTCCCCAAGAGCCAGGGAAAGTTTGTTCTTCACTGCAGTGAGAACAAGAAATGGTGGAAGTCAAAGATGAACAATGAAAGAAAAAAGTAGAACCAGAGAAGTGAAAGCCACAGGACAGGTAGAGAGGCAGGTTAATTATTAACACTGAAGACTTACCACCCCTAAATCTTTAAAAATGTTTAACTAGCAGAGCCGCAGTAAGGAAAGTGCATGGTTGAGTCTTCTCTCCATTTTGCAGAGGAGGAAACTGAGGTGAGGAACGAGCTCTGAAAGCCACAGAGAAGAGCACAGCAACCTGAAAAAAAACGTGTCTGGCTTCTAATCCTGCCTGCTAGACTGGAAGTCCTCTGCTCTGTTTTATCCTCTTCTAAACCTTGATCAGGAAAGTGAGTATCAGTAACTTTTAAGTAACAAAATACTTACTTATGAATTGAAAAGCATTTGCTACAAGGGACAAAATAAAAAAGCTGACCTTTGACATTTTTGAAAGCTCAATAAAGGCAATAGGAAGCTAAATTGTATCGTGCACCAATAAACCGTAAATTATTTTATGATATGAGAGGTTACTTAATCTAAAACTATAACTATTAAGGAGAGTGATAAGAGATAAGGAAGGTAAAGACTCAGGGACTTTTCAGTCTCGTATCTTATCACTTCTGGTGTATTATTAACCAGCTTGATTCACAATATCCCAGTTACTTTGTGATCTTTCCACAGTTGAAAACTATTACCAAATGTGAAGTATCCAGAACTTTGTTCAGTTGTGCTACTAAAACAATACAATCTTGTTTTTGATCATGCATTCAAGCCACAGTAGCACCAACATAAGGAGTTGTAAATCCCGTAGATTTTTTTTTCTTAAGCCTGTGTAAACTTTATTTAGATTTTACTCTGAAAAGGACAGTATGAACACTTACGACTCCTCTCCAGTCAACACACTTTTTAATCCACTTTGCAGAGATTAGTAAACTGCTCTCTAATATATTGCTTTGACACCTCTCTAACCAATTAAACAAAATTTTCCAGCAGGCATTGATTTATGTTAGATGTCCACAAGAATACTGACATTAATAAAGCTGATTGTATCTCTCACCACAGAAATTACTTAATGACAGAACCACCGTGCTGCACATTCACCTGCACCCAAAGGAAATCAATTTACCAGCTGAACCACCCACCTGCTGTTAAATCTTTTATTTAGCTTGCATTGTTATTGATTTTAATTGAAGAAATCATGATGTGTCATAGCTTGTACTGCCTGAAAACTAAAAACTCTTTAATGTGCTGTTAAAACTGCAGGTTGTCTTGTCCACAGTGGAAGAGTATTGCCCAGCTAAATCCCCGCATCACAAAGCTGCAGTCACACTGCACCTATGATTGTTTTAGCTGTTGTAAACCATAATGGTTGGATAAGACAGCTCCAAACAGAGTACTGGGGCTTGGAGAGAGAGAGGTATTATTTTATTAAATGCAATTCATCTTCTTACCCTCTAAATCCTCTATCTGGCCAAGACTTATCAATAATCTCTCAACTTCAAAAGGTTAATGAGTGTAAAATATTGGCACGTACTGGAACCTCAGGGACATAACTGCTCGGGGACTTCAATGCAACATAAACCTACACAGAGGCCAGAAAATGTGGCATCTTCTCCAGGTCAATGCTCCTCCTGCATCTCAGCAAATGTGACAGCTGATCATCAGGATGCCGTGCACATCAGGCAACTGGTATGGCTAAAAAACTCCCAAAAGATGGAAGAAAAAGACAAAACCAAAACTAAATCATTAAGAGAAAACCCAGAGTTGTCCTGCCACAAGGCAGCAGCTGGCATTAGGGAGAAGCCATCTGGAAAGAGGCAGCAGTGCTGCTTTGCAGCAGGACCAGCTCAGTGCCTATATAATACCTCGCTCCACAACTGTATGCAATAAATGTCCCCCATACAGCATTAAGGAGAAAACTCTTTCTGGAGGAGACTATTAGGTAGCTGGTTTTGGCCAAAAAGCAAGAAATGTAATTTTCTGTGATGCCAAGAGTGCTGTGTAAAGAAAAAGGCCAGGCAAATAAAATACAACCCAGTCTCTGCTCTTCTAGCACAAAGCTGTCTCCAGCCATTTTACATCTGGCAGCTACTTGGCTGATCCTCACCCATGCTGTCGAAAATTAGGTATTTCAACACATGCTTATGTTGCAAACAACATTCAAAAGCTTTTCCTTTTGTTGCAACACTGAACCAAAACAAACTTTGAAATCTCAGAAGCTGCAACAAAACAGCTTTGTCATTCCCCCAGCCAGCTTTAATCCTCACCCTGGAGGAGCCTGATGGCAGAACCACAGATACACTCAGGGCTGCATGAGCCCTATTTCAAGCAGTCCCTTCACACACTGTGCCACCAGGAGCCTCTAACAGGAGGAGACGGGGGAAGTCTCAAGCACTTGATATTTCTGAGGGGCAAATAATACCCTGTTCTTCCTCACTGAAGGGTGGATGGCAAAAAACAACCTGTGAAGGTGGTTTGCAGCCAGCATTACATATGCAGAGGCACATTTCCCACCCACAGAGCTCGCCCTTAACCCCCCTGTCCTGAGCAACTCTCCCATCTATCTCACTGCATCTCCTTCTTGAAGTTACACTGCCTATAATTATGTAGCTAATACAAGAGATGGATACATTACATTGTCTCATTAGACTGACAATAGGTATTTTAAATAAAACATTTTTAATGCAGCTGTAGAGGAGGTAGAGGGATGAGAATTGACCTGCTTAAATATTGCTCCCCTCAGCTGTCTCCCTGCTACCTTCAGCTCTGCACAATAACAACCATTACATCTATTTCTCTCTCTCCCTCTTGGTATAAATACTAATTTAGACCCAAAAGCCTGGTCAGATCTGAGTTGCTATTATATAACTTTTCATTTGACACACACACACTTCATTGAAGATGGGTTTTTCCTCTTGACAACAGACCTATGTGCTGTGTGGGGGGGGAATTACAGAACACCCACCTTTGCTCAGCTACGTAACATCTGCAGTGTTTCAGAAAAACAATTCTCTGTCAGACATTTCACTGAGCTACCACCAGGAGAGCAGGGAGGCAGGAACCCTGAAAAGCTCTGTCAGCTCCCAACACTTAATGCTCTCTGACAACGCCTGCCTGGAGCAAGTGGCTGTAAATAAAAGGCTATGAGACATTCTTCAGCTCAGAAAGAAACAAGGGGAAAACAGAGCTGGAAGTGTCCCTAGGCTTTCTAAAATGTAAAAAAAGGCTCCAGCTCAAAAGAACTGAAAGACGGAAATCTCCCAGCATCCTGCAGCAGCAGCCAGATGGTGTTTCTTCACTTATCGAGGCCCACAAGAGCCATCTGAGCTAGAGGGCAAAGACAAACAAGCTGCTGTAATCACACAACTTAGCAGCACCTGGCAGATAATAAATGCTACCACTTAACAAAACTAGAGAAAATAAGCTACACTGTGCTCAAGAGCCCCAGCTAAAGGTAGCTAAAGGGTGCCAGCAGCCTGTTACAGCAAAACTCAGGGTGGTGCTCTTCTATATTCTTTCCTGTTATCTTGCATAAGGAAACAACTGGGAAGCAGAAGTCTTCTGAAAACCACCAATGTTAAGGATTTGGTCAAGAATCTTCTGCTTAAGAAATGTGACCAATTCAGGACAGGAAATAAATATTTATAATTTCTGTACACCCCTAGCTCTGTTTTTTTGAGCCCATGTGTCATGAATGCTATCCAGTATCACAGCACATATGATGTCCTGCTTTTTTCATTCCTCAGCAGAACCCACAGTAACCAGGAAAAGAAATAAAAATGTGAGTGGAGAAGGGAAAGACTGGAAATTGAGGGTCACATAGGAGCAAGCTGGACTAGCAGGAGACAGCAACAAGGTCTTAATCCAAAACAAGTAATATGAGGGCACAGGAGATTTGCTTCTCCTCCGTCCCTTCCCATGTACTTCCTGTTACCACCTCGCCACTTACTGTAGTCTGGTTTCTCGTTCTCTAACTTTGGTTATAGGAACTCTGCCCTCTTTCTCTGTTTCTGCAGAAAACACAAAGAGATGACCAGCCCCATGGGCCATTCCACTGTGATACAGGCACCACTGCAGCCAGAGGTTTCAGAGAAAGTGGCCCTGCTCTTGCATAGGTATTCCAGGACGCAGAAGTCACATTTACACACAGGAAAACACAGCAGGAGGCCCGAAGGTGTGAACTTCCCTAATACACCAGTGTGGGTCTCCATGGACCCAGCAGCAGCTCCTCTAAGGGTCACACTCAGCTTCCTTCTCTCTGCTGAATGAATCAGTGGTTTCTCAGTCAGGACTGCCAAAAGCAAACTGGAGCCAACGAGTGCAGATGCTGGCACTCTGGGAGCTGGACTGGATCCACTGTCTCGTTTTGTACAGTCGCTGCACAGCTGTCACACAGAACAGTTGTGGCCATTACTGAGCTGGGAGAAGAATGGAGCCAGATAACCACACACAAGTGTCTGTATTTTATAATCAACTTTGAGCCATATGTTGGGATTTACTCCACAAAAGCATTCAGAAATACTCTAGTGTGGAAATATAAAATAGCAAACTTAAGATGCTTCTTTGTGAGACTCAGTTTTTACTGAAGTTATTTACCTATCTAAGCACAAAGACAGCAAAATGCTGGTGAAACTTCACATAACTACATTCTCAATAGGGAAGTAAATAACTTGAATTAAGCATGAACTCATTTCTAGTTGATTTAGAAAGTTATTAATTTACTGACCTCTAGTTCAGCCTGTCCAAAACTAAGATGAAAACCTGTTATGCCCCTTATTCCAAAGAGGGGTCCTGGGATGCTGAGAACAGGAGTGGGGACAGAGCCCACATTTGATTAAAATGTGGGTTTCTTTCATTAAAACATCAGCTTAAAGCATTAAATGTTGCATGTTACCTCTATTCATCAGTCATGTCAAATCCAAGGAACACACAATACCAGTTGGAAGGCTTTATACTTTTTGATTCATGCTGATCTAAAGAAATCCACAGCATGCCCTCAGTGTCCCTCACTTTTGCCACACATATGCTTTTTTTTTTTAAAGTAGAAATAGCTTTCCTTGTTAGATACTGCTAAAAACAGTCTTGTGTTTTATGCTTCTGATTCAGAGGTACATTTCCTCTGGGCTTCTGTATGCTCACAACTGGCAACAACTATTGATTACTGCAAGAATTCTCCTCTTCTTTACCACTGCTTAAACAAACGTAGAATAAACCTAGACACCATTTCTCAGAAAACAGACTTTGCTTTTTTTTTTCCTCCCTAGAACTCTCTACCCTCTCCCTGTTTTAAAGGCCCACAGCTGAACATGGGCACTGCCTCACTCTGGCCTGGGCACGGCAGCATTGGAGCTTTCCTTAAAAATAAACAAACCACAACGTAAAACCCACTGTGGAAGGATGGAAGATTACAGGTAGCTGCCAGCTAAATAGCCATGTGCTTATTTATTCAAGTTCAACACAAATACAGCAGAAGCTTATGGACAAGACAGTTGAGACAAAATGTCTCTGCACACATTTGAAAAACCTTATGAATTCTCATTCTTTCTGTGCAATCAGACTAATTACACTTGTGTAGAAGTCTAATTACACCTCTGCATTAGCTACCAGTGAAGTGTTTCGTGGGTTATTTCTGAGCAGCCTACAGTTAAACCAGCCTCATCCATTAACTGACACTTAGTGTGTGTAGTCTCACTGCTCCAATTATGTACCTTGCATCAGCCCCTGAAAATCCTCCTTGCTGCCAAAGATATCCTGGTGAAAAATGAAGGACATTGGAGGTGGCTTGAAAAATACTGCCAGCATTAAAAACAAATGCTGTTATGCAAAGCCCTGCATTTTATTTAAATTTGTGCTGCTTGAGATGCAAACAAGATTCATTTCACTACATGGTTGTGCTATCCATTTATTAACTATTCCGCAAAAAATCCATTTCTAAGTGATTTCACTGAAGTTCATAAGCCATTTTAAAACTCAGAAACTGATGAAAAAGGATATGATCCAGCAGTCACAAGCCTTGAACTAAAAAGCCTGATGGAAATAATTTTATTTCTTAATTTAAGCAGCATATGAAATTGGATTCAATCCCAAAATCATTGCATGCTCTTTTTAATTAAAACTTATGAAGGTTATAGCAAGTGGTTATACTTTCAGAGGGAAGGAACTGAGTATACTGCTGTAGTAGCCTATGACTAATATTTGGCAACAGACAACGAGTGAGGCACAGAAAACTAAGTTTCCACATTTTCATTTGGATGATACACTTTGATATCCAGATCCCGGCATTAACAAGCACAGTGACTTCAGCTGGTGAGAGCTAAGCTACCTCCTCTATTTTCCAGGCATCAGGAATTCAATGTAAACAAGAAAACTCCCCTGCAATAGGCTGCAATTTGCTCAGCATCATCAGCTCCCACCTCTTATGGGGGATTCTGATACACCACCTATAAATAATACCGACAGTAATGGGTTTTCAGGGTGGATGAAGAATTTTTTTTAAACATTTATTTACTTGTTTAAATATTCCCCCTCTATCAAGCAGGTTCCTGAGCAAAGCAGAGCACAAATGTTGTCACATGCTCTGACGCCCAGATCTAAGCACATGCTTACAGGAACAAGTGATTCTCCAAGCTCTTCCCAGAGCGGCTCTGAGGGGAAAGACACATAACTCACAGAGCTCAATGGGGCACTCCAACCACCACCTGTGGTAGAAGAGACATTTGTGCCTTGCCCAGGTAAGCAAGAGAGCTGAATTGTGCCTCTGCAGACCTGTGTGTCCTGTAAATCCAAAAGGATGACTCCCAGGTCAGCTCAGAGTACCACACACTGCTCACAGAGTGCTATTGTCCCAAAGGCTTTCTGCTGCATCCCTCCTGGCCACTAAACTCTAGCACCAGCCTGTCCACAACCAACACATGCTGCATTTCCTTTAGCAGAGTGTTTTCAGAACACATTCTGCTTCTCTGTACTAACACCTCTCTTTTCTTTCCACACAGGTGAGCACTTGCCCAGCACTGCCCTGTGCAGCCTTGGCTCCAGGACACCAGGGCCATTTACCCCTCCGTCACTGCAGGGCCCCAGCACCCTTCCTTCAGCCTCTCTGCCTCAGTCAGTGCTGCTGACCAAACCTGAACAGCTTCTGTCCACTTTCAACACCTCCCTAGTCTCCCCATAACCCATGTTTTCCAGCATGGACTTGCTCACGTTGCAAAAACCTAAATTATACCATCACTCAGTATATGTCTTGGAAAAGATCCACAGTCAAAATGTGAGGCATTTATTCCATGTGTATTTGTGCCTACAGAACAGGGGGTTGCCACAATGCTAATTCCCTCTTTCAAAGAAATTAATGGCAAGTGAAACAGTGCAATGTTGAATTTCTGTGCTGTTCACTGAGCTGCTGCTCAGGAGGAAAGACACATCAGCCAAAAAGCAACAGCAGACTCAGCCATGAGCCTCTTTTTAAGCAAGTATTCTGCATGCAAATCAAATCCAACTGAAGATATCACTACAATGTTAATGAAACCCTGAGCACTGAAAAAATAAGTGTCAAGGGAGCGTAAATGCACATTTTGAAACCCCAGTGTGCTATTACAGAAACATCTTATGACTACCACGGTCACCTTCACCCAACAGACTTTGCACAGCACAGAAACATTTGCCATCTGCAGCATTACTGAACAGGCACGTTCTCATCGCCCTATTAGAAAAGACTGAAGCTTTCCTCGCCTGGGTCAATAAGACAGCTGTTAAAAATCATACCATGCTTTCAGAAATCGAGAGATCCTTTCAAGACCTGGTTTCTTCAAGTAACTTTGACTGATCTGTGAAGGAGCAGCTGGCTGTAGGCCAGAACCAGTGCTGCCAGTTCCCTTTTGCAGAACATTGTCTATCTGGACCTGCAAGGAGTAGATTTAAAAATGATCTTGATCCTACATTAGCACTTCACTAGGTGCACCATCAGTAATCCCACTGAAATTACCACCTGAAAGGTAACAGTAGAATAACTGTTACAAGAATTCAGTGTTACACAAAAAGCTTCAATGGACAGGATTGCTGGTGCAGTGCCAGGAACAGTGGGACTTTCCTTAAACTCTTGGTTTGACTTAACATCCACCAAAGGCTCCACTTGTGTCAACTCTGAAGAGTGTAGGGTCATGCATCCGCCTCAAAATGCAAAAAGAGGGCCTCTCATGAAGTACGTACGGCTACCTCACACCCTGGACATGCTCAATGACTGTATTTGAAACTTTCAGAGTGAATGCAATGGATAATCAAATCCCAGAAGTGATATAAAATCCTTGTATAACCTAGGACCTCTGTGATATTATTATAAGATGAAGATTATTAAAATATCAAAGTCAGGGAGCTGATTAGGGTAAAATATAGAAGACAATTGTTTGCAAACTGTTTCAGCTAACGTATTTGAGGCTTTCTAGTGACTGAATGCATGACAATAATGCTCCTTCTACAGCTAGTTCTTGTACCCTCCTATGCTTCATAACCTGTTTTCTTTATAAAATGTCCTAAGCAGTGCTTTTCCACCTTACTAACAGTGCAACCTACCTTGCAAAATCCCTCAGAGAAAAAGGACCAGCATTTGAGTAGTTTCTTTATTCTAATGCAGCACAAAATGATCCAAAACAAACAGCAGTAAATTTGCATTTCAGCGTGACAGCAGTGATCTCAAGAGCAGCACCACAGAACATGAACATCTACGTTTGTTTTCAGGTTTGGACAAGTATTGAAAATCACCTCTGCAAAATGATGACTTTACAGGAACTTTGCTTTTAGGACAAAATCTCCATAAAATGTGCAACCTGGGTACAAATGCCAAGTGGGAACCTGCAGGATTCTTTCTTCTCTTCCCTGCTTGACCTCATTATCTGCTCAGAGCCCACTTAGCAGCTCAGTCTAACCACTGAAACCTCACAAATTAATAGCACTTACAAGAGTGCATGAACCATAAGTCACCTGGGGCAACCTTCCAACGAAAAGGAGCTACCACAAAGTCTCACAGCACAGCCTGAAATGAGGTTATTCTAACAGCAAGGAAAAAACTCTCTCAGAAAGCTTTTCCCGATTCTTACCAGCATCAATTTAAAATAAAGCTATTCACATTAAAATTAAGTGAGAAAACAAGGCTGGTTTAGCATACTAATAGCCTTTCTGAGCTCAGTGTTTCTGTTCAATAATCAGCAGCTTTAGAAGGGTTTAAGCATCTTGTTTTAACACTGCCCCGACAGTGAGGATCCTGCCCAAGAAGGTGCTTAAGCACTTCACCAGTGTGTGACAGCTCCACGGCAGAAGCTTTCCCCTCTGCAGAGCAAAGCTCTGCAAATCACAGCACTGCTAATCCTTCAGTGCTTGCAAACACCAGTTCAACCAGCAGGAAACCGAATCCCCAGCTGGACTGGTTCTCACCAGCACTTCACACTCAACAACAAACAAGGCCCCAGAGCCAGGCCAGGGCAATAAGCAGAAGATGCTCACCATTACAGATACCAATAGGTAAAATACTATTCTAGAAACACCTGGCTCAGTTTATTGCATAGAAAGTAACTCAGACTAAGCTTCTTAATGGGTTCCACACTCAAAGATGCTTAAACTTAATGTTACATTTGCTGCTTTCTTCGTGTCACTTGGCAGGATTCTTTGGGTAAATGATGATCATTCCCCCAAAACATGAGCTTTCTAAGCATGTGACAACTCCAGGACACTCCCTCAAACTCCTGTTCCACTGACAGTGGACTGCAAACAGACTTTGCGAGTAGCTGGTGGAACACCTCTGGTGTTCATCAGGCCCTTCATTTCTCAAAGTGCTTGAGAAAGGAGAACCCAAGGAGCAGAAGCAGCAGGGATGGGCCAAGACAGTCACAAGGGGGAGAGAGGGCCAGAGGAGCAGAGACAGAGCACTGTCTGCAAAGAGAGGTGCAGCTTAGCAGAGAACCTACAGTGCATTTTGCAAAACCTTTGGATCTGCTCATTTTTCAATGTCCAAACCAAAATCACAGCCTTCAGGATGCTATCTCACTGTCTCATGTCAAACAAAGCAACCAAACCCTTCCATCTCCCTTCTCTCTGCCTCCTCGCCTTCATGTTTTGCTGCAGACCAATGGAAGTGAGCTGGAGTGCCAACTCCTGAGAAGGAGTGGGAAAGTGCTGGTATTTGGAATGCTCTATCATAAGCAAAACCTGTTATTACACCGTAAGAGGAAATTCCTAAAATTTAACTTCCTCATAAAGTTTATTTTTAATGACCAAATACTATCAAACATCATGTACACATGTACACAGCAGGAGTTCTTATTAGGAAAAAAAAAAATCTGAAGACTGCCGCATGAATTTTTATTTTTCTTCCTAAAGTACTACTGAAATATGACAAAAACTCAAGCTTTTTAAAAAACAAACAAACCAGACACACCGAGAGTACATAGCATTCCTTTCCATCAGGATGGCCTCATTTCATCAGAAAATGGAAAGAGGAAAAGCACTGGAAGGAAGAGACAAGAAAGTCTGACCTCAGCAAATGCACAGCCCGGAGCTCAGGCTGCCCTCACTGCCCAGCAAGGGGCAGAGACAGCAGGAACATCAATCTCTAAGTTCTTTGGTAGAAGCGTGCATGGAGAAGCAGGAAGAAACTGGAGTGGATTAAAGAGCAGCTATTACAAAGTCACTTAAATTTCCCACTTCTGAAGAAACCAATTAGAAAAATCCTGCGTTCATGGCATTTGAACTTGTGTTTTGTCTGCAACACACTTCACCATTCCTACAACTCCTAAAAGGACACTCCTGAATGCCTGGATCCAAAAGTTGATGACAGGATGAAGTGCCAAAACAGACCAACAAACACCCAGTAACTAAGAGACCAAATAGCATTAGGAGCACATGCATTTGGTAAATACTTCCTGTACAATCCACGTTTTGCTCGAGTACATCTTACCAAGCACACAACACACTCTAACATGCAGTATGACATTTAACTGGTGTAGGTTTCACAGATAACAGCTCTCTACACCAAAGAGAGGCATTTCACATAGTTTAAACCAACCACTTGTTGTTGTAAATAGAAACAGACAGAAATCACGCTGTCAATGCAATGCATTGCTTGAACTGGACACCAAACCTCCGTTTCTGAATTCACAGGTATTTTGGATGACAAGACTTAGCTCTGCATTTCTTCTGAAACCAAATCTGAAAACAGGCCAAATGATTGCTGTGCACCTGAAACATCCAAATTTACTAAGAAATCCACCCAGAACGCTGGCAGGAGCATTAGACAGTAATTCAGTGGTACTGGGAGAAAGGAATGAATAATTCACTGGGTTTAGACAGTCAAAACTTACCACTTTTGGTGAACTTTACCTCTGAGATTTTAGATTCATTCAAACCCAAACCACAGCTCAGCAGGTGCAAATTCATAAAAGCACAGAGTTTGCATGACTCGCTTCTAACTGAAACTACCATCTTTTTGCAAAGCAGCAGCTGTGGCAAGCACTCCAAGAGAATAAATATTTATTCCTCCTTAAATAAAGCTGCCTTCCCACCCACGAGTGCAGGCAGAACAATCAAAGGCTTCTCAAGGACAATTATAGGAAAAACTCCTGCCTGCCAAAATCAACCAGTGCCAGCACAGTGAAACCTGGGACACTTGCTCCACAGCTCCTTCAACAAAAAAGGCTTCCGTTACAAATCCTGGAGGATTTCAAGCCTGTTTCATAGCCACAAGGATTATTTCCCTCCTTTCCCAGCCAGCTCTTCTTTCAGAATTCATCAATATCACTCCTTGCTGCTATATAACATCAACACGATGCATCACACAGCAGCTTCTCTTCCCAAGGGGCACAAACAGCACACCAGTACCAACTGTATTTTTAAGATCAGTTTAGCTATTTGCTCTGATTTCTGCTATTTTTATATCTCTGACTACTCATCTTCTAAAACAGTCTTTTGTGATGACAAATAACAAGATAGATCAATTCCTTTTTGCTCCAGATGTTAAGATACATTACTTTGGATAAGAAACAGCCCTTGTCACTGAAATTGCTAAAGAAGCTCAGAACAGAGTACTAAGAGCTGAAACCTTGTACACTTAGGTTGATGTTTTTAATTGGCTTTTTATTGCTCTTTGTTGGTTTTTTAAATTGGATTTTACTGTTCTTTGTTGATTTTTATTGCTTGTGCTTCTGTGCACTTATAGATCAGAACATCAACACCCAGCTGGAGAAGGCAAGCAGCTGAACTTACAGCAAGGGTCTAACAGGTAAGAGCTGTATTTTTGCAAACAAATAGTTCATTTCACAACAGGTCTGAACCACAGGACGTGTGTAGATGGAGCCTTCACTCTTCCCAAACGTGAAGGACATCCAGGCTGCACGCAAGCTCTGCAAGAGCAGGAGGGCTGGACACCCACAGAACCCCAAGAACCTCCAGGAAATGTCCCAGCTCTTACCTCCTGACTCGCTTGATGGACCCTCACTCCAATGCCCTCCCCACAGCCCTTCACCCTCCCCCCCTGGAGCCCCCTCTGTACAGTCCCATGAAGGAGCTGATGCAAGATGCAGAAGAACCACTGGACTGAGCAGCAGGGATCCCATGAATATTCCTGCTGGGGCAGCCAAGGCACCAGCAGGTTCAGACTGGGGCAGTGCCTGTGCCAGAGGCACAGAAGAGCCCCAGAGGAACAAGGGCTCCCTGCAGGACTGCGTAGCTTGGCACAGACACCACGTGTTTCATCAATGCTGCTCACGTCAAGCAAACAAGAATTAAATCAGGGCTACTGAAGGCGCCTTCCCAGCTCCATCCCATTTTATCACTTATTTATTTGCCAAGGGTGATGTTATCTGCACAGGATTCGCATCCAGATTCTTATCCTTCACGTGGCAATATTGCAAATGCAAATTCCTGTTTTCTGTTCACAAGGAGCAGAGCAGTGACTGAGCAACCACACACACGTGATGTTAAGCCCTAATGAAATCACAGACTGCACCAATACCCTGTGACATGTTCAGACTGCAATCCCGACAGGGCATGTAATGGCAACGGCAACTGCTGAGAGCATCCTGGATCACATCCAGCCTCTTCCCCAGCAAAAGAGGGTAATTAGGCTTTCGGGCATGGTCGGGAAATGCTCCCTCATGCAGGCTTTTCCCAGCAGAGGGCACTTTTGATTCACAGACCACTTCGGAAGCTGCTTTTTGTTCTTCTCCATCGCCATCTCGGAGAGCTGAAGCAGAGGTGGTGCTGTCTGCTTAAAAATAAAGACATCGTTGCTTTAGCTGCACTTTCCTGCCTCCCTCTCCCCTCCAACAAGTTTTATTAAGTTCTCATCTTTAATTCATGCCTGCAGCAGAGCTGATGTCACTTTTTTTTGCTATTAAAAAAGGATCCACAAAGCACAACCCAAGCTTGCAGTGGTATCTCACCTACTTCCCTTCTCTATTTTTATTTTCACTTCCAGTGATTTATTAACATTCATTATCCTCAAAAACTGAAAAGGTATTCCAACAGAAACACAACTATAGCACTTGGAAAAGGAAAGCAAACAAACCACCTATTAGATTACATGCTTTGCCCCTTGCAAAGGCAGGACACAACCCACCAGCAACATCTCGCAAATTAAACCCTCCAGTTGTCTGCAGGAAATTGCAGGGTGTTAGGGACCAGTGAAATAAACAGCTTAGCAACCACTAAGGTGAATTCCCCTTTGGGAAACTGTCGTTTCACAGTGGATGCAAAGTGAGAATGAGGGAGCATGTGAGATAAGACAGTGAGTGGGGAAGAAATTTCCAGCAAAAGCCTTGGGAGTTGAGATGTTTTCAACAATAAAAAGCAATAACAACAACAACAACAAAATGTCTGAATCAACTAACACACACATCTGTTCTAAGGTAAAACACTGGGAGAACCAGTCACTGCAGTTTTGCCATAATTCTGCTTCATTTGCATACAGCTGGGACGTGGGGTGGAGGTTGGCAGCCCCGTGTGGCTGAGTGAAGGCCAGACAGTCGTAGTAAAGACGCCAGGAGTGCTGTCCTGGGGTTTCTGCCATGAAATCCTGTGCCTGTGCCTACCAGGGCACTGTTCTGGAGACTAACAACTCAGCAGAGTCCAGCAACACAGATTGGAACCCAGCAGCCTCCACCTGCCATTCCAGCCTCTACCAAGAGTCCTGAGGAACCCATGGGTAACGAAGTTTTGTGGAGTTCATTAATGCCATGCTGCAGATGAAGAGAAGCCCATTCAGCAGTAAGCAGCCCAACAGAACAAGTCATTTCCTCTACAATTTATGTAATTTAGAATCACTCTGGTTCCTCTTGGCTCATGGATGAACAGTTTTGTTTTTTTCAGAAGTCAGAGCAGTGGGTGGTGTGGTCATGTTGTGTAAGATAATACAAAGAGCAGAACAATTACTGCCAAAGAAAAAGACACTCTATCATAGGCTCTGTGTTTTTACCATGTTTTGTTGAGCAGGACTTCTTGCAGAATCACTTGTTTGTTTGTGTCATGTTTTACTGGAACATACATTATTACCAACCATCCTTCCAACCCAGGAGAAGCTGTCATAAACACGCTTGAAGAGCAAGAAAGCAATTGAAGATCAAAGGGATTGTGTAATATTTGTGTAATAGTAGACTGGGGAGGAGAGGTATGTAAAAATCAAACCCCAAAATCCAGAGACTGTTGCTTTGGAAGCAACAAAGAATGAACCCCAAATACGTCAATCGTTGAACTGAAGTCAACAGGGCTAAGCCACAGTCATTCCCCAAATATTTTACTCACCTGCTGCAGGGAAGAGACACATTATTCAACCCCTGCAGGGCAGTGAGCAAAACTGTGCAAGGCAGCTAAGTACAATGTTAACTGTTGAAGTGTGGGCTCCAGAATAAAATAAAAAATTACAAAATTAAAAAATTTAAAATTAGGCCCTTTCCTTGGTTTGATACTTTGCCTTCAGGGCTTGTAACAGGATATTTAATTACATGATTCTGTATTACCTTTTCTATTATTTTACAGAAGCTGTAACTGTTGATAACAGACACTTGAAATTACACCACACATCAATCCCATTCTGTGTCAAGCCCAGCACCAAAACATCTCCCAGCATGAGCACCAGCTTGCAAATCATTAACAATTTCGGGAAAAGAGGATATTTCCCTCTTGGCTGTTAATCAGCAGCAGGCCTGAACACATATCCAGTAGCAATCATCTTAAGAAAAATACATGAAATCTGCAATAAAGTGGTGTTTGGCTGGCTTCCAAATCCTACATAGTCCACAGGCACCTTTTCTGCTGCTTTCAGCATGCTCTGAACCACACAGCACCACAGGCTGCACTGCTGTCCTTACAAAAACTCCCCAGAAAATCCTCATGGCCACCAAATTCAGTTCACACGCAACACACACTATCAACATCTAAGCTGTGGCCTCCAATAAGCTACAGGAAAACCTAGTGTCCATACCTGAATTATGGAACTCAGGCCAGTGAGGTAACAAGGAACAAACTGGTCCCAAGATTCACGGCAATAAGATGGTTACTTCAATACAGACATATCTGCCAGCTGCATGGTCCCACAAATGCTCTGTCGTCACCACTGAGGGCACAGTATTGGCACCATGGCCAGAAGGAATTTTTTATTACACTACAGGCTTCTGGAGTAATAATAACAACAAATTTTGTGCAAGAACAGTAAAAGAGTTCTTAGGAAACTTTCTAACACAACCTGCTGCCCCCAAGCCCAATCTTCCTGCTCCATTCTACTTTTCCCTGAAAACATGGCTTGTCCCACCAGCTGGCCAGTGGTGCAGGAAAAATACGTATCATAAGGAGAAATACATTTGAATCTCAGCTCCTCCAGGACTGCAGCAGGCCAAGGATTTCAGCTGCTTCCACCCACCAGCAGCTTCCCCAGCAAAGAGAGAATGAAGGGAGTGTTTGTACCTCTCCACAGCCCTGAAAAGCTTCGTGCCACCACTGAGCTTTTGCTGAATAGACACAGTGCCAGGAAGTCAGTGCCTGTGAGCTCCTGCTTGTTTTCAGGCCTGGCAGTGATGGATTACGTACAACCACAAGTTGGGCACAAACCAGCTGTCTATCTGTCTTTCCCAAACATCTTGCTCCAGTTTCTGTATTATAGAGGTGCCAATGCCTTGTTTCAGGATGCCTACTGCATAAAGAGCACATATTTCTCTGAATATTTTACTGTCACACAGAGGGACTGGACTGATTTTTTTTTTTAAATGCTGTTGCTACTTCCCCAGAACATTCCCCATAATAAAAGTCTCTCTGTTCCCAGAGGCCTGAAGCTGAAATGACAAACTGCACTACAGCTTTTCTCTGCACAGAAGCCCACAGGCAGATCCTGCTGTGCCCCACACACCCCGACCCTCCTGCCAGGGCACTGTGTCTGGAACAGTAGCACCTCATGGTCCTGCTGTGTTTCCATCATGGACTAGAGGGGGAAAAAAGGAGAAATACAGCCAGCATTCTCCTCCTGGCCCTTCAAACAAACACTAAAGGGCAAAGCATTGCAACAGCTCTACAAAGAGTGCAAACCTGCCTTGTCCAAGAGTGTATATAATCCTTTGTGATAATGTATACAGACACTACATGTACAAGCACGCACACAAGTCTGTGTGGGATTCAGTTACTCCAAAGGATGTCTGGGAGAAAGAACTATAAACACCATCTAACTTAGGGGAGGGAAAAGAAATCACTACTTATTGAATTTAGGTTATCAACCACCAGGATTAAGCACTGAAGACACTTTGAAAAGCCTTCCAGTTTTGTGGGAAAAGCTGTGGTAACCACCGTGCTCTACTGCAAAGTCAGAGCAATTCCCAGGGAACAGCCTGGAACTGGCTGCAGCACTGCCTACATAGCAAAAACAAAACCAAAACACAGATGAAAGATGTTTCCCCTCTTCTCTCCCTGAAGGAAAAAAAAAAAAAATCTCAAAAACATCCTTCTTAGGTTGAAAAGGAGATCACAGGGAGGAAAACATGTAGGAGTCCAGACAAATGACAGAGCTGTAGACCAGGCACTGCTGCATCTGCTCCAGCTACACACAGTTGTTTAAGAAAAGCATTATGAATTTTTTCTCTCTCCTTAGATGTCTTGCCTGGATGCTTTAAAGCAGCCTCAGAGGAATGTGCTCTTGGGTCTGAATCCCGTAGGAAATTATCCTTTGTGGTGGATGGTCTCCCCTTGGGGCCTGTCTGTGTGTTTTGCTTTCATGTAATCCTCCCACCTTGGTTTTCTAATGTAATGCTATCCACATTATTATAGCTCTTTGATAGTCTCAAATGGTACTTACTCAGGCTGTCATATTTTCAGCTCTCCCAGACTAGGTCTGACTGGCTTGGAAGGCCTGTGGCTCATGCCATAAATACTAAGTCACCAAAAGATACCATGGAGTGTTTGTGTGCCAGAGGCTGACATCACGTACAGGAGAGTCTGGGCCATTTGCTCCTCCCAGGTGGAATGTGCTCTACAAGAATAACAGAAACCTCCCATATAAGCACAATTCTCTCAGGGTTACTGACCAGCTTTTTGGCCTAGTTCCCTTTTCTTTCTACAACTTCTGCTCCAAGAAATTTCAGATTACACACAAATTTTTAAGATACTTCCTGTGTTTTAGCTCAATTTTACCAACAGCCCAGCAGGTCCACCACCCTGACCCATAGACAGACCCTCTACACTGCCCTACCAATGAAGCTTTCTCAGAAGGCATGAATCTTCACTGCCACTACTGCTCTCATTTGCCCAGAGCAGGGGTTTGTGGTTTCCTTTCCAGTTCCTCTGCATCACCCAACCTCAGTGCTCGGTTTGCATCACCTTTGTTGTGTCCCCGATGCACCACGGGAATTTAACCATACAGCAAGCCTCCACTTGGAGCGTTCTCTTTTCTTCATTCTGGCATGAATTTACACCCTGACAAGTTGGATCTTTAATATCCCTCCCACACACACGCAGAGAGACAACTTCAGTACCTCCCCCGCTCACACAGCGGATACCCTTAAACACATGAATCAACGTTTACCCGCAGCTTTCCTACAGTGCTATCTAACTACCAGCAGTTATCGCCCATGTGTAGGAACAAACTCAAATACCACTGCATGGCTGACTGCTCTCCTGTGGTTTCGCTCCTCAAAGCTATCTCCACGTGGAATGCAGGCTCGGTGACAGGGAGGAAATGCAGTCCCCCAGAGTAACTGAGAACAGGGGGCCTGCAGTCTGCTTCCAGCCCTCCCCTGTTTGCTTGCTGGGCACCCATGGTGAATCCAGCCCTCACCACAAGCCTTCCCTTCAGCTTTCCCACCCCCAACACTGCAATAATAACTTTCCTGCAGAAGACTCAGGAATTGAGGGCAAAAGATAAATTTGTAGCTACTTGATTATTACCGAGAGTTATGTTCTGCACTCAAGCTTCAAGGTTTTCATCTAATGCAGGGCAGTATTTCACAAACACAAGGCTGATAAACTTCATGGCATATATGAAGAGGTGACAGTAACCATGCTCATTAATGGCATTTACCCTTAAATTTTGAAGGCTTCTCTGAGGAAGAAACTCAGTCTTGGCAAAAAAACCCCTCTGATCACATCCCAATTAAGGTGGCCCACTGCTCTATAAGCTTCACTGTTACAGATACATGAATTTCTAGCCTGAACTGGTCTAGCATTAAAAGATGCAGAGAAGAAATACCAGGTCCCGGCATCACTGCCCACCCCACCATTTCCATTATATTCTAGAATACCTAATATATTCTTGTTATATTATTTAGATTATTATTTTCATTAAATAATACAACAATCCACAGCAACAGGAGTTAAGCAAAACCTTCTTTGTTTTTCCCCTCTCTCCCTTCCCTAAGGAGGGCTGATACAAAGGAGAAATGGCTCAGTTCCCTTTACAAGATGTGTCCTGAGCTGGTGCTCAACCTCCTGGTATGGCAACCATCCTCGGGGGCCAGTTCACCAGAGCAGTGCTCCAGGAACAGCAGCACAGCAATTCTGCTTTGTCTTACTGTCAATTCTGTTGAAAAGCAGCAAAGTAGGAAGGTTTTGCTTCATTCTCCACTGCACAGCAATAAATTGACGTAGCACAGCTGCAGTCTGCTCAAGCTGAAGGAAGGAAGAAAAGAATTTGGGGCTCACATCTGTGAAGCAACTATTAAGGGAAGCCACCCATCTCTGTTCCACCAAAGAACTGACCCAGCTATGCAGTTCACTTCTGCTGATGACATTAGGTTTAGGAAATGCTCAGCATGTTTATTTTGCAAACAGCATTTTGCTTGGAAATTACAAAAGAATCAGAAGTGCCACTTGCTGTTAGACAACATTATAATGCAAAATGAAGCACAACCATTGTGACAGGAGAACACAGTCATTAACTCAAGAGAGTTGGCAGTCTTCTGATATTTAGTAGATTTTTCTCAAATTCAACACCCGGGAGTCTTGGGATCTGAAAATCTAAATTTTCTTCCTTTCATAAAGCCTTTTAAGCAGTCTTCATAATTGCAGGATTTTAAAGTTATGTACCTAAATGGCAAGTATACAGATTTAAATATTTTATGCCGAAGTATCATCTGTTTTGAGGACAATATTATGATTTTGAACATTAGGTTTGATAACTCTGAACAACCAGCATACAGGACTCCCTTATCTCCAAATCAAAATCCAAATCTTTCATTGGTTTATCTTTTTAAGACAATTTATGACTGCTTACAAAACAGAGACACAGAAATTCTCAAAGCCTTAAGCCTAACTTTCATTTTTGTTTGAGCTGTACAATTGTGATGACTTGCAAACAGTTGAGCTTGCCGTTGGAATAATGCAGAAATCACAATCAACTAATTCTTACATGATAAAATGGTCTTTTTAACTTTTTAAATCCATCTCTGATCTCAAAATACCTCTGCACTTTGAGGATATTCACAAGGGAGTTGTCTGTGTTACTGTAAAAATACTCAGCAGTACTCTTCC
Source organism: Phainopepla nitens (assembly GCA_013400175.1). Taxonomy (NCBI): domain Eukaryota; kingdom Metazoa; phylum Chordata; class Aves; order Passeriformes; family Bombycillidae; genus Phainopepla; species Phainopepla nitens. The sequence goes on along the minus strand of VXBQ01003998.1, from coordinate 154,901 downwards.
TTTCTGGAAAATGTGTTTTCCAAATAGGGCCCCTGAGAAGAAGATAGATCTATGAAAAATCTGGTTCTTCTGCAAGAAGCCAAATAGGATATGTCACGTGGCAGAGAACAAACAGAGATGGCCACATCCTTGAAGGTGCACCAGAAAAAAACCACTGAAGACAACACAAGATTGGCAATCCCTTACTGTCTTCATGGATCACTTATCCTAAGAACCAGTAGCTCAAGACAAGTCAAAGGAAAAAGATAAAAAGAAATGAAAACAAAGATAAATAATCCAAGACTTACTACCTTGCAGTATGCTTGGAGTGCCCACCCTTTCCAGTGATATCCTGGGTTTATGCAGCATATGGGACATCCTCCCTGGCCAGACCACTGATGGGAAACATCAGCAAGTTGCCAAGACTGAGATGAATGAAACTTAATGACAAATGGGGAAAAAGTCCAGAACATTGACTCTGGTTTCTTTCTGCCTTGCCCAGTTTGCCTGCACAGCCATGGTGCCACAATCCTGTCAGTGCAGCTCGCACTAATTAGATCTGCACAGCTGGAATGTATTAAGGTGAAGAAAAAAAATTACCCTCTGAACCCACCAGTACATATCCAGAGGAACTATTCATTTAAACTTCAACTTAAATACGTATTTATCTTTGTGCTCTGAAGTCCAATATACCTCATTTTCAATTCAACCTCTCCTCTTTCATGCTTTGTAGAAGTTGTACAAGATCATTTATGCAGAGACTTAATATTTATAAAAAATTCAAGCAATTGGAAGAGCCAACATTTCAAAGGGTCAGCAATCAATGCACACAACCCCCACTACCCTTCCAGCTGGAGAGATACAGACACAAACTGCCAAGTGCACGTCAGGAGATGTTCTGGACTGCACATCCCTGGCACGGCGAGGGGAGGGAGAGCTGCAAAAAGGGGAACACAGGTCAGACCCTCGGGCAATGTAAACTGTAACAATAACTCCTCTGACTGCAACCAGCTCCCAGTCAGCCTCCAACACCTGCTGGAGTCACTGGGGCAGCCTGCAAGGCAAAGCAGCTCTCAGGGGGAGGGGGCAGACAGGAAGCCATGGTGGGGAAATACGGCATGCCAGGCTGGGAACTGGGATGGAGACCTGCCCTGCTTCCCTGGAGCTCCATCCCAACGTGCTCATCGGTACCACACTGCACTTCTCTTCCCAAGAGTACCAGAGAGAGCACAAACCAGCACGTGTCAGGCTCATGGACCTACCCCCTCCTACCTTTTTTTATTTTAGGAGTAGATCAGGGGTCCATCATCCAGAGATAAAGACAAAAAAAGCCTACATATCTTGCAGGCTGCATTCAGCCCACGGGTGCAGTTGTAAAGTCACCACGTCTCCTCTGCTAAGCAGCACCAAGGAATTCAAAAGCCCAGTGTGAAATCCCCACACAAACCTAACAACATAGTCTCAAAACCTTCATTTTTCCAAGCTTGATTTTACAGCATTTTGACAGGATTCAGAGACTGTTATGTGTACCCTTCATCCACCATTTACATTATTTTGTAATCTGACATGCAGATTTAATAGCTTTATATTAGGTGTGTTCTGAAGGGAGTGTCAAAGTCCAATTCCTACTCTAGCACATGGAAGGTTAGAGTGGTTCATTTTATAGGCTATCCCAGTCTCAGTAATATTGGAATATGTAATGGTCACAAAATGTCAACCTACAACTTCAGTGTGTAATAGGAGGGTGTTATGCCTGGCTTTAGATACAGAACAGTTGGGAACAAAGTACCCTAAATAACCTGCTGAAGATTCTAGAGATGACCCATATGCCTTTTGCACCTCACTCGAGAAACCACCTTTTTTCCTGCTATGATTAAGGGGGTTTTCATGTAGTATAAATTAGGGTGAAATAATTTCTTTCCAGTGGAAAGACCCCAAAACTACAGGTACACATAGACATCAACTTTTAATCATTTCAAGAAGCCTTGTTTAGAGGGGATATTGTAGTCACTTACAGTAATAAGACACAGCATAAATATGCAGTAGAACAAAATTACTTAATTAAGGAGGAAAGAAGCACATGAAATTCAGAGTGCCTGCCTCAAAATCAAAGATAAAACCATTTCAGCTTGACGAATAACACTAGAATTGTACTTTAGTGGAAGCTTTCTTAATTTCTTTGCATCCTCTCCTTCATTCCTTCTCCTTCCTGTCCCACCCCAAGTATCTTCTCTGTGCTGATATCCCCAGAGAGATGTAAACTCTCAGTGAAAGGCTAACAAAAAAATTTGAAACAAATACAATGTGCAATTTCAAATACAAATTGCAAATATTAATGTGTAACAGCATTTCCTTTTTGGATTTACACTGAGTAAATCAATTTACTTTCCTGAAGGGAGCCCAGCGGGCTCTCAGTGTCATATGTGACAGCAATCATAAGTTAATAAAAGACAGAAAGTTTACAAAGCTTACATGCAATACTTGATCCTAAAGCTCCTTTCCAATGTGAGTGGTTCTATAAGTAATGAAAAATTGAAGCAATATGCCCACTTTGTCTGAGCAACTGCCTGCCCCAAGAGCCAGCTCTGTCAGGGCAGCAGCTCCCGGGGCTGCAGAGCGGTGGCACAGCTGTCGGGCAGCACACTTGGAGCCCAGAGCTTACTGAGGCTTTGCAGATGGCAGATAAGCAATACTTTATATTTCACTCAGATGTAGATTATGAGCCAGGGAAAAGAAAGCTTAAAAGGTGAATGGCTTCTTTGGGCATTAGCCGAAATCTCTGTATAGTCTCCAAAGAAAGCCAGCAGCGAGGTCAAGCTACAGTATGGGAATTCTATAGTCAATAAAAAGCCCTGTTTTTTAAGCTCTGAGTCAGAAAAGTTCAATGTGGATGACCACTTATTGAAAGGGTCATCATCCAACAGAGAGAAAATTGCTAGAGCAACAAAGAGCCCAGAAGTATTGCTCAGTTTATAGAAACCACAGAGAAGGATGAATTCTAAATCTGTCTCCTCCTAGTATTAATCTAGTTTGCCTCCAAGGATCAATTTATCCAGTAGAAACTGCATTGTGATGGTGCAGTCAAGTTCCTTCTCCAAAATCTCAACTTGAACTATAAAACAAAACTAGTTTTTGACTGCATGTTGACATTTACATATTTATTTAGCACTGAAAGGACAGCTCCAGCAGTGCAATGACAATCAAGGAGGACAGATGAGGGTTCTTGTCCCAAGATGGTTTTGTTTTTTCCATTTTCTTCCATGGAACAACTTTACTTTTGCTACTCTCCAGGTCACTGCACTGTGTGTTGACATTCTCAGGGTGTTCACAGAATCAGAGCTGAGGAAGATCACTTGCAGATTTCCAAGGCCCTGAGGATTTCCCTCCCAGGGAGGAGCTGCAAGGCACCTGCCTATTGACTGCACCCATGAGGCTGCACCTGCACTACCAGAGAAACATCCATCCTAACACAGCACTAACCTTGTCCTCCCTACCAAGAACATCAAAGCAATGCCTGAACAGGCTCCTCATGGATCCTGCAGCAAGACTTTCCATGCATTAAATGACTCACTGTGAAACAAAGCCAGCTCAACGAGTCTTGTAGCAGAATGTCCCACAGCAGTGAAATAAAAACCTCTTGTACCTGAAGGCAGAGGTCCCTCCCCCACAAGAACAGCTTTCTGCAACTGCCCTCCTTTCTGATTCTCATTCTCAAACCAGTTATATCCTTCTGCTCCTCACTTGCTCACACTCGTGTTCCCAAAGCAAGGAATTTGCTTTGCTAATTAGTGCCATTAGGGAAGTTGGGGAACATGAAGCACAGATTAAAAAATTGTTCAGGCTGGGTTCTTAGCACTTCACCCTTGTGATATATCCATGTTGTAAGCTCTGCACTGAACAGCACTTGACTCAGCCTCAGTTTGCAGCAGAGAAAAATTAATTGCAATCTAATAGGATTCAAATTGGTACAAGGGATGCCATCATTACGGGACAAGACAGGGTAAAACCGCAGTACATTAGCAGCCAGCAAACGGCTTCGGTCAATGCAGTGGAACAGGCAACACCATGCCTCAGACATGATGAATTGATACCTCAATAATTGTAATTTATTAGTCAGTGCTGCTGAACTAGCACACGAACCAGGTGGGCACGGGCTGAACCCACGCGCTGTTTGCGGAAGGAACAACATTGCTTCTGCAAGGTCTAACTTGAAATAATTTTACACTGACGTGAAGATGTGTCACAGCTTAATTCAAGCAGCAGTTATGTGTACTGAAGGATGAAAGTGTAAATCAGCAGCAGACTGGGAAGCAGAAGGCTCCCAATATCAAATGTCAGTGCAGTTGCTCCCTTGCTCTGCAACCTTTGACAAGTCACTTGAACCAGTGAAGGCAGGTACAGCACTGGGTCAGGAGCAAGATTGCCATCACAGGCCACATGCATCCTCTGTGCTGATCTAAGGTAAACTGCAGCCCCTTCCTTGCTGTATTTAAAACTGACTCTGGAGTTCATGCATGAGACTGGCCCATGGATATTTAAAGTCATGTGTGACAAACAGGCTTTATGTAATGAATTATGGTTAAGCTGCAAGAGTAAACCTGACAGACATGCACATGCATTCTCATTCACACAAAGCCCAACTGTCCCACTTCCACATGAGCAGCTCCAAGGGAACAAAGCAAAGCGAAGGCTGGGTTGTGACATGGATGAATGCACCCTCAGTGATTTCCTCCCAGGTAGCACACAGGAGGGAGGAGAGCCCAAGGCAGCCTAGGTGAACGAGCTGGGATCCTGCGTTCCTGCTCCTCCTCTCTGCTGAAGCCTTTGCCATTGAATAGTCGTGACTTGTTGCTAAATGAGGCAGTCATTCCCATGCCTAGGAATGCCACACTCCCCATGGATTCTGCTGGGCAGGCAGAATTTTAAGAATTTGGAATATTTTCCAGTTAGTTTCAGCAAACAGAATGTAAGCCACCGACACCGGAGGTGCCAACACAACCCACCGGCAGCTGCTATTTCCCTCCCATCTCCTGTTGGGGAAAATCTTTTGGATGCCAAACCCCCTGAAGCACAGATCTGCTGCCCTCACACCCAGCTGGACCTTGACAACTCCTTTTGCCACTTTCCCACCTGAGGTCAGTGAGGAAAGCAAAGGGCTCCTGCACTCACTGCAGGAGGACCAGAAAACCACATGAGAGGTGAAGATCTGGGTCTCTGAGCTAAGGGCAACACATAAATAAATGCCACTTCTGGGAAGAATAAATGAATTAACGCTGAATTGCAGAATTTTTTCTTTCTTGGCAAGCCTGTTTAGCTCACTGCAATCAGCTCTATGTACATTTCATACTCTAAACTCAAAATCACGGGCTATTTCAGAGCAGTAGATACCTGAGCCCTACTTCAAGCTTCCTTAAGTTGATCTATTCCTTCCTAAAGCTACCCAAGAAGCCAGTTACCAAAGACAGAAAACCACAAAATTACACATTCAGTACTTCTAACCAGCTCTTCACCCTAGAAGACTTTTAGAAGGTATATAATTAAGAAAAAAGAAAATGATTTGGGTTAAAAACTGGCTCAGTGAGTTTGCTATCAAGATCCTTGCCTGGGTTTGTACTGTGAAAACACCCTCAGTACTCACACCTAGTTCTCAATCATGAGATGATGATTAATACCAGCATTAGATCATCCTCAGCAACTGCCAGAGCTTTCTGCAAGGTTCTTGCTGGATTAAATCATTGAATGGTGCTCAGCACCTCTAAGCAAGCCCTTGAAACCTGATGCTGGCATCCATCCTGGGCACCTGACCTGGCACATTCAGCTGGCATGATGCAGAAATACTGACTTGGATGGAGTCACTTCTCTCTTGTCCTCTGTCTGAACCAGCTCTGCTCTGAGTCAGCTCTGAGCTGATGTGCCAGTGCTGTTTCCAAATCCAGACAAGTCTATGGATGAGGAGGTTCCACAACTTAAGGCTGGTCCCCTAAGTCTTGCAAGACTCAGGCTCCTACAGCAATGACCTCCTCACTTCCTTCTTTAGGTTGAAAAAACAGTGTTGTATTTTCCTGGATGGTAATAAAATAATCATCGTGTCCCCTGCTACTTTTCTTCTGTGTATTGCAAACACTTCAAAAATGAAGTAAAAATTATTTTCTCCTTGTTACAGATAGGCAGTCACATAAAGGGATGACTAAGCAATTAATCCCTTTGCCCAATAATCTAGCAGCACAAATTGGTAGCAGAAATCCTTTAAACTGAACAACTTTACCAACTAGCACTACTGGCAAGAATATGACCTCCCCTACTCTCGCAAACAGTTATTTTTCGAGGAGAATGAAGAGAAAGGGGTTTTAAAATTATGTGTCTGCAGTGTCTGGAAACATAAAAAAACCCCCAACTCAGATAGCAAGTACCATCATGCTAGAGATCAAGATTCATATTCAATACAGAAATAAAAATATCACCTACAAGTTAATTCCTTACAGAGTGATTACTAGGTGAAAGACACTATCTGACAGTGAAAAATAATGTATCACTTGCTTAATTTTTATTTTAACATATATCATTCAGCACTGGAAACAGCTCAGTTTTTGGATAGCTAGAAAGATTGACTTCTACTGATTAAATCCTAATTCTGTCAGAACAAGCTCCAAGTCAACAAGTGTGTCAATACTTAACTAGGAATTAACTAAGGGCTCCCATTTGTGCAGTTGTATTAACAGCCTTGGCTGCACGAAGCAAGTGAAAAAGCCCTTCAGCTTTTCAGCAGGTTGAGCAGAGGCACCTCAGGCCATCACAGCACATCCCCACAGGTCTCTGAAGGGCAGGTACACCCAATCAATGCTGGCAGCATGTGGTGCTGAGTGCTGCAAAAACCCTCTCCTCCCCTACAGCCTGCAAATGAATACAGCTGAAGCAGTAAAAATTCCTGATATTGCCTATGTAAGTTACAGACATTCTGCCAAAATAAATATATAATAACCATTAGGAAAACGAGTACACGATGCCGCAGAAGCCGCCTCTGGAATGATCAGAAATCCTATTTCGAGTCTCACTAATGGAGCACAACAAACATTTCAAAACAGCTTGTACATTTTATGTGCCTGGATGAATCAAAGTAGAAGAAAGACATTTATTCTAGTGAAAGGTATCAGAATATGAAACAAGAAATCAGAGTAAACTTGGTATGTGGGATTTGTGTAAATGCTGAAGTGAATGAGAGGCACCTTGCATCAACAAGGCCCTGGGATTCAGGCTCTCAACAAACTGAATCCTTATGGGGGCAATTTCAGCCCCATCCAACCTGGACTGGGACACTTCCAGAGATGGGGCAGCCACAGCTTCTCTGGACAGCCTGTGCCAGGGCCTCCCCACCCTCACAGGGAAGAAACTCCAAACACAGTTTATCCTCTTCTGTATTTTTTTTCAGTCCTATAAAGAACACATACACGTGCTCAGGCTTCACAAGCACCAAGTTTCAAGCCACCGAAACACTCTCACAGAAAAATAATCATTTGTGATGACCAGTTATCATGGGACTGTGAATAAATTCCTATTCTTAAAGTACAGTGGCAGGTCAGTAAATGCTGATATCCAGAGTGGTGATAATTGTACAACTGAAGAAAATTTAAGGAAAAAAAATGCAATTCAAGCCTGGACTCAAAAGCTGCAGGAATAAAAATAGGTTTAATGGGTTTTGGAAATAATCTTTACAAAGCTATGTGATAGCTGGATGAACACAAAGCACTGTAAAGATAGCCAATTCCTGAAAAATATTGTTTCACTGTTTCTTGGGTCAGTAAAACCCCTATTAACTACCAAAATACCTGCTTTTGACTCTGTCTTAGGCTTATGCCTATTTGAGGTGACCCAAGGTTGTCAAACAACAATTCAGCTCCCACTAAATAACACACACAAAAACCCCCAAAACACCCCACCAACACCAACAAAAAAACTCACCACAAAACATACTACTGTTTTGTTTTGGTTTTTTTTTTCCTCTGGGACAATGGAGACTTTATTACATCTGCTATTACAACGTGCCTATAACAATGTTCTCTAACAAGCAGCCCTAAGGTCAAATATGCTCCTTGATCAATTTACTAGGGGTCCCTGGTGCTGCTGCTGCTGCTGTGGTAGACTGTTTGGGGGAAAAAATAATCCCTTTATTCCTTTGCTTCACTTTAAAGGAGAAAAAAAAAAAAAAGAAGCTGTCACAAAGACATTCTTCTTCTCCCTCTGCTCTTGACAAGTCAGGTAAACAGGGAGGGAATACCCAGCTGCAAAGGACTGTAAGAGACCAGCATCTGTACAGGCATATAAAACCACACTGCTTATTTACCCAGTGCAGCAGGATGATTCAGAACAAGGCTAAGGGGACTGGGAAGATGTCTTAGCAAAACACTTGCAGTACTTTGCATGAGGACAAATAAAAGGCACTCTGGATATGAGTGTCATGTGGTCATCTCTGTACAGGAATTTAACAGTTCAGTACATGGCTACAGTCAACTCTGACAAGCAATAGCACTAACTCACAGATGCTCTGAGCAGCACAGTCATCACATTAGCCCTCTCCTAGTTTTGTCAGTAAAGCTGTGGCTGTTGGTCTGGTTTTGCTCAACACACCAGTATCAACCAATAAGCAATAACTCTACCCAGAAAAGCAGATTTGACCCTGGCAAACTTGCTACAGAAATCACTTCAGGCTTGCATCAAGCAGCAGGAAAGGCGTTGATCTCACTGGCCACAATGCTGAGTACCACTCTTACTCATGCCTGACTGGATGACTTGTTTCACATGTTGTGATTTATTAATTTTCACTCTGTGTGAGGGTTTTAGTCACAGACTGCTACTGACTTAACAGGCACCATCCCATTCAGTCCCCCAATCTGGAGTGAGCCTGGAGCTCCAGGTGCCTCTGGTTATTTGTGGGTGATTCTAGGGACTGCCTTTGCTTATCCCTGTGGCTGATTCCCATCACTTCTGAACAAACATGCTAATTCCTGCAAACAGACCCTTTAAAAGACAGCCCTCTCAAAAGTAAAAAAAAGATTACCCTTTGCTAATGGCCTATAATGGGCCTAAATAAAGCCTGAGCTGTTCCTTACTCATGCATAACTTCATTGCTTCTATTCCCTTCACAGCCTGCCCGGTTGGCATAATTTGCAGAAGGGCTTTAGCATGGACAATTGAAACACCCACATGCTGCCTGAACTAAAAAGCTTAACCCTAGAGCCCCTGTGTCATAGCAAAACGTGGCTTTTATTTTGATTACACTGGTCCCATCTGCACTGTCAGTTTCAACCCATGAAGACTTAACTCCAGCCATATCCCCACGCAGATCAGGACAGCATCTCACCCAACACAACGGCTAGAGAAGGTTTAAAACCTGGAAGAACTCCTAACTTCACATTTCATATAGCCAGAATAGAATTCCCCCTAAAATAGCAGACTCCACATGTAAAAACGCCTAAGTAACCACACCTGGTAATTAACTAGCACACACCTTGGTGTGCTGCAAAATCAAGACATGGACGAAGGACAAGCAGGGGCCACAAAGAAAAGTTGGCAGCTTCTTCCAAGAACATGCATTCCCACACAGGTGCCATGCCCTGAAACAATTTTAGTTCATCTTCCTTTTCAAGCAGAGACAGCACTGCCACTGCCGATGATACGACAGTGACAAAGGAGGGCTGAAATTCAGACCCAAATTGTTATTCCCCTCAGCTAGGCAGTTATGCACAAGAAACACTGCTTGTAAACACTTCTTTGTCAAACACTCAATTACAAGCTGCTTTATGAACAAAATGAGGCAGTAGCCAGGAAAGTGAGAGACGAAAATGGGGAAGCAATGTCCAGTGGCTCACAGCCATCACACCACCACGGCCCAGGAACACTCCAGGTCACTGTGCCAGCTGGGCAGAGGGTATGGACACATGGTGGCAAAACACCAAATCCAGCTCTGTAGAACGGGGTTTGGGTTTTGAGGACCTCAACTTTGTTCTGCTGTTATGATTATTTCCTATGTGGTAAGGAAAGAATAATTGGTTTATTTTTATGTTGTCGCTTTTTGCAGCCTGAACCAGGAAGAAAAGGAACACATGTACAAATGTGGAACAAGTTCAAAGCCCTCAGTTTGGGCAACATTCATAATACGAGACTCTTTGTGTCATCCCCATTTACACCTTTATACACTGAAATTGCTCCATATGAGCTAAAAAAGTAACTGGAAACTGGAATATTCATTTTTTTCATGTTAAGCTGCAGATGTACTCCACAACGTCCAGCTGAGCTACCTCCAGCTTCAATCCTAAAGGGACTGAAGCCCTCACTCCAAAGAGATATTTCTGACTGACACTACAGCCATAAACGTCACGGTAAATTACAAAATACTGCCCTATGACCACTTGAAAGTTTTGAGAACCAACAGAAAGACAACTTCATGAGATGTAGTACCACTTTCCAGGAGGTTGCAATGTTACAGCACCACAGGGCTGTTCACCATGGCACTGTCATTCAAGCTGCCCTGGACAGCACCCCCTACTTGATCCATTACCTCGTCCCTGGATTCTTTTAGCAATATTATTCCAGTGGACAAGATTTCCCCTGGAAAGAGTGTTTACCTTGTTTTTACTGTTCAGTTCAATGAGTCAAGCATAGCTGTAAGAGGAAATGTCAGAGAGCAAAGTGAAAACCATTGCTAATCTTCATGGCAATGGATCTGCAGATGAAGGATGAATTTAGCTCCTTTACCTAGAGCTGAAGTGAAACCCTTTCAGCAGAAGTGGAACAAGGATAAAAGATTTTTAAATTATAAAACTGCACATATTGACACAATTGACTTTAGACACCAACATTCAGAATCCAGCAGCTACCCAAAGAATATTTTGCTTTGTAATCTCAACAATTCCAACTGTAGAAAAGCAAAATTAAAGGAAAGCTACCAGAAAGAAAAAAAGGCCCCAACTTTTGCATGTAACAAGAGTTTACAAGTATAATTCCTAAAATTAACACATGAAAACTTGCTAGGATTTTTTTTAAATAAATTAATTTCAAGGCTCGACTTCAGAAAAATTTTGGAATCAACTTAGAGTGCTAAGAGCTGGAAAAAACCTACATAGAAACATAACATATTTCACCTCTTAAGTTAAAAGATAAATACCCAACTACACCTTAGGATTCTCCCAATCAGTAAGTTTGGAAGAGCTTTAAATTTATCACAAACCCCTACTGGCTTTATTTAATTTTTTTGTTTCTTTAAGACAAAACATTAGGGAAAATAGACTGATTCTGCCAAAAAAATTGTGCAATGGCATTCACCTGAATAGCTACTAATAACCTTGTTTGAAGGAAAAATGCAAGTGCTTATTTTACCTAAGAGATGCCTTCAAACCAAAGATGTGCTCACTCAAGCTGTGTATATTCTCAACAGCTCGTGTAAACCATCCATCAGGCAGAAGTATGAAAATTATCTCCCTTAAGAATCCACACAGAAAGGCTGAGGAATGTGGGTAACACTGCCCGAGGCTGCAGTTTGGGAGGCGAGAGCAACTGAGAGGTGGAAAACAGCATCATCTTTGATATGCTTTCAGCAGGAAAGCCAAGTCAGCTGGAGCAGTGCCACTGAGTGACTTCAGGCAAAGACTGGCAGCTGCCAAAGCAATCCTGCGACAGCTCCTGGCACAGGGGTACCCCAGCAGCCTCCTGCATAAGCTGAGATCCACGGCCAGCAGTCAGCAAGGACAAGCTCTGCATGAGGAAAGCAACAATACCTCATGAAAAAGGTATTTATCCTGCCTCAACCACGTGTGACTTTGGGATGTCATTTTGTTTGTTTTAAATCAGCTCAGATTTAGACTGGAGTGGCGCAGATGGTTTAGTCATCATATTGATAAATGTGCTAGGAGAAGAATATTGGCTGTCTGCATCAACTGTGCTTATTTCACACCAATAAAAATACCTGTGATAATCCCAAATATCACTGCAGACATGTGGTGCAAGCAGAGGAACAGAGGCTACAATTAGGTAACAGATCCCAGCCTCTTCTGCAAAATTAGCTAAAATATTGGGCAGCTAGTGCTTAAATCAATATGAAGTAACCTTTTAAATGCTTCTTGTCCAAATCATAAAAACAGCATCCAAAAAGACACTGGCTTCAGGGTCCTAGCACCTCCTGCAGCATTCACACTGAACCCAGCATCAAGGTCTCTACATATCTCACAGCTAAGAGGAGAGGTACAATAAAAACCTCCAGCCGGGGCTCTGAATCTATTCAAACAGCCCACACTACTCCATTTTTCAACTTGCTAAAATCACAAGATCCAATAGAAGTTCTCTATCTTGGTACCTTCTCCAAAAGAAATATACAAATAAAACAAAGTGAGAGAAAGGAAGAAGGAAAAGAAAGAGGACTTAGTGCATTGTGTCAACCGATTGTATTCAGAGAAAAAGATACAAGTGGTTATAGCTTCCTGTAAATTACTTCATGTAATTAAATCCCCTTCTCTAAATTACAGACCGTTTAGCTCTTCTTTTATAACAATGTAACCAATGACCACCAACAACCTTTTTTATAGCATCTAATGCCACGTAGGTTGTTAGCAATGAAATTTCCTTTTTATTTCTCCCTTTCAAAAGAAGCTGCTCTAATGAGATTCATTCACAGCTACTTACAGACTGTCATTGAGAAGAGAGGATCGCCTTGTGTCCCTTCATTCTGCTCCTCTCTGAGGCTATGTTTAGGCAAATGTGACCTAAAGTCCTTATCAGTCATCTAAATGCAGGTAGAGAAGTTAAAGGTGACCAGCAAGAGTTTTAAAGCATGGAGCTTATAACTGGTTTGATTCTCCACACACGTACAACATCACTTCCTACACACTGCACCGCGGGCCTTAACTATCTTCCTACCACTTGAATTTTCCGACCTGTCTTAAACTTGAAACCACCGGGAACATCAGGTGAAGACCTGTCTGCAAGCCCTTGTTTGCTGGGGACGAGTCCTGCCCGATGAGAGCTGCTCTGAGCGGCTTTCCCTGGACTGCCCCCGCAGGAAATGCTGTGCGAGCCTCCAGCTCCAGAGCTCTGCTTGGCCAGGCGTGCCCGGGGCTGCAGCTCCTGCTCCTGCAGCCGCTGCCACGGGGAGCCGAGGCCCCTGCAGCCGCTGCAGCCCAGCGCACAGCCCCCGCACGGGAGGCACTGGTAGCGCCCACTGCTTTCATCACTGGGCTCTCCAGATCTACTCCGACACGTCCTGAAAGCGCCAGCAGCCATCTGGAGCCTGACCACCTCGCTGCTGCCCAGATGTTGTGAAGTGGGAGAGGTGAGTGGGGACAGACGGGAATTTTGGAGTAAAGGAAAGGCGGGGGCCATTGCTGCAGGCAAAGCCTTGGGGTCTAGCTGTGAACACAGCATGGTTGATGTGCAACAGCAGCAGTCTGAGCCTTAAATACACAGCAGGAAGCAGAGTGCACGCGGCAAGGGCACTGCAGCACTGCATCCCCATCCCCACCCAAGCCCTGCCTGCTCTGACACCCAGGAACAAATCCTCACTCAAAGAAAAATGCTGGCCAGGTGAGCCAGCCCTGCCCGACCCAGCACGGGCACACCAAGGAATTGCACTCAGAGGCAGCTGAGCCTCTCTAAAAGAATCAGGAGAGTTTTATGAAAGCAGGGACAACTGGGGCACAAGGAACAGCAATATTGGCAAGGGAGGGTCAGCTACAAAAGAGAAACCCACTGGTCCAGACAAGCAAGCATTTCACTATTCAGTGAAAAAGACAAAAGCCACATTTTCTTATATATCACACTTCCAGCAGCCAAAACATGCTTTACATCTCTGTTCAGAAAATAATATTTGCAGTGTAGTAAAATACAGCATATGCTTCTGTTTCGTTCTTCAGCATTTGTCTAAAATTAGTTGGACAACCCACAATTCTAATAAGCATGATCTCTTCAATTTATGTTTCCCTACCAGAACTGCAGAGGGTTTTGAAATACATTTTTGCTGGCTTAAGCAAAGGCTGCCTCCTGTCACAGTTCCCAGAGGGTTTATGGCACTGTTTTGCACTACTCCTGAAGCAGTGTGTTACAGAAATCTGTCATGGAAGCCGTGCTGTAGCTTTCCAAAGGTGGCTGCAATCCCATGATGGAGCTACTTGCGCCACAGCTATAACGCAGACTTTAATGGTCTAATGTTGGTACAACATTTTAAACAAACTACACACACTGCAAAGTTCTCTCTCTGTTGCAGAGCAGGCTCTGCAGCCACTTCAAGAATCTCGATGAATTCCTGGATAAATTTAGCAAAAATAACAACACTTCTTTGTAATAGCAGGGTTTCATTTGGGAAATAAACATCCACTTTTTATTTACAAAGGATTTTTCCTCCTCCTGCCACTGCTGTGCTATGCCCACTGCCTCCATCTACTTTGATCCAAAAAACCGAATACCAAGTGCCTAACCAGGACTTAAAGCAGATTTTTAAATTAGTTCCTGACAGCGCAAACAGATTGCTATTGATTGAAATGAGGCTGATTTTAGGCCTTGGATTAGCAAACCTAATGCCTCGATGCTGTGCTGCCCATTTCAGTACTTTGCACCGTTGCTCCCCAGTGGTTTCCCAGGCAGCTGTGGAGCCTCTGCAGTTGCAGATTAGCGTGAGAGAGCAGGGCAGGGCCATCTGTGGCTGCGCCTGCAGCCCTGCTCAGCCGGAACGAGGGCCTCCTCCCAAATCCCCGGGGCCAGGACCCTGCTCTACACCCTCATGAGGAGCTCTGGAGCCAGCCAGGCTGTTCAGGAGGGGTCTGGTGTTTGGGAAAGCTTTGCTGGAGTCCAGTGCCACAGCTCACCCAGCCCCGTCACCTCCACCCAGCCACATCCACCCTGCACGGGACCAAGGCACTGGGGGAAGCCAAACCCCGGCTTTCCTTGCCAGACAGCCTGGCCAAAGGCTGGGACAGAGGCTTGCAGGTAATGGCACTGCCTTATCAGCCCTGCTCTCCCAGCCAACACAAATGCCTACTTTAAAAAAATCAGTGCAAGAGCTTTCATGTCCAAATTGTACATTCTTGTACTTACAAAGGTAGAAATGGATCCTGCTTTTAAGCAACATTTTGCTGATTAAAAGAAAATGGACTTCTTTTCCTCTCGCTTTGTTGTTTAGTTTCAAAGAACGTTTAAATAACAATATCTGCTAACAAAATGGGTAACATCAATTAGAAACAGAAAGAAACTAGTTTGTATAATTTCAGTGTTCAAAAGCAGTGAAATGCAAACACCAAAGCAGCGCATACCAAACCAAACCAATCCCCAAAACCCACATTAAAGGCAACCTTTTTCTTTGTTCTTTTTTTTTCCTGTAAGCTGACTGCCTAGAATTCAAGTTACTGTTATATCTAGACCCTCTTAGACACAGTGCAGCTTCCAAATGCTACATTATTAAGACATGGAAGAACAGGCATCTCCATGTCCTCTGGCTAAAGACAAAGACTCCAAAGGTTATTTTTCAGACTCACTCTCCTACGTGGCTGCTGAACACCAGCTAAGAAGGGGACATTTCAATCTCTGAGCCGTGCACCACCAAGCACACACTGCCTCCAGCCCATCAGTGGCTTCAAATCTAAGCATGATAAATACTGTTTATCATGATCTGAAAAATACAAGTAAAAACTCAAGCAGCTACACAGTCCTATTGCCCAACTGTCAGCACGAGCAATATGCTGCCAAAGGAAATTTTCCACAATATTTCATTATCCAGATGAGTTTCAGGACCGTTTCTCTCTGCCTGGGGAAACGCCCCATAGCCGTTCAGTACCACCACCACACACAAATGGGGCCAAGGGCACGTAAATGGTTTGAAAAGGAGTATCAATTTTCACCTAGACATCAGAAGAAACAACCTGCATCCTGGATGGAAAAAAATGGCTTAGTGTATCACCTTTAGCTCAGATCAGCAGTACCCCAGAGCATGGCCCTCCTGGGGGGCAGGGAGGGCGTTATATCCACTAATGAATGTTGGATAATGAGATGATGAGCATCACAGAAACCACATGAATAGGTAATCAAACTTGTTAATGCAATTTAGCAGTTCCAGTCCAGCAAGAGCCACAGCAACATGATACATTAATCACTGATAGCGCTCAGCAGTTTGGGAAGGCTGGGGAGTGAATGAGAGTCGGGAATTAGCTGTGCTTTCCCTCCCTCCTGGAAGCTCTGCTGAAGTCACGGGGATGTCACGCCTCCGGAGCAACACGACCGCGTTAACTCCCCTGCCCTCTGCTCCCAGGCTGCAAACCCAGCACGCTATTTATGAGCACTAAATACGTGCTACGCCACCCTGCTCTCCTCAGCTTCTCTGAGACTCTTCCTCATCTCGGGTGATTTAAACGGTGGGTGAGAAAAGGAAGGAGGAGGTGTAAGACACTAATCTTCGTGACAAATGACTATCTGCAGAACACTGTGTTATTACAGCCGCATTTAACATCTAAATATATTCAACGCACCGTGATGCTCCCAAGCTGACTAAACAGAGAGCCTGAGGTTAAGCTCACTGGAAATACCAGCAACTCTTTCCTATTAGCCCCAGCTCTTTTCAGAAGCTTGTCATTGTACAGAAAGGGCAGTGGGTCCTAAAGCCCAGAAAAAAAGGAGAAAAAGAAACCCAAACCCCAACTGCTATACATGCACGGTGCTCAAACATTCAGAGGAATAAGCAACTCCAAAAATGAAACCAGAAAAGAGAAGAACAACTCAGCTAAGGTTAACCAAAGACTGACTCAAAGTTCAAAGAGTGACTCTCCAAAAATGAGAATGACTAAGGATTCATAAGGGAGCACTGGAACTATGAGGTTTCATCTTATATATACCTCCTAATCTAATCAAATTAGACATCTGACCCTTAAATCCCTTAAAGAGGTGATAGGCTGCTCTCCTCCACCAGCACTGTCTGCAGCTGTGGCAGGGACCCCTTTTCCCCAACCACTGGGTAATGACTGAACTTCCAAGGAATGTTCCTGTGCTGGAGGCAGTTCCAGCCCTTCAGAGGGGCTGGATTTACTGCAGGCCACTCTGACTACACCAAAATACACCACAGCTTTGAACCCCATCTCACTTGACATACCTGATCCTGATGACTGCAAGAGCTTTTGTTGGTCCCCACTGTAGAACAGCAGCTCCAAGTCAGCACCCTTCCCTGTGTGCATGTGTTGAGAGCAGCCTCAAACTCTGACAAATCTTGGACAAAAGGATCTAGACTATTTGAAATGCCTTTTTTCCTCCCTCTGCTTTAGTTACAGCAAGAGATAAATGTGTTTGAATGATTTTTATACACAGTTGGGAGCAATAGGCTGGAAAGGACAGATTGGTTCCTTTAGCCCTCTCCCCATAGCCTGAGGTACAGAACAACCAAATATTCAGGAGCAATAGCAATCTGGATGCTTTGTCAAATGGAGTGAAGTATAAATCTAATTTTCTAAACAAAGCAGACAACCTGGCACTGAAATCAGCTTACCATTTTGCACCTCTCTACAAGGATTAGCAGAATGCCATAATTATAATGCCCAATTTGATTTATTAGAGGAGGTTGCATAGAAAAGATGACAATTCAGTAGCTTTGTGAAGAGAAGGGATGTGAGTAGAAGGAAAGCTTCAAATTGAACAGTAATTTCTAAGCAGTATCTCAATATAATTAGCATTAATTACAGTAAGCTATCCAAATTAGGTATAAACCTATATTTAATAACCTTGAGATGCAAAAAATCACCCCCCAAATTCCAGGAAACTTGACATTACAGCCAAATTGTCTAGACAGCTTGGCAGGAAATGCCAGAATTCTAGGTGTGAAATTTGTAGTTACTAAAAAGAAGGAAAAATTACTCAACTTGTCTATATCATTTGCATAATGAGTTTGAAATAAGAATAGCCTAGTTTATGTAGCTTCCATTTTGCTGCTACTTTCATCAACATTACAGACCTCCAAATCTGTCTGGTTTTCACAACTGTATCAGCTAGGATAATAGCAAGTATTTAAAAAAAACTCCCTTTCCAACAAGAGAGGAATTCTAAGTGTGACTTAGTTAAAGAGGCACCATGTATTAATGAGTCACTCATTACAGGTTTTCTTTTATACTCTTTGTGCAAGCTCTTCACTCTTTTTAGAGTTTGTTACTTATCCTTACAGGTTAAAAAAAAAAAAATTAAACAATGAAGTTGAATTCAGGTTTTTATGAATGTAGCAGCAAATCCCCTATTTAATCACTGGTGGCAGCCAAATACTACTCATTAGAAGAAATAATACCCTAATTTTTCAAAGGTGAGAACTAAATATTTGGTAAACTAAGGCAGCAGAATATGAGAGAAATCGGAGTCTGCCAGTGCAACAAAATCTCTTACCCCAGAGGCTTCTATGGGAAGTGCCATGAAATCCCTGGGGGACACAACTATGTGAAGCTGAGTTTTAAACTTCATATAGAAGATGGCACTGTTAACAAACCTTTCCTCCTGCAGGAAGAGGGAACCTCTCCATTCTCTCACACATCCACAACTATGCAAATCCCTGCCATGTGCTGGATTTCCTGCAGTGTAATTTCAGAACTGAAGAAATAACTTTCACCAGACCATGAGAATTTCTAACTTAAAATGTGATGAACCCTTATAAATCAATATGCTGAAACATAAAACAGTATGAGGTGGAGAAGTTATAGGGGAGGGTTACATGACATCACCTTCACCATATTTTTAAATGTTAAAGGATTGCAAGTCTGAAAAAACATTTCCAGTAACTGGACAATTGAATCTTGGGCTGTCTGGCACACACACAGGATTAGTTTCACAGAACAGAAGGTGGTTTAAGTTAAACAGCTCTTTTTCTGCTGGAGAAATGAAGAATAAAAAACCACTTTTTCATCCTTGTGTGTTTCTTAGCTCGGAACAAATGCTGTAAGGTCAAGTAAACTGGTGTTCCCACTGGCTGCCACTTGGCACCCTGTTAAGGACAACTGGGAAAGGGTCCACGGAGAGAGGCTGCTGTGCCTGGGGACTGCCAACCCCTGAATGCACACTAAGTCACTAACAAATCTCTCTGCTGAGCAGCAGTTAAGTGATAAAGAGCCTGCCAGCCACAGCGCCTGCTCCTTGTCACCTGCCCCTCTGCACACACTGCGGCTCAGATGGAGCCTCTGGAATAATTCCCTCCAGCATGACAACTCTTCATTCATTAATGCTCTACCACATTTTAGAAAGCTACACAAGAAAGACTGCCCAGAGCACAAATTCCTGCAAAATGACTTTCCACTTCTAACATATTTGAACAGTCTCTCCTCCTCAACACTCTGTTTTGGGGGTAAGCGAAACTTGAGTCGTGAGATCGACAAAGAAGTTTGCAACTTCCAGGTGCACATTGCCCAGCACAAATCCTCCAAAGGAGGTTATGGTCTGATGAATGATTTCTACTGGAGTTCAAGACCATAAGGGCCACAAATCTACAGCTGAACCACTGCACTGTCTCAAAGCTGCAGGACACGAGGGAGGTCTGCTCCTTCCTTCCTGCATTACTCAGAACACCTGGCTTCCACTTCAGCTTATGGAACCTGTCCTCAACTCAGGATGTGTGCACTCAGCCACAAGTCTTCTACGAGCTGTTTCAGCAGCACAGCTGTTTCACAGCTACCAGAGAGGCCATTTACACCAACAGCCTCCCCTGCCAGCAAGGACAACATTTCACAGTGGCCAACGCCACAGCAGTTGCTCCAGATGAGAAGTGTTTCCCTACCTGCTTGGATAGCTTCAAGGGGAGTTTCTTCTTCATCCGCTCCTTGCCTCTTTCTGCCTCTCTCTCAGAGCTCCCCGCATCATTGTTATGGCCATTTTCACTTGGCTCTGCAGATACACAGTTTTCAGATTCTCTAGGTTTCTTGCCTGGATGCCTCTCCCATTTCTCCTTCCGCTCCTGAGGCTTTAGTGACATGTCCTTCTGTAAAGGAGATTAAAAAAGAGAATGATAAGTTCTTTAAGTTCTTTGCAGCTACTTTTAAGCATTAAGTTGTATAAGTATAGAATACAAACACACACATGACAGTATGTATCTTGCAGAGATGACTTAAGATGAATAATTGGGCATGCACAACGCAAACAGTAATTTTAGATTAGATTAGGATGAATATTCTCCAGGCTATGTGTTTGATTAATTTCAGTGATAGTGGAACTGGGTATGAAAACGAGCTCACTTCAGATTAATTCAGAAACCATACGTCAACAGCACATGAGCAAATCAGCATCCTGAAGGGAAGCCTTAAACTGTTCAACTGCAACAGAGGTGGGTTTTGTTTTGTTTCTGATCTGAGAAGCAAACGTATCAGACCCCCCTTGGGGCTGACAGTCTCTGATTCACAGCAGCATTTATATGGAGAAAGGCACTTCTAAAGCCCTACCACGGATTCCCTGAGCCAGAGAGATCAATGGGATCCAAACACACAACAGAGGTTGAACACTTCTAAGTGTTAAGTGTCTGCCCTGAACCAGGCTGTAACACACAATCTAAGCACAGTTTAAAAGCGGGTATGTCATGTCATAATGATTAACATTAGAAGTGAGATCAGAGAAGGGAATTACTCCTGCTATCCCTGGCATCTCTGAGGACTGGAAGCTGAACTCCCAGTGACAATGCTGCAAACTCTCTCTACACACACTGTGTGAGAAAGGAGTTGAAGAAATAATATGCCAAATCACTATGACACTGGGTCACTACAGCTAGATATATTTTTCCCTTATGTCTGTTATTAACTGCTCAAGGATAAAAACTGAATTCTTAGAGAATGTTTTGCAGGATATGTATTTCAATCTTTTCTTTTTTTTTTTTAATGTGAGGTAAATAGTTTAGGAAACACCTAAAAACACTGCTTACTAAGCCAAAATTCAGCCACAGATATTTTTCTAAATGCTTCACTTTTGACTCAAGCAGTTACATGACAGGTATTTGTATCTTACATGAATAGAGATCACAATACAAATGCTCACATGAGTGCACACACCTTCAGTACTGCAAAAGAGCTCATGAAAATCATTAGCTCTCTAGTCTCTCAAAAACTGAAGCCCAACAAAAAAAGAAAATTAGGAACTGGAATGAAATTCCCTGCTGATTGCTCCAGATTACTTCCTCCCCCTCTCCTTTAATTAGTGAATTGACTGCCTCAGTGTGCAACATGCTGATTCCACTCCAAATCACTCACTTGTTTAAAGTTACCCTTCCCTGAGAAGTGAGATGATGCACTGGCACTTTAGGGTCACAGACACATTGAAACTAGAACCAAGGCAATAAAATACAGCTGTTTCCAATTCCAGCCCAGGCTCCCAGACAATCAGCCAGCATCTAACCTCTGTACACCTTGCACAGGAGCCCTGTGGGGCTGGAGGCTCCTCTGAGAGCACATACAGATATATCAAGTTGCAAAACCCCCAAAGATACAACTCCTCCACCAAATTTAAAATAACTAGCACTGACTTGGAGGCACAGAACACACCAGAACACAGCTTGCCAAGTCCATTACTAGGAAAAGAGCAAGGAAAATACCTGTCTGGCATTATTCTCCATGAATGAAAAAGGAATATAAATAAGTGTTTAGCTGCTCAGTTTGGTTTCTAGTTTAAAGATATCACTTTAAAGCAGCAGTTCAAGATGCCAATTGAAGAAGGTCATATTGTGCTGTTTACTGGGAAGCCACTGAGATAAAAATCAAAATGCTAATCTTCAGCAACTAATCAAAAACTTGTCACATGGAAATGATATCTGCTGATATTCAGCAAAACATGAGAAACTGGAATCACCACAAATGTGCACTTCTTCACAAAGCCAGATGCAGCTTGTGATGTGACAGCATGTCCAAGGAAGATGCTGCATGAAGTGACATGGACCCCTGATGAGGGAGGAGGGAGGCTGGAGCAGGGGAATGCCACCAACTGAGAGCACCAGCAAATCACACACTCCTGGCTTGAGGGGCAATATTCACTCCTAATGATGCCTTCAAGGCCAATAAATTAACATTTTGGTTTAAACTCTATCTGGTTTCCCATGGTGGCTGGGCCTCTGTTAATGCTTTAGGGAAAGTCTTCCCTTGGTATCCACAGCACATTCACTGCAGGTTTTCAGACGATTCCTTTCACCACACAACTGGTCTGAAAACCTGTGTTTTTCTCCTTACTGAATCCTACACAATTCCCTACTTCAAAATGCAGCTTTTCATCCCTATTTTGTCTGGAGATTTAAGGCTTGTCTCATCGCTGAGCTACTGGCAAAATTAATTCATGAAATACAGTTATAGCTGGATCAAAGCCAAGGAAATAATTCATTCACTTGTAGTGCCATCCAAGAATCTCAAGCACTTTCCAAACAGCCGTGAATTAAAACCCCAGGGCCGAGGCTGCTCCTGCCTCCAGCAGGGGGACAGTGGAGGGAGACCTGGGGCAGCCACAGGGACAAAGCCACGTTTGTGTGACAAGAAAACCTACTCCAGAGTGCCCTTTCTCCCTGCTTCAGCAGAGGACACAGCTCACAGGACGTTTCTCTGGGAAGGCAGGACACTGAACTCAGCGTGTCCTTGCTGACAGAGGGTGACAGCAGGGTGTTCTCCAGGCTGCTAAATGCAGACCTCTGCAGCCTCAGGCAGAGAGCAGGAGGGGGCTAATGGGGTTTCTGTTCTCGCCTCCTTTGTTTCCTTTCTATTTGCTCTACTAAAAGAGCCTTCCAGTGATTGCTCTTTTACTAAAAGTTTATGACCTCCAAGTTGGGGACCTCACTTAGCACAAGAGCTTACTATTTTCGGACGTCCATCTGCGCTTGTGCACAGGGAAATGCTGGAAAATTTAAGCACATCCAGAATATACAGTACATCACAAGAGTGGACCTTTATTGATGCACCTTGACTGACTTCAATCCAGAAATCCCAGCCTGCAGGTGGGACTGGCCTCCCAACAAACTGCCCCACTGGAGCCTTCCCTCTAGCCAAGCCCAGAGCAGCAGATATTTTCACCCTCTGCACATCAGGTACAACCTGGGATTCACACAGTGACACTATCTGAAGTCAGACCCCAAAGTCAATAGGCCTCCACCTCAGCCTTGTGGTTTCTGCCCAACCCAGGAGTCTGCAGACGTGACTACCTTTGCTGTCCCAGGTCCACAAAATCCCCTTCTTCAGGGAAGGCTGGTGGATCCAGGCCCATTCTTCTCAGTTCCAGAAACAAGACTGCTAAATCTTGCTCCAGCATACAGAAAACTGTTTTCTTCTTTACTACTCATTGCTTCCAGGACTGTCTCCTACCTGTCCTCACTTCAGAATTTCTCTGACACCTTCCAGGGCAGGCTACAGCCTCTCCATCTGCAGCCCCCTGTCTGTCTGGGCTGCAGACAGAGTGCAGATGGTCCTAATTGGCTGCATGGTTACAGATAAGGAAGAATTAGGCCTTTCTTCAGAGCCTCTTTCCTGGCAGTTACTCCATGAAACATACAGATTCTATCTCCCTAGTTATTTATTTGGATGTACAGACAGCAAAGAACACTTCATCTGAAAATGAGACTGTGGTACCTCCTCCAGCTCTCCCTGGAATACCTCGCACAGCAGCAGCTGTGAAGATTGGCTGACAAAGACCCTGGCAAAGGCTGGCAACCCAAGTATTGTAACCTAGGCTCTGCAACAGATTTTGGGAGTCCACAATAAAAACCTTGGTCATTTTTTTTTCCATCACTATTCAGCCCAAGCTAGTTACGCAATTGCACCTCTGCTTGGTTCCTTCCTGGCAGGAACCCTTAATCACTTGGAACACTCCTTCCTGAAAAGCCGTTTTTCTTCTGTCACCAAGGCACAGCTGCAATCTCCGAAGACACTCAAGGTACACACTGCTCAGTTTATAAATAAAGCTGGGAATAACGTGGGTGCACAACCCCAGCTCTGGAATGAAACTGTTCTTACCCCTAAAATGCCCCAGCAAGAGCCTCCTGCACAACGGATTCCACATTTTCTGTTTGATCAGGTAATAATGATCAGCCCTGGAGGAGCCTGGCACAAGCTCACATCCCACAGCCATCCTCTGGCTACAGTTATCAGTGCCTATTTGCTCAGCCCAGCTCTAACTCAGCCCTAATCTTCTGAATTTACACAGCTCTGAGGTCTCAAAGAGTGCAGGGGAAGGCTGTGGTTGTAAATACCTTTCATACACAGGGAACACTTAAAGAACCTGAAGAAAATGTCCAAAACACATCTAGGATGAAAACCCTTGAGTATGCTGCTGGGATGCAGAGGGTAAAAATAACACCTACAGATAATAAAATAACAATTCTCAGCCCTTGAGCATCAGTTGGAAACGCAGCCCTGGTGCAAAATCAAGCCCATTACAATCCCCCATCCCCAGGGCCCATTGGACACTGCGAGGCTCAGCCCAGGACTGGTTACACTCCATTCCTGCCAGACTGCCTCTGCCAACTTCACAAGATTATATGGGTTGATTTCCCAGAGGAGAAACAGCCTGCAGCTTCTCTCTCCACAGCTCTTCACTGCAGCACTTATTCCTGAAGTTGAGCAATGTGAAATATCCTACCAAACATCAAATAGGAGAAGGATCCACACAAAGGAAATAAAGAACACCACTGCTTCTGAAACTGACCCTGCTTTGTCCATGCTTCTGCCTCCAGCTTCTCTCAAAAAATTGCAATGGAAAAGGCCCTGAGGATCTGAGCACCACCTATCCTTACATCAACTTTATCATGCAATTAGCAGTAAGGCTGTCAAACGTGTTTGTTTAATAGCTCAGGGAGAGATCATGGCTCAGAAAGGACCTGAAACACGTTTATTTTTGAGTAGGTTAATTTTTAAATATTCCTATTGACCTGATTCTCAGTTTATAGAACAGCACCACAGAAACAATTGCTGACAATGTTCCCGTGCTTTCTAAGCAGACAAAGCACATTACAAACACAGACAGGACCACTAACACAAATGTACTGTCCATTCATTTGCATAAAGGGGACACACGAGACAGTAATTCAAATGGAAAGATAATACTGGATATATACATGAGAAACGTACATGAACAACTAACTTTAAAACATGGATTTGAGAGGTCTGTAGAGAGAGAAACCACTGCAAGAACAGGAGCCAGCACAAGAAGAGATGAATAGCCAACAGGCAAATGAAATTGGGTGAATAATAAGGAAAGAAAAAAGGGATAAAAAAGGACTACTGAAGGGCATCAGATAGGACCACACCAAGGTGACTGAATTTGAACTCAGCAGGGTAAACAGGCAGCAAACACAACTGGAGACCTGGAAAATGAGCAGAAGCACATTTAACAGTGGGAGAAGGGAGAAGTTTGAGCTCTGCTCTGGAGAGCCGTGGGGCAGTTTGCTGGCAGTGAGAGCAGCCAGGGGCAGGTGTGTGGAAGGAGGGCTGGCCCTAAGCTCAGCACTGGGGCTGCCTGCTGGAAGGCCCCCATGGCAGGAGGCCAGCCCAGATTCCCTCTCCCAGAGCACTTTGGGAAGCAGTCTGCTGGCATGCCCAGCCAGACGGCTCAATTTCCACCGATGGGGAAGTTCTCACTTCTCCTGCAATATAACACACACTTGTTTGTTTTACTTTCCAGCCCTCTCCTCTCCCCCACTGAGAACTTCACTGCAAACATAACTCAAGCTCCACCAGCCTCTCAGCCAGACACTAAAGCTGTTTTAAAAGGCAGGAACAAGAGTCTAGATTTGAAGTGACTTTCTTGCTTTGACCCGACATTCAAGCAGCGCAATCAATATCAATTAAAATGATTGCAAATGAAATCCTAGCTTGTTTAACCTTGGACTGCAATTCTCCTTTCACAGCTGACATATTCCAGATGAGTTCGGGTCCTGCTTTTTAAAATGCATCACATTTGCTCTGACCCTGTCACATGTTTAGTTCAAGTATAAGATGACTTTTTGACAAGACAGATTTGGAAATGTTAAGACATTCGAAGCTGACATGGGTTTGCAGGTTTATGATACATGATTTAACTTAAATATACAAGTGGATGAACTAAGAAACTTACTGTAATCGAAACACTCAAATTTATTACCGGGGCTACGTTCCTGTCACCTATGAATAGCTGAAGAGCAAGCTGCCATACTCTGCTGAACACCCACTTGTTATGTCTCCCAAGAATTAAAACCTTTGCTTCTAGGACCTCAAAGACACAGTACCAAGTAGAGAAAGCTTGGACAAATGTTACTTCAACAAAACATAGTTAAGTATTACAAAAAGGAAAATCAGTTCACTATTCTTTTAAATGCATTTCAATCCACGTTGAATTTACAAGGCTTTGATTGCTCTTTTTGCTTGCACGAGACCTGAATAAATAATGATACAGTGCTGTGCAGCAATTGTTTTTAAAAACTGAGGAGAAAGGGAGTGATACTTTTCCCTTCCTTTTCAATTCAAGGAAAAATCCAGCCCTCTCCCCCCACAGTAGTAGGAAGTACACCTGGAAATAGAGTGTTTAGCAGTCATTTAGGGGACAATAAAAGTAAGAACGCACGCAGCAAACACCTTCACTTTAGCAAGAGGCCAAGGAAATCCGCACAAACGCGAGCATATGGCTGTCCATGTTTTTGGTATAAGCCCTTCCCCACCATCACCCATCGGGGAGGCGGAGACACAAAATCCCCCGTTTGAAGCGGCGCTGCAGGAGCTCCTCCGGCAGGCAGCCGTGCCTTTCTCAATGTCCTCCAGCCTCGGAGCTGCGGGCGCTCACTGCACAGAACTGCACCCGCCTCGTCTTCCTCGCTGCCTGCTCACAGCCTCTGCACAGCTATTAGGACTCCCACAGGTGCCTGCTGTCCATCAGAAAGGAAATGATCCCATTTTAAGCCATCAGTATTTCCTCCAGTGATGGCAGTAAATGCCCGACGAGTGCTCACAGAATTACTGTCAGCGGAAAGTGTGTCAGAGAGCAAGGGAGCTTAAATGATTGAAGGGAAGCTGGGGCACCATTTTCACGTGGATGAAATGAGGCATATTGCAAGCGCAGCCTGCCCAGCTTTTACAGCCTGCAGGAGTGCTGGGAGGTGCTGCTGCCCATGCACCACCAGGCCACCCCGCACAGCTTTCCCTGCAGATAAAAAGTACATTTTGGCTGAAGCTATTTCAGCCACGACTGGGAGCTCAGCCTGCCTGGTTTATGCAGTGTACACAGGAGCTGGAAAGAGCTTGTACCTGTCAGACAGCACCTTCTCCAGCTGATCTGATTGTTGCACTGCCAGGTGTGAATGCTGAGCAGGGAGCATGTTCTTCCTGCAAACTCCCATCCTCCCAGGAGCTGCTTCCCGAGGGACCCATCAGGAACGGCAGCAGCACTGCACACTGCCCAGCATCCCACAAGTGACAGACTAGGCAGAAACATTCCCATCTTGAAAAATGTGACCTGGGGACACCAATCTCAACTAACTTCCAAAGATATCCAGCAAGCAAGCGACAGTCAGGCACACACTCCAGGTCCAGTGTTTTGGGAAGACATTCCTCAAGTGTACCAATATCCAAGGACACTGCTGATAGTCAGCAAACAAATGCTTCTTGATAGAGCAGCCTTTAAACACTTAATCTGAACTAATTTCCCTCTCCCCAGATTATTCAAACAGGCGCTCCTTGAATTCAAACAGCTCCCACCAAGTGGCAGAATTAGGATCCGAAGAAGCAGCTCCTTCCCTAAAGCCAGATGTGGCCATTTCATCCCTCATTTCCCACCTTGCCAGGAAGCTAACACAACCCCCAGTCCCCAGCTGGCCCTAAGCTGCCAAAGGAAAAGGCACGGGGATCCTACCAGCACAAACTGGTACGGCAGCTGGGTGCATTCATCGTTACCAATTTTCAGCTAAGCTAGCCAGATAAAACCAGAAATGCAATGTTGAGTAAAAATGCCTCCAGCCTATTTATTACTATAGACAGGAATGTTTAGAAACACTACATCTCTCTTTAAAATTAAAAACAAAAGGAGAAGACCCAACTGCTTCTACCTGTGCTGAGGGGGATGTCATGCTTCCACGAGCTGGACTCTGGAAACAGAGCTGAGCCAAGCTGAGGCTGGGCAGATGGACTGGACACATGGCTCATTTACCAAAGGCAGGGGTCTAAATTGCTTTCTTCCATCTATACTCCCGCATTTAAAGTTCTGATCTTCACAGTGTGAAATACACAACAAGCACAGTATGACTGCACTGACTCCCATGTGAGCAGCTTCATATTGAGACTGAAGAGATACAGCTATAATGTTAGGTAGCTTTGTCATGACTTCAAGAACCTCAGCCTAATTTCTAAAGTAATTTGAAGCTTCCACCTGCTAAATATGAAGTTTTTCTCTATTTTTTATGATTCCACCACGTGTTCACTTGATGGTACATACTTTTAAAACAGAGCCATGAAAAATGTACTGCTCTTAAGGCAGTAGCACCTACAGCACAAAAGCTTCAGACAAATCTCCCACACAGTGACAGCCTTGAACACATTCACTCTACCACCAGCTGCAGACGTTTTGAGACTCTGCTCCCAGCCCACACTCTTTATTGCCACCCTCCAGGAAGGGTGCTGTTCCCAGTGCTGCTGCAGAACAGAGGGGTGAATGCTCCTGAGCTCCAGCAGAGCAGGCTGCGAGCTCTGCAGTGTGACACAGCCTGCACAAAGCCCGCTAACACCCGCTCCTGCCAACTCTGCTCTAGGGGTGAGAGTCTCCAGAAATAAAAACAGCCATATCCTGATCCCTGGGGCTGCATTATAAATTAATTTATGTTTAAACTCCATGACACTAGAGGCATTTCTTTACCAACTCTGCAGTTGCCCTCAGTGGTAGGCAACAATTTTCAGTTCAGCTGTCATGAGCTCTAGAATGTGTATTCAATAATTAGTCCTCTGGTAGTTTTCTTCTGGCTGGGAAACAAACTACAAGAAACATAAATGGTTCAACAAGAAATATGTAGAAGCCAGCCTCCTCCAGAAACAGCTGCCCATAGCACATGACTGCAACCTAAGGGGAAAGGTCTGAGCAGGATGACTTCCAGCAGGAGAGAGATGCCTTTCTAACTATCTAATTGTCACATGTGCTAATGAAAAGCCCAGGACAGTGCATCTGTGCCACCCTGGCCACCCCTGCTCCTGCTCATGTGCTGCTGGAAGGATGCAGAGCACAGTGCAGGCCTGCAGCTGCCAGTGTGGCCAGCAGAGATGCTCTCCCACATCCAGGGGCTGAGCCCAGCACGTGCTCCTGAGCAGCTCTTCTATAACCAGTTTGCTTGAACAAACAATGAGCAGCCAAATGTTTCAGTATTTCCTTAGGGCTTCCTAGAGTAGTTTCAAATAGTCTGGTATCTGTGGCAGAGGCAAAACATTCATTTATATCCTAGGCAATTGCTGAAAAATGGGAAACATACACTATAGTAGCAGGCAATTTTAATGTATTCTATGTTACAAAACATTTTCAGTCAGTGAGCTCAAAGGTCATTAATAGATTTTCATATGTTTACAGACAGCAGCAATTTCAAGCTCTGTAATTTTAAAACTGCAATGTCAGTCTCTCAACTTCCAGCTGTTATTTTAACATTAGATAATGAACACAATGCAAAGGTTACACAATC
This sequence comes from Phainopepla nitens, assembly GCA_013400175.1. Taxonomy (NCBI): domain Eukaryota; kingdom Metazoa; phylum Chordata; class Aves; order Passeriformes; family Bombycillidae; genus Phainopepla; species Phainopepla nitens. The sequence goes on along the minus strand of VXBQ01003998.1, from coordinate 125,302 downwards.
ACTTGAACCAGCTTATGCAGTAGATCCAGTCACACAAATAATTATTAAATTCTAATTACACATATATTATCACTCTCATTAGAACAGCAGGGCAAATCCTCTTTTATAGAGAGATCAACAGTTTAGAAAAAGAGGCCAGCAAGGTTATGCTTTTAGAGCTGCTCTTCTCTCTCCCCCCATCACCTAAAGCACTGCTGATTTATGAGTCTCAGAAACAACACCTTGTTAACACCTCACCAGTCAGTGCACATCCAGCCACCAGCTTCTGTTTTGCTTAAGTCCTTTACAGATCCCTAACACAGACACCGATGCCTACTTAAAATATTCATCCTTGATGCGAGGGACAAAAACCCATTAGTGGTTACCCAGTATTCTGTTTAGACATGCTGGTTTTTCTTCATACAACTACTTTGATACTGAGAAGACATCCTCCAAAACTTAGAGATTTCTCCAAAGGAGAGTGCTCTTATCTAAGCTAAAGCTTTGTAAGATGTCAGGGTCCCATAACATAGATTTTTATTTTATTGTAATTTTGGAGCAGATGAAATTATTGTAATCATCTCATCTGACTCTTTTATTGTGCAGCCAAAATGAGCAAAATCACCCAGCTGTTGTCTCAGAGAAATTTTGGATGTGCACTAGCAAACTATCCTCTTACCACATAGGGAAATCAGCAGATTATGTTTTGCTCATCTCCCTCATTTTTTTCTCCCTCTCCATTCCCAGGCAGTGCAGGGTTATTCGCTCTGGTTTATTCTGCCCCAGTCCAGCTGTCAGTCACACAGCATGCAACCTCAAAGGGAATTGAGGAATCTCATCCCCAAGATTCAGCTTTGAAGCAGGACAGACCAGCAATGTCCCTTTGTGCGACTGAGGTCTCCTGCAGTGACAGCAACGCTACCCTAGCAAAGTGATGTCTCTCTAATCCCCAGTGCATCCTTAGCCAGCCATGAATTTCACACTGGGAAATTCCAGGCTTTGACATTAAATAATTCCAGCTGGGATTTTCAAAGGTTAAGAGATAGGAGTCTAATCCCATCACATTCCAATAGGAAGCCCTTAAAGTTTGGTTTATTTTCTTTTTAAGAAGGAAACCCATATTTCATTCTCATTTCCAGCCCAGTTTCCTCTGGGACATGAAATTGAAAGAAAGAAACGAAGGGCAAGCACGGTGCTAATGGGAAGAGAGAGTTCTGAGAGACTGACAAACGGCACCACCAGATCTGGGTACATCAGCTTGCAACGGGCCATTCCAGAAGGAACAGATAAATCAGCACATCCATTACTGTTCCTGAGGAAAAGGAGCCTCTGTACTTTGCCTGGTTAGTCTCACTCGCCATGAAGGAAGAAGTAACCAAGCAAACACCCAACGAGGACAGCAGACAATTAAAGCATAAAAGAGAAACAAACACAGCAAGCTGCAGCGAGGAGAACACGCGCAGAACGGCAATGATGTGATCCACTCATCCAAGCATGTCAAACACGGCCCGGGGCAGGCAGAGCTGCCAGGACAACCACCCTCTGCAGAGAGACAGCTCAGCACAGCAGGTGCTGGTCACCCTCTCCACGCCCTCTCGCCAAACCCAGAGCCAGTGCTCCCAGTTTTCATCGGCTTTGACACCCTCTTCCCATCACGCTCAGAGCACCTCCGTCTTCCCCCAAGAGGTGCTAAGCTGTGTCTCTTCACAACCATTTCCTCAATTCCCATGCTACATTACAAGTTTCTCTCAATGTTTAGCTTTCAGATATAGAAACATCTGTCTGCACTTCCCAGACCTGAACGTGAAGGCTGGTGGCTGGCTGGTAGGACATTTTTCTTCCTTACTGGAACAAGACTTTGCCAGTCAGAGACTAAAGAAAGGGGCATTCATGCAAAGTTTTCCATTTGCTGGTAGCCCTCAACTTTGAAACACAATAGGGAATTAAAACATGATACAGAGCAGCAACTTTCATCCTTGCTGACCCACTCAAATTAGTTAAGAGCACTTGTACAAGAATCAGTGTTCATCTCTGAGAGTTCAACTTTGCCTCTCATTTACTGTTCACAGCACCTTGTCAACAGTAAACATCACAGAGTGAGAAATACAGATGCAGTACATAGCATTTATTTGCTCAAACAGGCATAACCCTTTGGCAAGAACCAAAACACCCAGTCAATGTGAGAAGGGTTAAGATGGAACAGATGCAACCAGAGACTCTGGGGAACAGCCTGTGTGGAAGCAGGGTTTCTTGTGATTACTTCTGTCTTGTAGTTCTTAACCCAATCACAGCTGACATCTCCACCAGCTCTCTGCTTCCTTATGTAGATAACCAGAAACAGAAAAGCTGACGTGGCAATTATATTGTACACATACACACACACTGCCTAACAACCCTACAACAGCACAAGTGCACCTCACATGCGAGACACTTGGTCTAAAAGTTATTTTAAAAACTGCTCATAACATAAGGTAAAAGCTGCAGCACAGCTCAAATGTGCAACGACACCGCTTTTGAGATGACAAAGATCTATAAAGGCATTTTGCAACTCCTGTTTGTTAATAAAGCTCTGATCTCCAACACAGTTGTAACCCTGGGGATGTTTGGTGCCCGCCTGTTCCCACAGCGCTTCACACCCGAGCAGCAGCACTTGAGGCATGAGCTGAGGAGACCCCGGCCAGCAGAGTAGGGAGATGCTGGGGTGCAGCAGGCCAGTGTCCCCTCTGCCACCTCCATCTCGGGAGGTTGTTGCTAAGAGACAAAGTGCCACGGGATGCCTGCAGAATCCTGCAGCTCTGCCCCCACCAAGGGCCTCAGTCCTGTTCCCGAACCCAGCACCCAACGGGTCACAGCGTCTCTCCTGGAGCCTTTGATCATCTCGCTTTTGTGTGCAAAGCAGCTCTTGTCAAGGAATTCAGGGAGCCCTATGATTGTAAAAACTACTGATAAAAAGATAATATCAAGAGTACTCAATTTCAAAAAGCTGATAGAAGGGCACAAGGGGAAATTTCACACATCAGAACAGAAGTGCTCACTAAAGCAGAAAGGGGTTTTAAAAACACAGGGGTTTTGAGGTATTTGTTTCCAGTGAAGGATCTGTATTTCCCTAGTTCCCCACTGTGACCGAGCAGAATTGTAAGCATTAGTTCTCAGGTTTCAGCAGAATCTGTAGAAGCAGGTGACCAAGACACGAGCACTCTTTTTTGCAGAGATATCAGAGGCAAGTGTATTCTTAAACCTTACAGATCTGGGCTGGCAATAAAAAGGCTTTAAAAACCAGTAAGACCAGCTTCAGTGTGCACCCATCCCACAGAAGGCAGCAACCCGGGGAGTGCAGGGCCATGTTAATTAACATGTGCTTAATGGCACTTAATTTGCTCATCTCCCTCATACCACATCTCTCTCTCTCTCCACACGACTCTCTTATTGATACAGATGGGGTTTGTGGCTTTCACATCCCATTAGCAAAAGTCTGCCTCTAGGAAGAGGGGGGAAAAAAAAAAAAAAAAGGCATGCTGAGAAGGTGAGGGAAAGTTCTTCCATAATTTATAAATAACATCACAATTTGGTTTTTATCAAGCTTTTCTCATTAGCAATTCTTAAAGCATGATACAAAGAGAATCAGCATTTTGACCTCTATTTTTACAGAATGAGAAATTATATGCAAAGCAGCTTGCCGCAAATCAAACATCAGTTCTCTGGCAAATCTACATCTCCCAGCTCCTAATCACACTGTGCTGCAGGAGAACAACAGTCAAACACTGTCAAAATCTCCTTCTGGCACTGGGAACAGTGGTGGTGGTGGTAGAGAGTAGATTTTTCTAGGACATATAGTGTGTGCAAATGCAGATTTTAGCCACAGCGTGGGCAACAGGTGGTATCTGTACAGCTTCAACCTTAAATCCCTATGAGTGTTTCGGATGAAATCAGCTTGAGAATAGCAAGGACAACATGATCAATATATTAAGTCAAGCTGTTTGTTACCAGAGGAGCAGAACTGGCAGCACTTCTTGGCTTTTGAAATATGACACATAACCTGGCCTCTCTAATGCGGTGCTTTGGATGGCACCCAAATCCAGCACCATCTGGCCAGCATGGGCATGTGCGTACAAAGAGGACAGAAGAGACTCCTGGCTGACAGATAAAGTGACATATCAGTGCAGCAGCACAGTCTCCAAATCTCTTCAGCCTTTGCAAAGCCAGCTCAGCACGCTGCAAGCACGGGGCCAGTTAAGTGACTTCAGGTCAATGAAAGGGCTGAGAATTTCTCATGCAGACAAGATCCAGGTAAGCATTTGTTTTGTTGTTGAAAACAGTAAAACAAACAAACAAACCCCACAAACAAAACCAAACAAAAATGCAAGGTGTTTTTCCTGGGGTAGGTTTGAAGCAGAGGGTATCACATTTCTTCTCCTGCCCCAAAACTAACCTGCAAGTTTAAAAGCCCGATTTTTCCACCTCTGTTTTCACATTCACTCTTGCATGACGGTCTGCTGGCATCACACAGCAGACAAAACCAACATGTTATTCCATGGCTTAGAACTTCTTAAAGCTTGGCCTCCCAGCCATGGCACAGGCCACTTCTTCCTTCTCTCCTGCTACCAGGATTCAGTGCAATAGATTCTTCTAGTTTCAATTTCTAGCATTTCAGGGATGATTTGGCATAAGGAAGTGAGAACACTTAGGTAACAGCATGAATTGCAATCTGTTCAAGAGAACAAGTGGGATGTCTCATATCATATCTACCATCCAATTCTGCATTCACCTACGTGGTTTTATGCAGCTGTGAACTCCACTGAGACAAGGAAAGTCACAGTGGTGGTGAAGAGAGAACAATCATGATCCTAGTTTATGCCAACTCAAAAAAACCCCAGGAATTACCAAGTAATCAGACCAGATGCCTATTACAGTTTAAGAAAATACAGACAACTCATCCACCTTCTAAAAATCCAGTATTTTACACGGAGTAGTCAAACCCTGTTCTGAGCCTGACCTGTTTTCATTCATTCCCAGAGATCAGCTGGCTTTACAGAACAAGCCAATTATCCCTTCCTCAATTTTGCAGCGATAACACTGCCGGCACAGTGCCTTCTCCCAGCTCCAGCCCCTCATGCCTGGCCTCTGGTTTCAGGATCCAGCACTTGCCTCAAGCCTGAAACGTGACAAGTGGTTCCATAGCCAAGGAACATGGGGACAGGAGCATGGAAAACCAGCCCCCTGCTCCCACACAGAGCCCAGCCTGCACCCACCCATGTCCCCATGCAAAGGTTTCATTCAGGCAACTTCCACAGGCTCTCAGCACACACTTGCTACTTTTCCTTATCTAATCTTACTTTCTGGTACTTGACAGTATTGCAGGTCTGGCATTTAAAGCATTTGGAAGAAAAACAGCGTGCAGAAGCACCCAGGGAGATTAGAATGAAGGTGCTAATTGTCTCTGCTGGGCAGTGAGCAGGGGCTGCTGCAAGGGCCATGCCGGGCTCCCATCCCTGCTACCCATCCCTTCGAGAATGACCTTGAGAAAGCCCTTTTCCTTTATCAGGGGCGATGGAGGCACCCCTGGGACAACAGCTAATTCCTCTCTCAGCCCCTGCCGCTGCAGCAGCACAAACATCTGGGCAGCAGCACAGGCACCTGGAGCAGTTCGCTGCCCCAGCTCAGCAGGCAGCAGCACCGGCACCGCGCAGGGACAGCGACAGCTGAGCTCGGCAAGCAGGGGACGAGGTGTCCGTGACTGCCCCAGGCACCAAAGCCACTGACGAGTTTTTAAACAGATTATATCCCTAGCTTAAGTTGAAACATATTGTGTGATGAAGGAATGAAGAGACAGAAGACACAAAGAGGAACTGAAAAAGAAAGAGTAAGTCCCTTGTTCCCCTAGCACACCAAAGTAAAAGTAAAAAAAAGGCATTTTAAGAGGATGCAAGGGATGCACAAGGAAAAAAAAATCCCCAAACAAAACAACTACAGAAACAACCCACAAAACAGACCACTAAGTTCTGTTCAGGTTTTACACTTTTAAAACTTGGTAAGTCAGGCTACTGATACAAAAATGCACATAGAAAACTCCCAATAAATTAAAATCAGACATCAGTCACAAAGCCCTTTACCTGCATGAATCCAGCCTATTGCCTTCTGTACTTTTACACATCTGAACCAAAGTCCTTCAGTAATAAAGGATTTTAAACCCCACTATTATCAACAACACACTAATTCCCAGAGCCTGATTTCTTGTTTCTATAGAACTTCTAATTCTTTAGGGCTCTCCCATTCTCTGCCAGACCTTCCTCAGCTGGTTTCCCTGTCCTTTGCTATTTGCTGCATTACAAACAGTTTGGAGGATTGGAAAGCACAGTATTTAACATTTTATAGAAACATCTGCCAACGGAGCTGCTAAACACTCTTACTTGTAAGAGAGACAGAGATGTTTATTTAGACATGCTGCTGACGTTTCCTGTTGCATTTTGATCCTGAGGCATATGTAGTCCTTCCAAACAATTTAGCATATACTGTGGAAGCACAGTTCTCAGAGAAGTGCAGCTGAAAGTAATTGAGATTGAAATTTCAGGCCCATCGCAGGAAAACCATTACCAGGCTCCTCCCAAGGCTCCAGGCAGAACAAGCACCCGGCAGAAAGGCAGGCAGAAGACACCAGGAACAAAGTCTGGGGCTTGGGCAGGACAATTTACTGGCCAGCTCAAGTGATGCTGGTCACGCTGGCCGGTACCACAGGGCTGCAAAGTTGCAGTGACCTCCCTTCTCAGCCCAGAACACCACCTATGTAACAAAAGCTGCAACATTCACACCCAACACCGACATGTCTGGGGCACCGCAGGTGTCCTGAACTGGGTGCCACTGCCACCAGCAAGCCACCGGTCACCATGCTGAGCCATCCCTGGGCACTGATGGCTGCAAAGGTGTGTCCTTAATGCACCTGTCCCTGTGCCCTGGCTAGATCTAATTACAGTGGCTGGGAGAGCTCTGACCTGACTCCTCCCTGCCCTTCTGCTGGAATTTACCACCCCGCAAGCGCAGCTGACAGCACGGAGCTCATCCAGCCCACAGCCCCTGCGCTTCATAACCTGAAGGATTACTGCAAACTATAAATTGATCACAGTTAAATCACCTGCAGCTGCTGCAGCAGAAGCCCACAGGGACAATGAATCCGCATCCTTCATCTCTCTGCCCTTGCTTCTTAGGTATTAAGAGAGGAGTAGCCCCTCATTACAAAGTTAAAACCATTACGTTGGGCTGGAGTTATCAGACAGGCTGTGAAAGTACTTAAGGAAGAGAGTGGTTTATCCTACATTCACTGAAGAAGAAACCCTACAGTTGCAGCAATCTAAAGGAAAAGTGAGAATCCCAAACACTCTGCTTTTGACATCTGATCTCTAAAAGTAAAGGACAATACTTTCAACAACAGATTATGAATCTGTGTATACAGAAAGGATTAATGCAGCTTGTTGGTTACAGAGATGAAAAAAAAAAGGAAAGGAGAACTGTAAATTCAAGTTAACCACACAAAAATTAAGGTTTATTATGGGTTACAGATTTAAACAAGCAAGCAAAGTCCTGTTGTGCACCAAAGGAAGAGGAAATAATCTACTCCAGCTGAATTGACTAAGAAGTGTGGATTTCATTCTACCCAGAAGGAAGGAACATTTCTGCAAAAGTAGCTGATTTTACCTTGTGTTTGGGCCTACAAAACAGTGAGGAAAAGCATTTCATTGTTTTAAGACCCTCATAACTGCTTCATGGGGAAAATGGATCTTTGCCTGCAAAGATCGATCCAACACAGTAAGGGATGTCCCATACACTGTCTTTTCTTCTGACGCATGTTTTACATTATTTAAATGTAAATAACCATGCTGATTACCCCCATCTGGCTTCCATAGCAAAGCATTTTAATGAGGAAGAAAACTCCCCAAAACTGGAATACTGTGAAAACTTGCATTTTCTGCAACAAATACTTTTAACAAGAACCAGCCCAGGAATTTTCTTTCACTTGAGCCTCCTTTAGTAGGGCTTATATTCTGCATATATTTGTGTAGAGCACAGTACTCCAATTAAAAAAGAAATGGCACTGCTAGATCTAGCCAATGCTTATAATTACTCTGAAAGAAGTAGGTTTTTTGGATTCTTTTTCTGGGTCCAGAGGCTTTAAATTCTTGATAAAGGTCAGATCATCTCATTCAGAAGTGATGAAGTTCCATCAGTGTTTGACTGAAAAAAAGGTCAGCAAATCCAAATGCTCTCAATATTCTTTAAATAAACTCATAAGCCTTTACTCAAGCGTTAAGGGTATTTAAGGACACTACAGTAAAAATGTATATACTTTATTTCTACTCTTATCAGCCATAGGTTGCATTAAGTGGCTGGAAATCTGAATAAGAAACTCCTAATCTAAGAAACTCCTTTTTCTAAGTTCCTTGTACCACAAGGAACCAAAAAATCCTGACACTCTGAATATGCCACGGTGACTTATGATTTTGTAAATGGGAAGATGCTAAGGGGGGGTAAAAAAAAAACAATAAACGTCTGAATCTCTTTATAACAGACTAAAAGGATGAACTAATAGCATCAACTCAGAGATTCACAGCAATAACTAAAGAGCAAACACTGTTTTAGAGGCAGCATTTGCACTCACTTCATAACACCTGAAGCACTTGCCTTTACATTAATCAGTTCACACATACTTCTGCATTTTCCTTCTTTTGATCACAGACACCACCTCTAACAGACATGCCCAGACTACAAATTATCTGTTAAATAAATGAACCGGTACCTATCCAAGCTCAAGAAACACAGGACTTTAATTTGTTCTGTCCAACAAGTATAAGGAAAAATCTGTGCAGGTCAGCTCCTAAAGATCGCCAGCACACATCTGAAGTGAACCTTTGAGCCACTAAGACTTGCAAAGACTAAAGGTAGCAGGCACAAGTGACAAGGTCATAAACTAATGTTTACAGGTTACAAATTAAACATGACTGAACTTCTTCAAACCACTTCAGCAAACCATAATCAGCTTCCAACCACTCTGATCCCAGCGCAGAGCACAAGTGAACCAGGCACAAAGCTGCAACTTCAAGTTGCCAACAAGCAACCTCCAAAATCTGATTTTCTTCACTGCCCAGCACCAAGTCTGGATTCATACCACAGGGTTAATTTACAAAGGGATGGGACATGGGGAGTTTTGGAATAGCTCTGTGCTCACCTCCCTGCAGCAGGGGTGCCTGTAGCACAGAATTTTTAACAAAGATAGTCAGCGCAGCATACCTTCGCTTTCTTTGCTGCTTGATCCCCAGAATATTTCATTCTGGACCTTTCCATGATATTGAAGTATGTAATTTGAGGCTGCATGTACAGTCACACACAAAGAGTTAAATGTCAGCTTTAACCAAGGTAAAAATAGGTAAGTCAGTGGAAGGGAAGCACTGAGAAGACCATGTAGATATTGGGAAGGGAATAGTAAAGGAAATAAAGTTCATTTTTCCAACAGCTGGGCTAATGGTGTCATTCTTTTTAGGATAGTAAAGCAGTTTGATGCACACATCCCCCTCCAGTCTTCATGCACTCTAAAGAAAAAAGATCTGGGCTCTCCAGCAAGTTTGCCCACACAGAAATCTGCTGCTGAGCAGCCAGAAATGCAGACCCCTGTGCAGGGACAGGGGCCAAGCACCCTTCACATCACCTCTCCAAAGGGAGGCATCAGTGCTCCCACAGCTTAAACTTTTCTTGTCCCTAAAGCTCTTTCTGGCATCTATTATTTTTGGCACAAATCAAATGCCTTCCTCTGAAATCACTTCCAAGCACTCAGAACCAGAAAGCCCCAAGCAGGCTCTCAGGTAAGGCACTCACTTGAAAGAGTGAGCAGCAGCACCAGGTACCTGCCAGCTGAATTATTTAGGAGCCATGTGTACGGGATTTTCAACCACTGCTTATTGCTGCTGGTGCAGCCCCTTCACCTTCAGGACAGGTAACTCAGTGCTGTGCCCAGACAAAAAGATAAAGATGCCTTCGTGGTGGAACAGTCTTGCTCACGTGGCAAAACTCAGGAGCTGAAGGACAGAAATACAATCCTGTATATATCAAACAAGAGGGCACAAACACCATTACAGGCGCCTAATGAGAGACTGATTTCTTCCACAGCAAACTATAAATATACCACCACTGACAGTTTCTGCCCCCTCCCCCCCCCTTTTTTACTAATTTCTGCCAAATTTGGTGCTTATAAAAACAAGTGGTGCAAAATTGTTCAGAGCTTCATCCAGACACATTTCCCCATTAAGCCTTATTAAAACACATTCTCTAATTCAGCCTTTACTCAGGGAAGGTTTCTGACTGCCAGACGAGCCACACATCATTTGTAACGTGGACAAAAATCCACTAAGAATTAGTCTAAAACCAAACTCATTTCCTCTACAGGCTTGGGCCAAGATTTGCATCAAAGTCTCTGGAGGCAAAAATCCTACAGCATTATAAAGTATTACTAGCTGCCTGTCTGCCCTCCTAGCATATTTTCAGAGTTGCTTGAAATCCATATCTGTGTAACACTAAAAAATTAGTAGGATATTTCAGATTCAAGAGACAAGAGCAAAGGGTTGCTTTGAAGGTCTGTGAATTGAAAGTTTTGTACTGTTTGCATCCATCAGTGGATTTGTTATAAAATAGTCCTGAAATGAATTCATAATCAATCACAGCAGCTTTGATTCACCTCTCAGTCACAAAATACAAAAGTATGTAATGATTCTGTACTTCCAGGACTTACAACACATTGAAATCCCTGGATAAGGGTTAACACCCCTTTATTTCACTAAGTGAACTAGTAATTTCACTTAGAAAATAGTCACAGGTGCAGTTTCACATCTCTATGTATTATAGTGTTTACAACAGGAGCAAGGGCACTTGCCAATATTAGGAAGTCTTTTTTATTTTATTTTATTTGGGAGTTTAAAAACTACCCTGGATATACACTAGGTAATAAATTTTAATTACTTAATCACTTAATTTATAAACCTCATCTCTCTCCTTTACCCCGTATCTTCTGATGGAAGAACTGAACCATACACAACCAGACTACATGTGAAATCAGCAGGCAAGTTAAACCCAGAATCCCAGTTTGCAGAGATCCCACCTCAAACCCTGTTCCTTGGGGCATTCTCTCCCCAAAAATTTGGCTTACATTTCATCTATCCTATTAGCTTAGGAGAGAAGGCCACCCCCAGCAACAAAATAAAGCTCAGCAGCAGAGGAACCCATTTAAATGTTTACAACACTGCTGAGCAGCTCCAGGAAAGGCTCGGGCAGGGGACAGAGCTCGCAGGGAGGATGGCAGCAGCGAGGTGGGTGCACGAGCCGGGTGGCAAAGACAAAATCAAACCCCGCAAAGGCCGAGGTCCCCCTGCCACCTCAGCGCTTCCCAAGCTGTCAGGAACGAGGCTGCTGCTGTCACTTAGCCTGCCTCCCTCCCTGCCATCAGACACTGATAGCACGCCTGTCACAGCCATCGGGAGCGGGAGGCAGAGATGACAAATCACAGGGAATACGTGTCAACACAATCAACTGGCCTGAAGACAGACAGCTGGTGCGCAAATTCCACCACAGACAGTATCGCTTGTGAAATCATTCCAAGGCATTTTTAGCAAGCACAAGCTCTCAACAAGAGCCCTGGCTGCTAAAAATAGCCCGCTGGAGACTTGCTCCAGCATTAATAACAGCGCTGGCTAAATTTGAGTCATGACCCACTTGGTGACACATAAGCAAAACAAGCACAAACCTCATAAAGAAGTGAGAGATTAGAGTGCTTAGAGCCCCAGCAGTTTTAATGCATCTATATTACAATGTTTTTCTCAACATCATCAATGTCAGTTGTTAATAGATCCCCCCAAAATCCTGGATAGGGAGAGAGGCAGGCAGGATCCTCTAGAGCGAGGTCAAAAGCAAAAATTCAGAGAACTCTTCAGCACAAACATCAGTGTAGTTCAGTGCAAACCCTCCTCGCTGTAAACAAAAGGGACCAGCACATTAAAGGTGCCAGGTGTCCCCATCTCTCCCATTTCAAAAGCTCCAATTGAGCATTCATCAGTTTACAAAATATAACTGCAGTATCAGAGAAAAAAAAACAGCAAACACTGCTTCCCCAATGGTTTTGAACCTTGACCAGCAGCAGCATGACATGGAAAGAGATCCACTTCTCTCTGGTGTACAACTAGCCTCAAAAAATGCAGTTTTCATAGCAAGAGCTGTAGCAGCATCTGCAAGCTGGAACTGTTCAAGGTCTTTGAAAACAACATGCAAAAATGGTAAGCACACAGAGAACTCTTAAAACTCACATAGTGGGGCAGCAGCTTGGTCTCCTCAGGTGTAAATCAATTCCCAGACTGCTTTAAGAGAAAAACCTACTGCCTCAAAACTGCAGGTACACTGCTGCAACACAGGCCACCAGACCTGTCTGAATTAATCCCTGACTCCAATACAGCCTCTTGTTTAGAAAGGTTCAGTTCAGAGATATCCAGGGATGGAGTCATCACAAGCCTTGGTAAACTGCTACAGTCATTAATTATTCACCCCAGTAAAATTTTGCAGCTTATCTCTTGTCTAAAAGTATCAGTGTTAGAGCCTTCCAGCCACTGGATCTCCTTACAGTTTTGACTGCCAGACAGAAGAGCTCTCTATTATCAAATTTCTCTGCCCTGCACAGGCTGTTATAAATTGTCATGTCACCCCTTGCCCTCCTACAACAAAACAGACAGAGCTCCTGGAGTCCTTCCCTGCCAAACAGATTTTCTGAATCTTTAACAGTCCTCACAACACTTCTCCTGAAGTTTCTCCAATTTTAACCAATCTTCTTGAACTGCAAGCATCAGGATGGAATACAGAATTCAGGTTACACTTGTGTCAATGCCAAATATAGGGCTAAAACCACCTTGGACCCACTCAGCTCAGTACTTCCCTGTCTACACATACAATCCTGGGCACAGTTAGGCTGGGAAAACTCCAGTTCAGATGGTTATCTGCCTTGACACACCAGCCTCTTTCAGGCCAGCCATTTCCCAGGAGACAGCTATCCCTCCTCCATCTCCTCATTATACCAGAAGGGCCCTCATTTTGTCTCTAGAGTATGGCATTTTACTGCATCAGAACACACTGTTCAGAGAGCAATCCCAGTCACTCAGGCCCTGCCTTATCTTGAACTCCACCTAATCTGTGTGTTATCTGAGAGCTTTATGAGTAATGGTTTTATTTTTTCTGCTCCAGGTCACTGATTAAAAGAAGTTAAATAGTGCTATGCTAAGAACCTAGCACAAACATACCTTCTGGAAACTGCTTTTGTCTGTCCGGTTTTGAAACCTTCCAGTTGGACAGTTTGGAATGCAGCTCTCATGCTACCTCTGTTCAATATCTGCATTAATAATAAAGCTGGGACAAAACTCCTCAACTTCAAAACATATTGAACCAAGTACCTGGGGCTTTCAGACCTCAGAGAAAAACAGAGCTCCTAACTGCCCAGTCAATAGCATAAAGCTTGTTCAATGTCCAAGAGTCCACACCCATCTACCTTCACTGTCCCTCTGGAGAGCAGAGCTGCACATTTGGAGGTGTCACAAACCTGCCACAGGCCTGGGAGGAGCACTGGCAGCAGAGGGAGGGCTCCTGCTCCCAGAGGAAACTCCTCTGGCTTATGTAGGGTGGCTTCTGAGCTTAGAGAAACCAGGGCTGTGCCTCTGAAGCACAGAGCAGCTGGTCCCCTCAGCTCCTCTCACTGGGGTCCCCTAATCCCACCACAACAGAATTAGACAATCTGTAATGGGAGGAGCTGTAAGAGCAATAAGAACAAGGCTCTCCAGAGGAGCAGGAGGCTGTGCAAGACTTGCCCCATTCCTTGCACAGTGCGAGCAGCCCCAGTCAGAGCTCAGCCAGCTCCACCGCAAGCTCCCAGCCTCACCCACCCACGGCAGCTGCACACAACAACCACACTCTGCAGCCCCACTTGAAGAAAAGGAGGTATTTGAGCTTGCTCATCCATAACATTACAAGTTAGTTTATGGGGTTACTGCATAGTTTCTTCTAAATTCTGAAGAACTGGAATAGGAGGTCATCCAGACTAGATTGTGAGGTCCAGTGACGAAATGCACAACCTTCCTCTCTCATCT